>CM067217.1:47315516-47555046 GCA_034190945.1 Octodonta nipae
GACCCCAGCACTTATTACGTTGTAAGAAATTTTATATTTTGCCAAAAATTGAACTAGTTTATCCCTAAAAATATGTGGAAAAGAAAAGGTGTATTATCTTTTTTTATTTATACAAAGATTATATAAAATGTATTTGTTTTAGAAGGTAGTAATTTTCCTGAACAAAGTTTTAGGTACTACTTCCATTTTTCTTTGCCGTAAAATAACCATAGCTTTGATTCCTAAACCCCCCAAACCTCTATAACGTCTTTAACTCAAGCATTTTCGTCTATTTTTTACTGATCCATTCTTACAGGATCAGAATAAGCACTCACATAGGCTCCTAATGGACGAATTATTTTCAAAATATTTGCGTTTGAAGGCATCGTTATTGTAAACAATAAATGACAGACCTATCGGACTGGGTGGAGCTTATGTGGGTATAAAGAGACTCTATCTGAAAAATAAAAAACAAAAAATTCTAAAATGCTCAAAAATGCATGCGAAAATTGCCAAAACAATTTTTGAGATTTTGCTAAAATTTAGAGCGGCATATCTCCGGTAATTTTAAATCGATTTGAACTTTACAGAAAAACATATTGTCAATTAAAAACATATATTTTTATTTAAATTTATCCACTATAGAATATAGGAGAATATGCGAGAAATATTAAAACCAGGCTTTTAATTACAACAACAGAGAATCTCGGGTCCTCGATATGTTTTCGTTGTATAAAATTTTAAAAAAATATTTTATTCTGTTTTTTATAAATTAAAAAGTATCAAAAAGTCTAAAACTAGCCAAGAAATACCTGTTTTTAAAAGTTTAAAAGCTTGTATAAAATCGAATAAAAATTTAAATGCTCAAACTTTCAGGAACCTCTATTTTTACAGAGGAAAAAAAATGGATGAGACCATTTTTGCAGAATGTAATTTCTTACAAAAATTGTTTTCATGGTTTTTTCTCAAAGCCAAACACTGTAGGAGATGTTTAAAAAGAGCTACAATTTTATGCACAAATAAATTGAAGTCGGCTTGAGACAAGTTTGTTTTGAATTAAATGAAATCCTAGTGTTTTCTCATCAAAAGGAAGCTTTTTAGGGGCGCTTCAACAAATTTATTTTGTAACGGCAAGTCTAGTAAACATCGTAATAAAAATCATGCTTAATCGATACGAAGAAGTAATTTAGAGTGCAGATCAATCAAAAATAGAACAAGTAACAGCATATGTATATATACTTGGTTCAAAAGAAAATACTAATATAAAATCAGATTGAAGAAATAATGAGAATATCCGCAAATGTTTTCTAATTCTCCAAAAATAAAATATACCTCATAATCTGTTAAAATAAGGTTCTATAAGGAGCTATATAGATGAACACTTAAATGTAGCCGAAGATTAAAGTACATACATACTGATACGAAAGAAAAAATAAAAATACTTTTATTTCTATGTTACTAAAGTACAAAGTGAAAGACCTCAGAAAAAATGGTCAAATAAGGCAAATCGGTCACGAAGTTGGTCATGATAGAGGACTCTGGGCAGAAGAAGGGGAAGTTTAAGTTCAGCAATAGATGTTTAGAGGAGCTATATAGATGAACACTTAAATGTAGCCGAATATTAAAGTATATAGATACCGATAGTAAAAATGCAATTATTCCTATGTTACTTAAAATAGGCAGAAAAATTGTATGTTATTAAAGATTAATTTCTTTGTTTAGGGCTAATCAGGAGTTGGTTGGAATGGCCACCAAGTTTTATAATAGGTCGACTATCTTATAGTGCTTATTTGATACATATTGCAGTAACTTGGTTAAGAAATGGTATAAAAAGATTTCCATCATACATGAGTGATTACAGTTTGGTAAGTTCCTTAAAGATATTAAAATTAAGAATGAACTCAAACATCGTATATTTCATGAGAACGGCCATAAAGGTGTCTATTTCAGATATTTTAGAAAATAAATGTGCGTACATTACATGTGTTCATTTTTAATTTTTTACTTATTTAGTTTTAAATAGAATGACACATTTTTTTGAATAAACACGCACACACACACACACTCACACACACATACACACATATATATAAATGAATTCCTATTTTCAATCTGGTTAATTTTTTTTTGTTGTGTTTGTTGTCAGGACCTTACCTTATTAGGAAACAAGACCTTAAGATAGTTGCTCGCAACATTAGAAAACTTAACGAACATGTTAACTTTTCTAATGTAACCTTATGACGTTTGACATAACTGTCAGCGTCGCCGTCGGTCGTAATTATATTGATATACAAAATATTTATTCTATCATTCCTTAGCATAAATTTCATAGCCAATTCAGTTTTTTGAGAAGTAATAATTAAAATGGAACTAATTTCTTTGTTATCTATCACTGGACTTATTTACACTAAACAAATAAACCATTTTAAGCATTAATAAACACTTAACTAACTAAAAGTATGAACAAAACAAAGCAATAACACATTATATGAAAATTTGAATTTTAGTTTTGGCTTCAGTTCAACCTTATTAAAGAACTTAATTTCATGCAAAGAGCTTCAACTATTTACCCTGTTGTTAAGATTGTTAAGATATAGACCCGGTAAAATACATTTCTTTAACATATTTCGGAAATGTTAGTAACAAAAGTTCAGTTAATAATTAACTGATATCACTACAATCACAATTTCCACAATTTACGTTTTTTTAAAAACTTTCCGAGGCGTTTCGACTAATGTCTTTGTAATGGAACTAGACTAACTGGGTATTTCTTGAAGAAGTTGTATTTATATTTCGCGAGTAGTATAATTACCAAGTACTTAATTTTGAAAAGGATTATTTAAATTAAAATTTGAGAACTCTATGTAAATGAGAGTTTATTATAGGTGAATGGATACCTCTTTAGATTAACTGAGTTGGTTTATTGCAGGAGAATTATTTATTTCTGTCTGGTCGTTTTTTTTTAATTTATTGCCTTTATTGTCTGAATGTAATAATTTAAATTTTCGCCCAAAAGATGACTTTCTGTTACTAAATGTTCCGCATAATTAGAATCTGTTTTTTGATTAATGAAAGAATTAGGGTCATAAATAGGTTTTTTCCACGCTCTGCCGCTTTGACCGATATAGGCTTTGGGGCATGACCCACATGATAATTTATAGACTCCTGATCTATTTTTTGGATGGATTTTCCATTTGTTATTTTTGATTGATTTTCCAAGAATATTGTTTGTTTTGAATACAACGTTAATATTCTGTTTTCTTAAAAATGATGCTATTTTTAAACTTGGTTTGCCAAAATAGGTTATACTATTATATGGATCATTATTGGTTTCGCTGTCTGGATAAACTTCTCTTAATGCCAATTGTGTTTTTGATTTCTAAGAATATTTTCTATTAATTCAGTTTCAAACCCGTTATTTATTCCTATCTGTTTGATTATATTTAATTCTTTCTGAAAATTATGTGGTGATTGTTTTATGGAAAGTTATCTATGAACCATACTATTATAAGCGGAAAGACAGAAATAAATAATTCTCCTTTAATATACCTATTTAGTTAATCTAATGTAGTACCCTTTCATCTATAATAAACTCTCATTTACATAGACCTTTTCAAAATTAAATTTAAATAATCCTTTTCAATATTAAGTACTTGGTAATTATACCACTCATCGAATATAAATACAACTTCTTCAAGATATGCACAGTTAGTCTAGTTCCTTGACAAAAGAAATTATTGAAACCCGATGGACAGTTTTTTAAAAAACGTAAATTATGGAAACTGCGATTGTAGTTGTTTTCTGAACGATATTTGTGGCATATTTTTTAATGTCTAAGTACTTCTTGGGAAATAACACCACATTAAAGAAAAATTGCTGTATATTCCAAATGTGGTGTTATTTCCCAAGAAGTACTTAGACATTGCCATTGTAGTATCGGCCAAATCAATTCAGCAATTTCAGTTATCAAACTTATTATTTAATGCGAAATACAAAGAAAATATAAGCAACAAGCCAGGGATTTATAAGCTTATATGTTCGGACTGTAATAGCTTCTATGTTGGAATGATTACGCGAAATTGTTCTACCAGATACTCTGGACATTGCCGTTCTTATAGATTGCAAAAAACAGATTCAACCTTTTCTTATCACGTAATGCAAACAAGATACACTGGTTGTTATCTGAATAATATTTGTGGCATATTTTTCAATGTTTAAGTACTTCTTGGGAAATAACACCACAGTTACAAAAATTGCTATATATTCTCGGGGTCTAGCTCAGACCCCGTTGTCAATGGTTATGAAACTACGATAAAAAGGCACAATTCTAAGATGTAAAATTAAATTATTTGACAATATGTATTATTTGATTTCTGACGTAACTAAGAGAATTTTATTTGTAATATACAGGGTAGCACAGAAACTTTTAAAGATCATATAATCATAAAGTTCCTTTCAAATTCTTCCATTTTTGGCACCTTGGAGCGCTACATAAAATTTGAAGATCTCCCTTTCAAATTCTTCCAATTTGAAAGGAACTTTATGATTATATGCTCTTTAGAAGTTTCTGTGCTACCCTGTATATTACAAATAAAATTCTCTTAGTTACGTCAAATATCAAGTAATACATATTGTCAAATAATTTAATTTTACATCTTAGAATTGTGCCTTTTTATCGTAGTTTCTTAACCATTGACAACGGGGTTTTCACTCCTCACAATGGTCTCTGAAAAAACACACATAAGTACTTACTTTACTTATCTGTGTTTTTTCAGAAACCATTGTTAGGATTGAAAACACACATGAACATCCAAGTTACTTAATATATTGGTGTAAAAGCACGAATTTGTTTGGACAACGTTTTTTTCGAAGTTTTCAGGAATTTCCGTACTTTATTCTAACTTTATTTATATGTTACTTTATATTGCCATTTAGTTTCTGCTCTGTCTGTGAGGTGCATTATTGAACATCCATATTAATTTTCATTAGATATATATATATATATATATATATATATATATATATAGCACATGTAATCGAAGTGTCTTTTTTTCAGATATGCCATACAATGAGTGATACAACATTGACCTATATAGCAGCCTTAATCCTAACACTTCTATTCGAAATGCCAATGAGCAGTTTATTAAAACATGCTTTATCTCACCAACTTAAGCCTGCTACGAGTAAGAAGGAAATGTAATTCATTCGGAATATTTGATTAAATAGAGAAGCAGTCGAAGAAATAATATTAAAATTACTTATTTATCTGTATAATAAAGGATATACATTAAATAATACTGTTTATGTAATTTTCACATCTATAGAATTTAATTTTTATGTTTTCTGGGGAAATAACACCACATCAAAATAAAAAGCTGTATATTCAAAGAAAATACCAACGTTTCAAAATCGACTCTGACTTCGTTGTCAATGACTTTAAAATATGTATTGAAAATGTAAATTTAAAGTTTGATTTATGACATTTAAGTTAACATAAGAAAAATTTTGTAGTTTTTAAATATACAGGTAGCACAAAAAAATCTAAAAATCACGTATTAAGTTAAACAGCTTTCTTATAAGATAGCGCATTCGCCAAAAATGCGATCAAAGAATTCTGCTGTTTCAGTGATCCCATTAACGTCATAAGGGAAAACCTAGGAAAAACCTTGTGAACTATCCCGATACCGGGTTGTTCAAAAGGAGATGACCATTAATAATTTCTTCATTAGTTGTAGATAACCAGATACGATTGAATTCTACAGAAGTAGAACAGATACAATGGTCTTCATTCAAAAGAATTAAGGCAGACTCTTTTATTTTTAGTTTTGTGTTATGTTCTTCTTTGTGAAGTATAGTTGAATTGTCAAATTGGATTTTATGGCTTAAACAAGAAATACACTGAAATCACTAATATCGAAAACAAACAACCAACAAAACTCAACACTCAAAAACTGTATATACAAGATTCCTTGCGAATGCAATAAATTTTATATTGATATTTGAAAAATGTTAATTTTGTGTTCATACCATTGAAAGCGGGGTCTGATTTAGACCTTGAAACGTTTGGACTTTTGAAATATACAGACTTTCAAATTTATGTGGTGTTATTCCCAAAGAACTCAGAAAAACTAAAAAGATATTTTAAAGCCATTGACAACGAAGTCAGAATCGACTTTGAAACGTTTGGTATTTTCTTTTAATATACAACTTTTTATTTAGATGTGCTGTTATTTCCCAAGAAAACATAAAATAATCAAGATTATGCCACAAATAACATTTAGAAGACAATATAGATTTTAAGAATATATACGTCTCATATATAAAGGGATAGTATTTGTATCTATGAAGCGGTTTAGAGCGCTAAACCGTTTAAATAAAGAAATAGTTGCGTATTTTAGACCTCATTCGACCACTTAAAGAAAAATTACGAGATCTCTTGCCGTTCTCAAGTTATACAGGGAAAACCAAAATGTCATTTTTGTTTTTTGCCTCTATTAGTTTTATTTCCAAATATCAAAAAATGGCAAAGGAAAAGTTGCTACTATACAATAATGCATCTAAGTACTTTTGAGAAATAACACCACAAGTAATGAACGTTTTGGGGTCTAGGTCATCGACAACAGGGTCTGACCTAGATCCCGAAACCTTTGGAATATACAGCAATTTCCGTGACTTCTGGAGTTATTTCCCACAAAGTACTTAAAAATTAAAAACGTGCCTCAAATATCATTCAGAAAACAAATAGGTAGTCATCAATTCTTCACTCCTACGTTTCGTTTCTTCTGGGACATCATCAAGTATTTTTTTAAAATACGGACCCTACCTTTTTTGTTACAATGTAGATATAACAATCATCAGAGAAAAAAAATAATACCGTCCTGCTTATGACCTAAATAGGCCATTAAATATTTTTTCCATGACAACAAAAACCTCTAAAATTGTTAGATTTGTTTTTCTTGCGTAGTAAAGCGATGTAATTGGAAAAATGTAAAATATCAAAATGTCTGCATATATACAATGTAGTTGAAATAATAACGAGTGGAATTAATTATATAGGGTGGTTGCACAAAATTATATTGGATATATTTGCCAGGTGGTGGAAAAACGGGTGGAGTAAATTATGTTTCTACAGAGTGGATAACAAAATGTTATATCGTTTGACTCATAACTAGTTGCGAATATAATGTGCTTAAAATAAGGGTAGAATAGAATTATATTTATACAGGGGAATCTTAGAAAAAATCTGTTATGGAAGCAGTATATTTAAATTATGTTGTTGAGTTATAATAGTAATGAAATGGGTTGAAAAATGTTAGAATCACGTATTTGTACAGAGTGTTTTGAAATATAAGAGGGAGTGGAATTACAGTTTAAAGGCTTGTTAAAAAAATGGTTTATATCCTCAAGTAGTTGCATGCATAGGATGGTTGAAGTATGTAGTGGAATAAAATTACAGCTACACAAATGGGTTTAAAAAATATTGTAAAGAAATGTTATAATCTACAAGCTGTCCCACATACTGGATTGTTGAAATATAGGGTGGAGTAGAATTCTAAGTATACAAAAGTTTATATTTGGTGGATGAGAAGTACAATGTTGTTGAAATATACGGTGATGTAGAATTATTATTACACAGGGTGGGTAAGAAAATTTATCTATAAGGTAGAACATTAGCAGTTCGTGTATTATGGAGTCCCTGAAATATCGTGCGAAGTAAAGTTGTAGTTACCAGTATTCGAACAAGGTTAGAAAAAGTTGCAAATAAACGGTAGTTTAAATGAAATGTGGAGAGAAATTATACTTTATACTGTGATTAAAAAATATATCAGCAAAAATGAAATAGTGAAATAGGGTAGTTCAAAAGCAGTTGCACAAATAACATAGTTGAAATATATGGAGGAATAGAGTTTTAGTTTTTATAGTAGTATTTAAGAACTGATAAGTGTTTAAAATCTCTTATATTGGTGACCCCTAAGCAAATTCATATACAGGGTGGTTAAAATATTTTGTACAGTAAAATTATGGTGTACAGGATGGTTCAAAAGTCATTATCAAAAAACTCTAATGGTTGACGAATTCGCATCAACATATACAGGATAGATAAATATAGATTGAAGTAGAGATAGTTATACAAGAAGGTTCAAAAAAAGTTCAATAAAATTGTTATATAGGGTTGACAATATACAGTTGCAGTTTGGGTGTAATATGTTGGGGATTGGTGGATTTCTAGTTATACGGGTTGGTACAAAAAATGTTATATTGGGTGGTCGATAAATAGTTCCTTATACAAGGTGGTTGACATAGAGACCGGAGTAGAATTCTGTTTTTACATAGTACCTAGATCAAAAAGGTTGTTGTATAGGGTAGAAAATTATTGTTGTACAGTGTGTTTAACACAATATTAGAAAAAGTTGATTATATATGGTAGAATTGTAAGTACACAGGGTGGATCAAAAAATGGTAGGAAAATGTTGTTATATTGTAGAACATGAATAGCTGCATTATAATTATATTTAATTTTTTTACGCGCGTTCATTAAGTATATGTATTGCGAATTGTATGTATGTTGATATTTTCGAAACGACCAACCAGATAAGCTTCGGTAGCTATTACTGCTGAGCTCTGAAATCTTAAATCTGTGCGATTTCCCTACAAGAGGTGAGAATGGCAGTTTCTAATCAGCATTTCGGTCCTTTTTTTGTAGCGACGAACTTCACGAAGAGGTACCTTGCCTGGTCTATAACGATGTGGTTTTATACACCACCTGTAGCGGTGCTGCATTTGTTGCTAATTGTTTCCTATGTGCTTTACCACTAGTCGTTTTCGAGCGGTTTGCTTGGTAAGGGCAATTTCGATACGATAATGAAATTAATGTAAAGTATTCGATAGCACCAACGACGACGTTCAGACTAACAGTGAATTTATTGATACCTGAAATATAAGCGAAGTAAAATTATAGTTGTACAGTGTGATTCTAACAATGTTAGAAAAAGCTGCACAAAAAGGTGGTTTAAATATAAAGAGGAGGTAATTTATACTTTACACTGTAGTTTAAAAAATACGAGGAAAAATGAAATAGCGCCGGTCATAAGGAGTTGCTCACAAATGATAGTTGAAATATAGGGTTGATCAAAGTTATAGTTAAATGTTTGATAAAATATTATATTGTGTGGCCCATAAGCAGATGCATGTTCAAGCTGGTTGTATTATATGCATGTACTAAGTGGTTGAAATAGAGGGTGCAGTAGAATTATAGTTAAACAGAGTGAATAAAAAAACATTCTTATATAGGATAATATGAACTGTTGCATATATGAAATATCAGAAACGTAAGGCTAAGTAAATTTATAGTCATACTGTGTAATTTAAACATTACAAAAAAGTTGCATTAAGGATAGTTGAAATATAAGGTGATGAGAAATAGATAACTGTGTATCAAATTATGGTTATGTAAGATGGTTCAAATATTTATAGACAAATAACTAATAATGGTTGACTAATTGACAGCAGCATATTCAGGATGGTTTAAATAAGAATAAAGTTATAGTTATACAAGGTGTCATATCGTATCGATACATATCGTTAAATTTGAAGACGCGAGATGTAAAGACAGACATCTATGATTTTCGGGGAAACTAGCACATAGAAGTTCCGAATCTGGAGCCGTTCCAGGTAATTGCTGTTACCCGTAACTCCTAAGTTTGAATGTCACGATGAATTTTTCAGGTTAACTTCACCTGTCAGAGATATTGAATACTTTCTTCGAGATGTCATTCTTTTGAACGCGTATATATATTGTCTTGTCTATAGGTGAAGTTAACCTGAAATTTTCATCGTGACATTCTAACCTAAGAGTTACGGGTAACAGCAATTACATGGAAGGGCTCCTAATTCGGAACTTCTATGTGCTAGTTTCCCCGAAAATCCTAGATGTCGGTCTTTACTCTATCGTCCCCAAATTTATACAAGGTTGTTAGGAACAAATGTTGAATAAAATTGTTATATATGGTAGCCAATAAGCAGTTGCAGTTTAGGTAAAATATGTTAGGATTGGAAGATTTATAGTTATATAGGGTGGTACAAAAATGGTAAAGTATGGTCCATAAGTGGTTGTATATACAAGGTGGTTGAAATCGAGGGCGGAGTAGAAATATGGTTTTACAGGGTGAATCGAAAAATGTAAAAAAAAAACTTATATAGGGATTGGTGGATTAATAGTTACGAAGGGTGGTTCAAACAAAGTTAGAAAAAATTATTATATAAGATTTCCCAGACAAATTGTGGCAATTTTTTGACTGGCCCTCTTTTTTCCAAAACATTATTTTTGTAAGGGGCTACATCTGTCAAAATTTTCCAAAAAACTGAAATAACTCTTTAATTGGTGTTCTTTAGACATATGATGTTTCCAATTAAACTATATTGAAAGTCATCGTAGATTCTAGAAATGCTATATAAAATTCACCAAAAACTCTCTATACCAATTTTCAGATTTATCTAAAGTCCCAGTAGTTGCCCATATACATATCGACCCAGATCATTGTGATAAACCCTGCATTTATGTAGTATTTTACCAAAGATGCTGACATTGTTCACCGTTTGCCATTTGACGGCCCCAAAATGATATCTATAATTGATTTTTGAATCATTTCAGGCGCAACAGTATTCATTTATTGGCTAATGCTTTCCATCCAAATCCAAAAGATTAATATCGAAATTCATCATAAATTTTAAATATGCAAATGAAAAAAAGGCTATTCCATTAAAAAAACAAATTTGGGGTCTACTCCCGGTAGCATCGGCAACAACAACTGAAAATATTTTAACTGAAACCAGGTCCAGCAACAACCTATTTACCAATTTTTGAATTTACTTATAGTCCCAGTAGTTGCCCATCTACATATCGAGGCAAATCGTCGTGCTAAACTCTGTAGTATTTTAAAAAAGGTGTTCATATTGGTCACCGTTTGCCATAAAGCCACTTTCTAGAACTTTATTTATACGTCAAATTCCAATCTAATAGCTGATCTAGCAAACAATCTACATCAAAATAATAACATTATCTACGCTATATTACAGATCAAATGTACGACCGTTTAATTTATATATCACATCGATTTTTCTAGCAAATTTCGACGGTCATCTCCCAATTTGTTCGAGTTTTCAATGCTGACACCTTTTTGCTATACTAGAAGGTTCCCGATCGTTGTTTTTACTCCTAGACTAAGTTAGATTTTCCAGTAGCGGCGAATATAAATTTTATAACAATATATATAATCGATTTTTTAACTCGGTCGGTCGCCACAGCATTCGGTTTTTATCTAATGCGTTTCATCCAATTCGGAAAATTTTCTAGTCAGTCAACATAAACTCGGTTCTTTAAATGGCTCCACAAGAAGAAATCCATTTGAAGATTTTGGTGCCCTATTTGGTTGGAAAAATAATTGAGGATAAATGTTGAGCAGCTCTCAAATTGCTTCCTTACTATGCCAGCCCAAATATTGGTTTTTTTTGGGTTCTTGGTGTGTACCGTTTGTACTCAGTGAGAATTTTTTTGAGACCAGTAGGGATAATTTTAACGACTTACTATTTAATCATAAAGTAGCCTCATCGAAAAACAACTTGATTTTTAATTTAGAGATCCTCGACACATTGCGGCATAAAATTTATCATCAGATTTTAAAAGTGATTTTGACCTTTAAATATTTTGCAATAATCAACTAGTGTATATTTTCTTATCGAGAAAATTCAGTAGTAGTTGTATGAGGATTTACCTGTAGCGTTATTTAAATAATTTGGTCAAGTGCGAGTTGGACTCGCATTGTAAGGGTTCCGTACCACCTTCAAGATTCGCTGTATTTAGTTTTCTAATTTGGCCCCCAAAAATTAACATTAGAGTTTTATTTTACTAATAAACTTTCAGGGAAGCCTTTTATAATCTACTGTCTGAATTTTGAGGCTCTATAGATTGGAAGATAAAGGGCACAATAGGTCAAGTTTTAAATTATAAATTATTAAATCTGTTATTCAAATTATTTAAAAATACAAATAAAAAAAAAATTATTCAAAATTTAAATAGTATACTTTCTAAAATGGGAATTAAGTCGATGTTTAATATCTTTGCTAAACAACTGATTTAAAAATATGATATATTTGTAATTCACATAATGAGTCTTTTATTTGATATATTGCATGATTCGTTTGAAAATTGAATTTTTATTTTCCATTTAATTGTATAATTTGTCCCTAAAATTACCATGGAGGTTTTCTAATAATTTTTCTTATAAATTTCAAGTGAGCCCCAGTACCCCTAATTATTTTCAAAATTTTAGGTAGTATGGTTTCGGAAATAAAGCGATAAATGAGATTTTTTTATATCTTTATGTTAATATCTTGTAAACAATTAATTTTAAAAATATATATTTGTATTTCTCATAACGAGCCCCTTCATTTGATATATTGCATGACACGTTAAAAAAATATTTTTTATTTTCCGTTTATTTCTATAAATTGCCCCCCATTATTAATATTAAAGATTTCTTCGTATTTTTCCTATAAATAAAAAAAATTAGGTCTTATGGTTTGGGGAATAAAGGGGGAATGGGTATTTTTTTAAATATTTTTTTAATATATTTTAAAATATTTATTTAAAAAAAAAAAAAAAAGTATAGTTGTATTAGTCATAATGAGCCCTGTGATTTGATATATTACATGATACGTTAGAAACAAGTTAAATTTTTTATTTTCCATTTAATTCTATAATTTGCCCCCCAAAATGAATATTAGGGGTTTCTCCTTATTTTTCCAGTAAAGTTCAGGTGATGCGCTATACCTATTTTTTTTTCAAAATTTTACAGCTTATTGTTTCTGAGATAAGGGGGGGGGAATGGGTAAATTTTTTTATATTTTTTTTAATAACTTTTAATTAATTTATTTTAAAAATATGAAAAAAATATATTTGTTTTCGTCATAATGAGCCCTTTTATTTGATATATAACATGATGGGTTAGAAATAATTTTAATTTTATATTTTCCATTTAATTCTATAATTTGCCCCCCAAAATAAATATTAGGGGTTTCTCCTTAATTTTCCAGTAAAGTACAGGTGAGGGGCTATAACTCAATTTTTTTTCAAAATTTTCTAGCTTATGGTTTCGGAGATAAGGGGGGGGGAAATGGGTAGTTTTTTTATATTTTTGTTAATATCTTTTAATTTATTTATTTTAAAAATATGAAAAAAATATGTTTATTTTCGTCGTAATGAGCCCTTTCATCTGATATATAACATGATGGGTTAGAAACAATTTTAATTTTATATTTTCCATTTAATTCTGTAATTTGCCCCCCAAAATGAAAACTAGATGTTTCTCCTTATTTTTCCAGTAAACTTCAGATCAGAACCTATAAAAGTATTTTTTTTCAAAACTTTACGTTTTATAGTTTCGGAGATAAGGTGGGGGAATGGGTAAATTTTGGTATATTTTCTTTAATATATTTTTAATTAATTTTTATTTAAATGTGAAAAAAATATATTTGTGTTCCTCAGAATGAGACCTTTCATTTGATATATTACTTGATGAGTTTGAATTTTTTTTTATTTTTAAATTTTTATTTAATTCTATAATTTGCCCCCCAAAATAATATTAATGGTTTCTCCTTATTTTTCCTGTAAAGTTGGGGCAACGTTCTATATTTTATATTTTTTTCAAAATTTTAGGTTCAGTAGTTTCGGAGATCAGGGGGGGGAACGGTCGATTTTTTTAGTTTTTCCCCCCAGAAGTACCCCTTAAATCAAAATTTCTTCTTTTGCGATATGTGCTCCTGATCAAGTCACCAAATTATACCTTCATACCAAATTTCAACCTCTTCCGTCAAGTAGTTTAGGAGAAAATTGCTGTGATGTGACAGAGGCAGAAATCCTGAGTGATATTATAAGGGTATCCGTATACTGTATATACGGAACCCTAAAAAGTTAATTTAGTGTTATCGATCATTTTAGTTCTGTTACAATTAGGTAAATTTTTGACACCTCCCGTTTCCTGATATTTTATGACAACTCTATTACTACAGCACTTTTGAAAATCTACCAGCTACTTAAAATGTGGTTAAGAAAAAGTCCCCTTGTCAAATTTATTTCGTTCTCAAAAACAATTATATAACCCTCAGTTTAAAGTAGGTTGCCATTTGCAGACAAACGGCCCCAATCCAATGGCGCAAAGGGAATTACTATATATATATATATATATATATATATATATATATATATATATATATATATTAGATTAACTCTTTCAAATTTAACTTTTTAAAAAAAAATTATTTTCACTTTAAATACAATTTCAAATTTTAGACAGGCAGAGATACGCCTTACACTAGTTACTATAATGATCTCCGACGAGACCGTTAATTATTAAGTATTTATACAATCCAAGACGTGATAAAATCTGCAATTTAGCGTCTACAGGAATATACTGAGAATTGTCATATCGTTAACGTAATATGATATTGTGAAAAAGTAAATGATACGCTTCTCACGGTTACTTTCTGAGTAAGCAACACGTGTGTGTATGAATTATGATATAACAACTCCCATCACAAATGAAAAGTTGATGGTATAGCATCAACTTTTTGAAATAACATTAAAATGTAATATGGTATTTAAATGAAGTGAAACGTAAAACCTTAGCAATTGTGAAATAACATAATATCTAATAATTCATAAAAAATAATAATATCAAAATAAAGCATGAACATGATAATAAGCAAAATACGATAAATTGGATAATAATATAAAATAGGTTACGAATATAATGACAAACGATATAAAAGTAAATAATAAAGTAATAATATTGAAAATAAAATAGTCCAAATATAATGTTAAAATCGTGTAAAAAAAGTACATACTTTATTAAACAGTTTCTGTTAATTCAATGTCTTTTTCGGGAATATCCAAAGTCGGGCGAAGTTTTGGAATTAAGTGCCTAAAACTTCTTTTGGTCGGTTGTGGCGTATGTTGTGCAGAAGGGTTTCTTCTTCGGAGCTGAAATTTCTTATGCATAGTGCGGTATATGATGTAGGCAGCTATGATTATTATAACTGCAATAGTTACATATGTGAACCATGAAATATTTTTCGTTATAAATGGTTGATTGATTAAGTCATCTAAGTCTCTAGAGTATTGGTCGAGTTTATGACTGGCTATATCTAATTCTTCGATATTGAGGTGGTCCAGTTTTAAGGGTTGGAGTTCTGGAACTTTGACTTTATCTGGTATAGGTTTACAACAGTTATAAGGTATGTAAACTGGATGGGAATTATCGGTAATATTTGTAGATTTCCGATTTTCGTCTTGTACTTTTGTGATGCCGATAAAAGCACTGCACTCCAAGTAAAGTTTGAGAACTGAGTTTTTATTTATAGTTACAGTTTTTACATCAGTTTCTGCACAGTTGATAGTGATTCGTATAGGTTCTGAAATTATGATTAGCCACGTATTAGATTCAAGTTTTTGTACATTATAGCCTTGGCTGAAAATAACGGAGCTTTTACAATTTTCCGGCCCATTTTTTAAGTTTTTCAACAGTTGGGCTTCACATAGGGCGTTAGTGTCTATAGGGTAAGCATACAATTCGGAGCAAAGTTTTTCGCGAAAGTTTAGCGGTTTGCAAGCACTTAAATCCTTTATTGGGATGTACATTAAAGAATCATCATTTCTCGCAATGTATTTCTGGGTGAACTGAAGTACATGGTGTAGGCCTGTTCTATCGTCATAAATAGGGATAGGATACAGATGGAAAGCGGTATAGGGTTGCTGTTCAACGAGTGGTATTTTGAGAACAAAGACAAGATCTGAACGTGTTTGAAAAGCTTCAAGATCTATAATCTCTAAATAGTTGGCAACATTTGAATATCTTATCGGAAGAGGGAAATTATTTTTTACTAAATTTTGTGAGATTTCTTGTAAGGCGGTTATCAAATGTTCTGGCGTTAAAATTGATGTATGTATTATTTTGAGCCTGGCAAAGGTGATAGCGTTTAAAATGTCATTTAGGTTATCCTGTAAATAAAGATAATTTTCCATCAATTTTTCGCATATATCTAACAATGAAAGTTTAGCTTGAATATATGCTGTTTTGTCTGCGAAGTGAATGATTGTTCTTCTAATCCGGTTAATGTCTTTATTGAAGGTTTTTTCATCTATTTGCAATTTCGCAATGGTCTCATTAAAATTTTTAATAACTGAAGTTGTGATGCTAATTTGATTTTTCATTATGTTTTCAATTTGCAATTGTTTTTTATTCAAACTATTAATGCTGTTTGTGTAAAACTCGCCGTCCGAGGCATCTAAATTACCTGTTATAGCTTTAAATAACGTTCCGGCACCGTTTAATAATCCGCGTTTAAATCGTTTCGTGCCGGAGTATATTTCTGAAAATTTCTCTTTAAGAGAGTTACAGATTTGTGTTAGCAAACTGATATGAGTTTGTATTTCAGACCTGAAATTATTCATAGAATGTACATTGAGACTTACTGTTTTAGTTAAAGTGTCAAGTAATCGGTTATTGGTTGTAAAAGCGTGTTCTAGTGCTGATAAGTTGCGGTGGGCTAGAAGAGTCCATTTGTGGTTGGATACGACGATCCTTGTTTCATCATGATAATATATCCCAAGTGTGTTGTTTATTGGTTTTAGTTCGAAGTGTGATATTGCTGATCCGAACAGCAAGAAAAATCTGGAACAGAAATTAACTTTCTGAATAAGGCTTCAGTCTATCGAAGTTAACTTTAGTCCTTTGATTAGTTGCTAAGTTTAGGAGAGTAGAGGAATTGTTATGGAGTTCCAAAATTTGAAAGGGTCCATTGAATTTATTTTCGAGTTTATTTTTAAGCTGCCATTCTTTGACATAGACTTTGTCGCCGATTTGGTAATTTGGGAGGTTTTCAGAAACGTGTTTATCGAATCTTTCTTTTGTTTTTTGCTTTTGAACTTCCGTTCGTTCGCGAGCAATTCTGTAATAATGGGATATGCGATTGTTGAGGTTGTATCGATTAAATCGTCACTTTGGGCAAATGTTAATAATTTTTCTATATTTTGGTTTTAAGTAAAATTTGTACGCCAACCATGTTGAGTTCAGAATATCATCTCAGGTACGTAAAACATTAGTATCTCGCTTTCAGCTGTTATTAAATTAAATATTCCTCAAATTTGATTTTATTCGCTTTGCATGGCTGATTATTTAATTCTAAAATTATGTCTCGTCATCCCTTATATCGCCTAATGATTAATTTTCATAATGTAACTCGTACAATGAACTAAATCGGTAATATTAATCCATTTATTTGTCTTTGAATTAATTCTCATTTCGACTCTGTGTATCGTCTACCGCATTAAGAAACCTGCGCGGTACTTATTTGCTGGGTACCGGCGAAAAATTCACATTTTTGAGCTCTATCTCTTCCCTTTTGTCAATCGACGAGACCAGATCGATATATTACCTGGCATTTTTCAGGAAGCCATTTTTATCTTATCGTACCGTTTCGATTACCGAAGAAAGTGAGTAAAGCAAGTATATATTCTTTTCTCGCGATTAAATTATCTGTACCGTTTCTTATAGTATAATTGATGGTGAAACTACCGATCAATTGAAATATCGATTTATCTTTTATCCATCGTAGATATATGTATATATGCACATGTCATGTTTTCCCGACAAGAGTTCATCATATAGCTTCATTGGATTGTTTAATAGGAGTATATACTCTACCTGATCCATTTTCTTTTCTTTGTTTAGGTGGTGAAAAGAAATCATTTTTTTTATAAATTTTTAATAGAGAGTAACATTTCCATTGGAACACGTGCTTAGTGCTACTGCTTTTTGCCTTTATATATATATATATATATATATATATATATATATATATATGTATATATTTTCTTTTCCTCTTTAATTACATCTCTCTTATAAACCAAGAACAGGAACTGTGGTTTTATCATTTTCTAGGGTTGTAGCTGAAAGGGAGAATTCCTGATTTTCCGTTGCAATCACGTACAGTGAAGCCATTTTGTTTGCTTTTGCGAGACCACCATTGCTAGGTTTGAAGGAAAAGGGGAAGCTAATCTGGGAAATTTGGATGCCAACCTAGTCTACTTAGCAGAGGAGAAAGTGATTTTTCTATATCTAAAGTCTTACCTAGATTGCTTTTATTTTTTTTTATTAAATTTAAACACATTCACTGTAGAATTGTTTTTATATCACTTACTTCGTAACCTCTCTTTTTTACAGTTAGCTGACCAGGGTTTTTCTTGCTAGATTTTAGAAGTAGCACAGAACAATTTTCCAATATTTTACTTATGTCATATATATATTCTCTTTCAGTTGTTTTCTTTATTAGCTGCAATTTACCTGGCTATATATGTGAATATATGTATATCTATTTACGGGCATTATTGTTAATATATTTTTTTATTTAAATTGCTCATAAAAGATACTTGCTGAAACTCCTTCACACCGTTTAAAGGTGGTAACTATCACACCACATTGTTTATAAATTTGGAAAGATTTATGAAATTTTCCATGACCTTCAGTTAGGTGAAATAAATAAAATCAACCGAAGTTAATAGTACTTAGAAATCATTATCTTTTCACTAAAGTAAATAAAAAAGAAATTTGTCTTATTTATAATATTTTCCTTGCTATCTAAGGAATATCGTTCTGGTATCGTAGACTTTTGATCAAATCTGTTATCTTTAATTTTGTATTAGCATATGATCAGATCTGTTATCTTTATCTTTGTATTAGCATATGTTTGGATCCAATTTGTTATCTTAATTTAGTATATTTTTCGAGAAATTTAATCTTCATTGTTGTAATAATTATTGTAATACCTTATCGTACCTCTCTTGCAGAGAGAAGGAAGTTTTTCTGTAATTTTATTTTCGGTTTATCTTTAATTCACAAATAGTTTGATTTAATATCAAGGAACATTATCGTAATAATAGTGGACCATAAGTGTCAATGTAAATAGAGACTCGTATCGTTATATTGAACAGACATTCAAGTGACTTATCGTATCCCAGTTCCAAACCGGGGTTGAATTTAGAATTTTGGGGGAGTTCAGCAAGTCCAATCAAGGGGTAGCACGTACTAATTCTTTGTTTTATCTTTTTCCTGCATGCACAAAAATGAGCTGGACCCAAGGACGCTAGAGGAATAGCACCTACCACCATAGGGGCGACTATTTACTGCTACTCGTCGTCAGGGAAGCTCCAACCAGTAAAGTCACGGCTACCTAGAAGGCTTCGGAACCCTCTAAATCAACTGGCTCTCTCTCTCTCTCTCTCTCTCTCCCGATACAGCTGAGGCACCAGACAGTCCGGCCATAACCTGAGAGCATTGCACCAGATAAGTCTAAAGTCACTACTTACTGATTGTATACTGATCAAACTGCACTATTGTAATTGAAAGAAATTGTTGTTTTGGCTTGGCCACTATTTTTAAATTGTCAATATAACTGTAAGTGTAAAATTGGTCTTATTTTGCTGCCTATATGTTTGTGTGTGTCTGGCGCCCTCTCTAAGGTGTCCAAAGTTGGAAAAACATAAAAAAATTTGCACCCACCATTTTGAGATGTGCTTTGCTGAGCTAGTCAGTATTATGATGGATGCCTCCACAACAGCAAGAGGTTTTCCGTTATAAAATTGGCGCCCAACGTGGGGCTTTAATATAAAAATTGGCGAACCAACGTCGACGCTTTAATATAAAAATTGGCAAACCAACGTGGACACTTTAATATAAATTTGGCACAGACAGACGTCGCAGCAAAATAAGTAGGTTTGATCAGAATTTCTATTATCGGACATATCTTTTATATCTTTTCTCGTAGAGAATTAAATTAACTTGGTTGATTATTTATATCAAATAATTGAAACATTTGATTACTTATCTTAAATAATTTTAATAATTATTCATGGCTTCCAAAAATGCACTTTATCTAATTTAAATTTAAAATATCGATTACTGTGTACCGTTTACTTGAAATCAATTACCTATTATCGTTTACCGTTACTTGGAAGTAAATTATCTTATCGTTTTAAATCTCTTAACTCGGGATCACTGTACCCACTATATCGTTTTGTTGTTTTTAAGTGGTGTGGTATTATTTACCTTATTTTATCTTACCGCCCATATCACTCAGTAAGTACCGTGTGGGAACTTTGATATCTGTTAGTTATAGTTGATTATTGTACCGTGAAAATTTTCTCGTCGACTGACATTAATTGTTATCTGTTACCTTACTTTTGATTAGAATTTCCTTTGACCATCTATTATTTTTATCTGCCCATCCGTATTCAGTAGTATAGATCTAAAATGGACCCAAATCATTTGAAGGTTAAAGAATTGGACTATGAATTGTCGATTCGCAAGGTAAAACCAATAGGAGATGTTGACTCCAAGCGTAAACTGCTAAGAGGAGCATTAAGTCAAGAAAATGCAAATCATAGCTTTGTTCAAAGTGTCTTATCTAGCCCACTCCCGCATGACGATGACGTTGTTGAAATTAGGGAAACTATAGCCGATCTCAAGACCCAAATTTCTAGTTTTGCTGGAACCACCACTTGCAGTATATATAAGCGAATCTCAACCCGTCTTACCCATCTTTCGGGTAGAATACACCGTTTGTCCGAGAACTCTGATGAAGAGGAAAAAGAAAAATCTGATCTGCAGACTGAACTACTCATGTTGGAAGGCGATTTGGCTTTAAAATTAGTACCTTCAGCGTCTACCCCTCAGCAAGTTTCTCATGGCCAATCATTTTCGTCAAATACCCCTGTCTTTAAGTCAGTTTCTCCCTTTAAGTGGAACCTTTATTTTACCGGACAAAATCCCAGAGAATCTGTTCATTCTTTTCTGGAGAAAGTAGAAACGTTAAGAATTGCCCGAGGTGTTAGCAAGGACGAACTGTTTGTCTCTGCATGTGACTTATTCAAAGGAACAGCATTAACCTGGTACATTAGCATCAAGGATAAAATTGGAACCTGGGACCAATTGGTGAATAGATTGAAAAAGGACTTTTTACCTTATTTTTATGATGAAGATCTGCAACGCGAGATAGACTCTCGAACTCAAGGAGTTAACGAGAAGGTTACTCTGTTCATAGCCTGTATGGTAGGACTGTTCAACCGTCTCTCTACGAAGCCGGATGAGAAGAGCATCGTAAACAAAATTCGTCGAAATTTAGCTCCCCATTTCCTCTCTCACCTCGCTTTAATTACTATTGATACCGTAGACCAATTATCTGATGTGTGTCGTCAATTAGAGGAATCCATGACTTGGAGTAAACGTTACCGACCACCTCCCAGTTCCTCCAGTGGATTGTTAGAACCAGATCTGAGTTATTCAGTGTCAGCACCCAGTTCCTTGAGAACCAACTCATCCCGAAATTTAAGTTTCTCACCCCATCTCTCGTCTTCTCGAAATGTTAGTTTTTCGCCTAGCTTCACTTCTCGAAATGTTAGTACCGTAAATGTTTCCGGGCCACGATGTTGGAATTGTAATTTGGTAGGACATACTTATAATGTTTGCAAACGTCCCCGAAAATTTTTCTGTTTGGATGTAGTACAAAGAGAGTAACGAAGCGGAATTGTTCTCATTGTCTAGCCGGAACGGCAAAAAACGAACCAGCTGGAGATGGACATCTGGACGCTGTCACCAGCACTTCAACCCAAAGTCCAGTACCAAGTTCCTCCACTCCTCCCCACATCAATGGGAAAGGCAAAACGTCTTCTCCTCAATAAAGTCTGGTACACTATTCTCCCCTCAGGAATGGAATCAGTGGCTCCTGAAGGTTAAAGCTTTCTGTCGTCCCACATGTAATTTGAGTCCCCTATTTGTTAGGAAACCTTTGGATAACAGACCGTATCTTCCTGTAAACATTTTCGATAGGCCAATAACAGCTTTGGTAGATAGTGGCAGTACCTCTTCAGTATTGGGATCAACTGGACTCTCAATCCTGCAGGACTTTAATTTACCTATTCAGTACCAGGACCCTTTGGTAATAACTACCCCTGATGGTCAACCTCAAGATTTCCTAGGATATGTCATGTTACCTATCTCTCTTAACAATGTCGTCAACTATCTTAAAGTATTGATTATTCCTTCCGTTAAACATAGTCTTATATTAGGTATGGATTTCCTGCAACAATTCCAGATAAAAGCTAACTTTTCTTCCCTATCGTACAAACATCAAGTCACACAAATTTCCACGATTAATACTATTCAATCCGTTTCCGACCTGTCCCCGGATCAACAACTCGAATTACAAAAGATCATGGACTTATTTCTGAGTTTGTCACCTCCGGACAAAATCGGTAGGACACATTTAATCACCCATAGTATCGATACCGGTAATGCTAAGCCCATTGCATCCAGGCAATACCCTTTATCTCCGGCTATGCAGAAAGAGCTAAACAAACAAGTGGATGAAATGTTGAAGTTAGGAGTCATCCAACCCTCTAAGTCACCTTGGTGTAGTCCCTTGTGGTTGGTGGAAAAACGTTCTGGAGAGTATCGTGTCTGTTTTGATGGCAGGAAATTGAATGAAGTAACTGTTCCCGACCAGTATCCCATGCCTTTAGTTGATTCCATTTTAAATAAACTCAGGGATGCTAAGTTTCTGACTTCTATCGACCTAAAACAGGCATTTTTCCAAATCCCTCTAGAGGAATCTTCTCGACCCAAAACTAGCTTTGCTGTTTATGGTAAGGGTTTATTCGAATTTTGTGTCATGCCCTTTGGTTTGTCAAATAGCCCAAAAACTATGGTTAGACTGATGGACATGGTAATTGGACCTGCCTTAGAGCCGTATTGTTTCGTATTTTTAGATGATATTATCGTTGCAACTCCCGATTTTGAAACTCATATTCGTGTCTTACAATCTGTGTATCAACGTCTCAAGAATGCCAACCTCACCGTAAATTGGAAGAAATGCGAATTCTGTCGACCCTCCTTAAACTATTTAGGCTTTGTCGTAGATCAAGAAGGTTTAAGAACGGATCCGGAGAAGGTGTCAGCTATTTTAAATTTTCCTAAGCCCAAGACGACTACCGAAATTCGTCGGCTACTAGGATTAGCTAGTTGGTACAGGAGGTTCATAAAAAACTTTGCCTCGATCTCTGCACCTATTTCCAACTTACTGCAAGGTAGGAAGAAAGGACAACCAATTATCTGGACCCAAGAAGCGGATGATGCTTTTACCGAAATTAAAAGAAGTCTAACCTCTGCACCAGTTTTAGCTAGCCCTGATTTCACTAAACCTTTCGTTGTCCAGTGTGATGCGTCAGATTACGGAGTTGGAGCCATTCTTTACCAGGAATGTGATGGTTTGGAGCACCCCATAGCGTATGCTAGCAAAACTTTAACGAAAACGCAGCGGAATTATTCAGTCACTGAAAAGGAATTATGGGCAGTCATTTTCGGCATTGAGAAATTTCAAGGATATTTGTTAGGTACCGAGTTTACAGTGGTAAGCGATCATGCTTCCCTTAAATGGTTGACGAACATTCCAAATCCCTCAGGAAGGTTAGCTCGTTGGTTAATTCGTTTGTCCCAGTTCAAGTTCAAGGTAGTGCACCGCAAGGGATCACAAAATGTAGTAGCAGATGCATTGTCTAGGTCCATACCTGAAAGCTCCACTCTCGATCTTTCCAATCTCAAACCCGATAAATGGTACCTCTCTATGATTTAGCGAGTTAAAAAGGCTCCAGAAAATTACCCTTCGTTCAGGGTAGAAAATAACATCCTTTATAAGCACGTTTTTGCTCACCACGATATCGTTAGCAATACCACTGACTGGAAAATAGTTGTGCCCCAAGGAAATCGACTAGAGATTTTTCAAAAATTTCATGATGATGCTACCGCAGGTCATTTTAGTGTATCGAAGACTTTTCATCGCATAATAGAACTCTATTACTGGCCCAAAATGAGACAGGATATTTACCGTTATGTTAGGAAGTGTGATATTTGCAATGCCTGCAAGAGTTCAAATTTACCTCGTGCTGGTTTAATGGGATCATATCGGAATATTAACTTCCCGTTCCAAATGGTGTCAGCTGATTTGTTAGGTCCTTATCCGAGGTCGAAAAATCGAAACCAATATCTATTAGTGCTCGTGGATTGGTTTACCAAGTATGTTTTAGTCCACCCAATGCCTACCTCTAAGAGAATCACAAAATTTATCGAAACCCAACTGTTCTTAGTGTATGGAGTCCCACAGGTGTTCTGTTGTGATAACGGTAGTCAGTTCACCAGTAAGGAATTCAAGTCCCTGATGGAAGCTTATAAAATCCAGAAAATATTTTACAACGCTAAATATCATGCTCAAGTGAATCACACAGAGCGAATTAACAGATCCATAGTTACCTGTATCCGTAGTTTTATTTTTGATAATCATAAAGACTGGGATGTCAACATTTTTAAAATCGCCCAAGCCATTCGTCTAGCTAAACACGATGTTACCCATTTTGCCCCTTCATTTTTGGTTTTTGGCCACAACGTTCCTTTGACTGGGGATTACTATAGGAAGATATCTGAGAATGATACAAATTTTCCCACGATTTCCGACAATCTTCAGAAGTCTGAGGATATACAAAAATTTCCAAAACTATTTGTCGACATTCGCAAAAGGTTACACCAGGCATACTTGAGAAACTCTCATCAATATAACCTCCGCAAACGAGAAGTTAATTTTCATGTTGGAGATAGAGTGTGGAAAAAGAATTATACCTTATCAAAAGCAGCTAATGATTATTCCGCCAAATTAGCGCCGAAATTCATTCCGTGTACTATTATTCGGAAATTATCTAATCTTGTTTACCAATTGAAGGACTCCGCTGGGAATAATTTAGGCAATTGGCATGTTAAGGATTTGAAATCCTATTTTTCCGACCCCGAAGTTGGGAAGGAGCATTCTTCATACGAATCTTCGAATTCAGAAGACGATTCCTACTTGGAGTAATATCGTACCATTTCCCCGTATCTGTCTATCGATTACCAAACTACTCTGAATACTTCCTTTATTGTTGTACTATTCTATGCTATCGTTTCGTTTCTGTTTCTTACCTTATATATCGTATCTTTTCTTGGTCTCTTGAGTGGGCCGACGAATACCCCAAGCCAGGATCCCAGTGGGGACGTAAAAACCGTCCATCTGGAGCCCCAGGTTTCCCATAACATCTAGGTCTTCTACAGACTAATTCTTCTTTCCTTGGTCTCTTGGGTGGGCCGACGAATACCCCAAGCCAGGATCCCAGTGGGGACGTAAAAGCCGTCCATCTGGAGCCCCAGGTTTCCCATAACATCTAGGTCTTCTACAGACTAATTCCTCTTTTCTTGGTCTCTTGGGTGGGCCGACGAATACCCCAAGGCGGTGAAACCATGCGCGGACGTAAAAGCCGTCCAACTGGATTCTATCTATTGCCACAACATCTAGGTCTTCTGTAGACTAATTCATATCGTTCCTATCTCTTGTATCTTTTCCTTGGTCTCTCTCATCAGCTTATGCTTTGCTGTGAATTTTAGGTCACTTTACCTTCTTTCTGGTTTGTCCAGAATGTCATCGTATGAATTATCGCTGAACAAATTAACTCTCTTATCGTTATATATAATAGTTGCTAGTTGTCGAACTAATGATATTTTCTTGTCTACCTTTTCTTATACCTATTTCAGTTATCGACTTATCGAGTGGTATGCATTTGATGCACTAGCTTTTGTTGATTTAAGATGCATTTTTGGGAATTTGGATTCTCTGCATTATCTGATGTTTATCTGGAACAATTTCTTAGATTCCAAGACCCAAGTCTCGATTTTCACTGATTGTCAATTTCACTTTAGTATTTTACCAACTGGCTTAACTATTTTTCATAACGTTTTCAGATTTTAGGGTATGTTTTTTTTTCAGAGTATCTTATATACCGAATATACTGCTGTACTTATAGATTTGTCTGTCGTAATTTTCTATTCCTGTCAACTTGTACCGTCAAGTGGATTTCACAGATGTCTGGTTTAGGTATTGGTAAGAACTAATTTTATACGATTTGTCGTACCCTACCATAGTGGAGTTTTCTTTTTTAGAGTATTTGATGTTCTTCCGAACTATTTGTCATTCTCCACTACCAATTCTCTCTGTTGAACCATTATGAGTCTATAGTAATACCAGCATATTCTAAAATCTAGTAGTTTATCTCTCTTACAGTGACAATTCATGAAGTTATCTTATAGTCTTATGAGAATAATAAATTTTGATTTTCTTTATCTTCTGTATATGTGTATATTTCTTATCACATTACCGTAATTCTCAAGAATTAAGGTACCGGTTATCGTGGATAAAATTAACTTTCCTTTTTTTGGCTATATAGACAGTTTTATGATAATGTTCATTATTTATCGGAATACCGTTTGGATAGTTGAGATGAGAATTACCTTATCTTTTATAGATTGTTATCTCGTTCATCCTCTCATAGTTAGCTGCATGATGCAGTGTATCGTGACTTATAGAAGTCAGTTAAGTGGAGATCTCCAGAAATTCGAGCAGTGGATTAGGGCTGCTATCTTTTGGTTTTTTTCTGGAGAGTCTCGTATCGTATTGGAATTGGGATGGTGCAGTGTTGCACTCCTGGATTCTGTGATGTCGTAGAGGATAGACGATTTGTGGCAGTGTGTTAGAGCTGCTAGCATCACCTTCACTATGTCAACGTATGTACCGTTCTTTTAGCGTATCTTTCACGTTTTTCCTTTGATTATAAGCAAGATTTGGATATTTTTGGAGTTCCAGTGTTTTGATGTTCCTTGTATAGAACAATTTCTTGAATTCCAGTATCCGCTTCCTACTTATGGCGTGTTGAGTATTCTGTCTCTTAAATAGTAAATCACTTAATCTGTCTTTGACACCCCCTGTAGCATTATCATCTTTCGTTTCAGAGCTATGTCATTTTTGCCGTATATTTTTGTGCTTTTCGGGATTTGTATTTAGTTCTTTGAAATACTTAGTTGTAATTTCAACATTTTTTTATTTTACACTTTGAATTATGATCTTTGTTTTCAAGTTTTGGCTATCACGTTATTGAGACAACTACTTGGTGTTATTCATTAGTTTTTTGGTGTATCCTTTATTTCTTATATCGTCCCTTATATCTTATATCGTATCGTTAAATTTTTTGAATTATATATTTTCCTTATCTTCTTATCTTACCTTAAATTTTATCTTGAATATTGAGTTGAATTCAGACATTTGATACCGGGAATTATGTTTGTCTACAGTAGATGATATCGTTAAATAAGTCTAATTTAATTCTCTTATACTGAAATATCTTCCAGAATGTATCTAGTAAAATTCGATATGGATTTAATAAATTTTCCTGCAAGCAGTGTAAAACGATTAGATGTTTCTGAATTTTCTTTACCTTTTTCGAATTACCTCTGAATCATTAAATCTGAACTATTAAGCTCCCTAATTTTGACATCTACTTTTACCGAACATATATATTCTCTCTTTTCGTTGTCAACTTGAAGTTATTCTATTTAACTACTCTGTTGAATAATTCGAGAGTAGATGCTTCTAGTATCTTGTTAGATTAGATTGGGACTCAATAGAGTATTCTCGCTACAAAATTTTTCACAATTGCATTGTGAAAAATTTTCCCCACGTGACCGGGGTGTGTAACGATTAAATCGTCACTTTGGGCAAATGTTAATAATTTTTCTATATTTTGGTTTTAAGTAAAATTTGTACGCCAACCATGTTGAGTTCAGAATATCATCTCAGGTACGTAAAACATTAGTATCTCGCTTTCAGCTGTTATTAAATTAAATATTCCTCAAATTTGATTTTATTCGCTTTGCATGGCTGATTATTTAATTCTAAAATTATGTCTCGTCATCCCTTATATCGCCTAATGATTAATTTTCATAATGTAACTCGTACAATGAACTAAATCGGTAATATTAATCCATTTATTTGTCTTTGAATTAATTCTCATTTCGACTCTGTGTATCGTCTACCGCATTAAGAAACCTGCGCGGTACTTATTTGCTGGGTACCGGCGAAAAATTCACATTTTTGAGCTCTATCTCTTCCCTTTTGTCAATCGACGAGACCAGATCGATATATTACCTGGCATTTTTCAGGAAGCCATTTTTATCTTATCGTACCGTTTCGATTACCGAAGAAAGTGAGTAAAGCAAGTATATATTCTTTTCTCGCGATTAAATTATCTGTACCGTTTCTTATAGTATAATTGATGGTGAAACTACCGATCAATTGAAATATCGATTTATCTTTTATCCATCGTAGATATATGTATATATGCACATGTCTTATTTTTTATCGTAGCTGAAATTCGGAAGCTGTGTGAAGATGTTTTCCCGACCAGAGTTCATCAAATAGCTTCATTGGATTGTTTAATAGGAGTATATACTCTACCTGATCCATTTTCTTTTCTTTGTTTAGGTGGTGAAAAGAAATCATTTTTTTTTATAAATTTTTAATAGAGAGTAACATTTCCATTGGAACACGTGCTTAGTGCTACTGCTTTTTGCCTTTATATATATATATATATATATATATATATATATATATATGTATATATTTTTCTTTTCCTCTTTAATTACATCTCTCTTATAAACCAAGAACAGGAACTGTGGTTTTATCATTTTCTAGGGTTGTAGCTGAAAGGAAGAATTCCTGATTTTCCGTTGCAATCACGTACAGTGAAGCCATTTTGTTTGCTTTCCGAGACCACCATTGCTAGGTTTGAAGGAAAAGGGGAAGCTAATCTGGGAAATTTGGATGCCAACCTAGTCTACTTAGCAGAGGAGGAAAGCGAAGTAAGTGATTTTTCTATATCTAAAGTCTTACCTAGATTGCTTTTATTTTTTTTTTATTAAATTTAAACACATTCACTGTAGAATTGTTTTTATATCACTTACTTCGTAACCTCTCTTTAAATTAGGGAACGTATTTGATTTACAGTTAGCTGACCAGTGTTTTTCTTGCTAGATTTTAGAAGTAACACAGAACAATTTTCCAATATTTTACTTATGTCATATATATTCTCTTTCAGTTGTTTTCTTTATTAGCTGCAATTTACCTGGCTATATATGTGAATATATGTATATCTATTTGCGGGCATTATTGTTAATATATTTTTTTATTTAAATTGCTCATAAAAGATACTTGCTGAAACTCCTTCACACCGTTTAAAGGTGGTAACTATCACACCACATTGTTTATAAATTTGGAAAGATTTATGAAAATTTCCATGACCTTCAGTCAGGTGAAATAAATAAAATCAACTGAAGTTAATAGTACTTAGAAATCATTATCTTTTCACTAAAGTAAATAAAAAAGAAATTTGTCTTATTTATAATATTTTCCTTGCTATCTAAGGAATATCGTTCTGGTATCGTAGACTTTTGATCAAATCTGTTATCTTTAATTTTGTATTAGCATATGATCAGATCTGTTATCTTTATCTTTGTATTAGCATATGTTTGGATCCAATTTGTTATCTTAATTTAGTATATTTTTCGAGAAATTTAATCTTCATTGTTGTAATAATTATTGTAATACCTTATTGTACCTCTCTTGCAGAGAGAAGGAAGGTTTTCTGTAATTTTATTTTCGGTTTATCTTTAATTCACAAATAGTTTGATTTAATATCAAGGAACATTATCGTAATAATAGTGGACCATAAGTGTCAATGTAAATAGAGACTCGTATCGTTATATTGAACAGACATTCAAGTGACTTATCGTATCCCAGTTCCAAACCGGGGTTGAATTTAGAATTTTGGGGGAGTTCAGCAAGTCCAATCAAGGGGTAGCACGTACTAATTCTTTGTTTTATCTTTTTCCTGCATGCACAAAAATGAGCTGGACCCAAGGACGCTAGAGGAATAGCACCTACCACCATAGGGGCGACTATTTACTGCTACTCGTCGTCAGGGAAGCTCCAACCAGTAAAGTCACGGCTACCTAGAAGGCTTCGGAACCCTCTAAATCAACTGGCTCTCTCTCTCTCTCTCTCTCTCCGATACAGCTGAGGCACCAGACAGTCCGGCCATAACCTGAGAGCATTGCACCAGATAAGTCTAAAGTCACTACTTACTGATTGTATACTGATCAAACTGCACTATTGTAATTGAAAGAAATTGTTGTTTTGGCTTGGCCACTATTTTTAAATTGTCAATATAACTGTAAGTGTAAAATTGGTCTTATTTTGCTGCCTATATGTTTGTGTGTGTCTGGCGCCCTCTCTAAGGTGTCCAAAGTTGGAAAAACATAAAAAAATTTGCACCCACCATTTTGAGATGTGCTTTGCTGAGCTAGTCAGTATTATGCTGGATGTTATAAGGTCACGAACATATTTGGAAATTAACTCTTGTTGGTTATAAAGTGTTTCGGGAGGTCGGCTGGATGTGTGGCCAAATACAAGTTCATATGGTGTGAAACCATGGGTTTTACTTGTTGAATTGTTGTATGCTATCACAGCATAAGGTAAAATGTTGAACGGGTGTTCATCAGGGTTTTCTGATTTGTGAATCCTTATCATTTCTAGAAGTGTCGAATGAAAACGCTCAAGTGAGCCATTGGACTGTGGATGTCCTACACTGGAAAATGACAGTTTAATATCAAAAAGTTTGCAGAGGTCCTTGAGTAGGGCATTATCAAATTCTCTGCCGTAGTCGCAGTGAATGCGAAGGGGTGTTCCGTAATGCTGGAAGTAAAGTAATAAAGTGTTGACAACTGTTTTGGCTGATTTATCGCTGATGGGGTAAGCTTGTGAAAATTTGGTAAGTTCGTCACGGATGGTAAGTGCATAGTTTTTAGTTGGTACTTCGAGGATATCGATGTTGACTCTTTCGAAAGGTGTCCTAGGAGTCTCAGTTATTACAAGTGGATTATCTAAGTTTTTACGATACGCTTTTGTTTTTTGACAAATATCGCAATTTCTAATAAAGTTTTCTACATCTTTAGTTAAACCGGGCCAATTAAATTTTTGTTTGATTCTACGAATTGTTTCGTTTATTCCGCGGTGAATATTAGTTTTACCGTTGTGAAATCGGTCGAGTATCACAGGAACTTGGTCTTTTTCGATAGTTTGTGTAACATTTTGACAAATTTTCCATTTTATATCAGTGTCTGCGAAAATAAAAGAGAGCATCTCTAATATAGGTAGGTCAATGTTATTCTCTACGCAATAAGTTACTTGAGGTGTTAAGAGGTTTTTGTTTTTGTAGAGAGAGGCAAATAATACTTCGTTAATAATTTCCGGGTTGGATGGAATCGGTATGATAAAGTATTTTCTTTTTCGTACAGTTTTGCTTGAATAAACGTTGATGCTAAAAGTTTGAAATTCTGCATTTTCTTCAAAAATATCGTCAAATATTTTATTGTGAAAATCTTGGAGGTTCGATTGTTGTGGAAATACGATTATGTTTTTATTTTCTTTGTCGAGGAGTTGACCGTTAGAAAATTGGGTTTTACTGTAGTCGATCAGGGAAATAGTTTGGTATCTTTCAAGGAAGCTTTTGAATTCGCGAGATAAGTGTTCCGGATTGATTTCGTTATTTCCGTCTTCGGGAACATCACTATCTGAGTCTTCGTTAAGTGGTAGTATTGGGAATGTTACTAGTTCATGTTTTGATTGAAATTTAGTACATTTGTTAAAGTTATTGATTTTTATACGGGATAAGGCGTCTGCATTTTTGTTGATTTTACCGGGTTTGTATATTATCTCATACTCTTCAAGCTTTAGTCGCCATCTTGCGAGTCCGCTACCTGGGTCTTTGATGGAGAAAAGCCAGGTTAACGGGCGGTGATCGGTGATTAGTTGAAACTTACGGCCAAAAATTAGCGGCCTGGAATCAATCGTTGAGTATCTAGTCTCAGCTTGACATAAAGTTCTGGAGGCGTATGCAGTAGGTAGGTCTTTACCTATCGGTCCCTGTGACAATACAGCACCGATTGCAAAAGCGCTAGCGTCTGTAGTTAAGACGAATGGTTCATTGAAGTCTGGATATATTAATATTGGTGTTGAAGTCAATGCCTGTTTTAATTCGTTAAAAGACTTAGTACACTCTGAATCAAATAGGAATGGTGTATCTTTTTGAAGTAGTCTCGTGAGGGGTTTAGAGATTTTTGCAAAGTTTGGGATAAAGCGTCTGTAATAACCGGCTAATCCCAAAAATGACTTAATTTCTTTTTGATTTTGTGGTTGAGGGAACTTTATTATACAATCGACTTTATTAGGATTAGGCTTTACGCCATCAGGAGTGATGAGGTGTCCTAAATATGCCACTTCTTTGCGAAGAAACTCGCATTTATCGGGCTGGATTTTTAAGTTAGATTTTCTAAGGCGTTTGAAAACTTCTGTGAGTCGAAGGGTGTGTTCATGAATTGTGGGCGAGAAAACAATGATGTCGTCCATATAGACAAGACATCTTTCGTTTTGTATACCTAGAAGTATATTGTCCATGACGCGTTGGAAAGTGGACGGGGCATTTTTTAATCCAAAAGGCATTCGGACGAATTCGAAATGTCCGTTTTCTACGGTAAATGCAGTTTTCTGGATATCTTTGGGTTCGATTTCGATTTGGTGGAATCCCGATGCAAGATCGAGAGTCGTGAAGTATTGGCAACGTCCAAGTTGATCTAATAGATCGGAAATGTTTGGAAGAGGGTATTTGTCGCCTATGGTTTGGTCATTGAGTTTGCGGTAATCTACGACTACACGCAATTTTTGCTTACCTGAAGCATCTAATTTTTTGGGTACGACCCAGACTGGGGAAGACCAGGGGGAGTTAGAAGGGCGGATTATGCCTTGGTCAAGCATTTTAGAAATTTGTGACTTAACTTCTTCTTTATGGATATGGGGATAACGATAGGACTTAGTAAAGATTGGTTTGCAATTGTTGGTATCGATGGAGTGTTTCACTTCGTTAGTAAATGTCAACTGGTCACCTTCTAAGTAAAAGATGTCTGAGAATTCGAGACAAAGTTGAGTAATAAGTTCGCATTCCTCGTCATTTAAATGTTCGAGGCGAAGTTGGTTGATTATTTCGTTTTGTCTGTCAATTTGTATGTTTGTATTTTGGTATTTGTTAAAACTGTAAACGTTATCCGTTTGTAAAGGTTCTAATCTTATTTTTTCGAAAACGAGGGATTTTGGAATGGCGTTCGCGTTTAGAACGGATGTTAAAAATTCGCCGTTGCTGTCAATTTTTACTATGGCGTTTGGGATGTGAACTTTGTCTTGTTCGGTTCCTATAAGTACAGCATCAGTGTTTTTCAGGTGCTTTTGAATTTACAGATTTTTTCGGTTCCTGGTTCAATAGTTACCAAATTAATTTGAGTTATTGAAGAGTTCGTTAAATTTTGGTTTGGTGGAGTAGAGAGTGTCGAGTTAGGGTTGATAGTTTCGTTAGTTACTTTGTATAGGGGTAGTGACTTGAAGTTGGTTATAAGTTGTTTGTTTTTAAAATCGATTATGCACTCGTAATGCTCTAGAAAGTCTGATCCTAAGAGTCCATCAAATTCCATATCTAAATTACAAATATAGACTTTGTGGGGATCGTTGATATTGAAGGGTACGAGAGTTGATTCATTAATTAAAATTTTTCCAATTGTAATTCCTTGAATTACGACATTTTCTGGGAATCTGTTAGAGAATCGTTGACAGGTTTCGGGTTTGAAAATAGAAAGTCCTGCGCCTGTGTCGATTAAAAGTTTATAAGAATTGGAAGCATCAGTAATATAAAATAAGTTTTTCGAATTAACGGACAGGAGGGGTCTTACAGAAACTGCTGTTCTGTCTTGAAAAAGTTGGGTTGAGCTTCTTGTAAGTTCAGGGATTTCATTGGAAGTATTGGTACTTCGAATTCGGGTGGTTTCGAATTCTGGAGGGGTTCGCAAAAATTTCGCTGTCTTGGTTCGTCTGATGTTGGTTCATAGGAGGGATAGTTTGCATATTCGTCAGTCACTGTTTCGTATTGTTCATCGGGTACGGATGAGTAGTTTTCTGAAAAGTTGTATTGATGAGGGTCGTCAGTCAATTGATAAACATACCGGTCATATTGTTGTTCATATGCGGTATCGTAATGGTCGTATGGTGCATAGTATTCGAGATTGTTTACATGATGAGTTCTTTGCTGTCTGAAATAATTAGGATTTGGTCGATATTGGCCTGAAGCTTGTGGGGTTTGATTTGAATTTGGGGGAAGTTGGGTTATTGGTCGTGGTTGTGTACTTGTTGAAGGCATAGATTGTTGAGCGTTTCTAAAATTTGGAAATTGTGGACGAAAATTCTGTCCAGGAGGATTTTGCTGTCTCATTCTTGCCTGGCATCCGATGTATGTATGCCCTGAGCGTTTGCAAAATGAGCATTGTTTTATTGTTGGAGGAATCATGGGTTTACGGTTTGGAGTTGGTGGTTGTCTGACTGCTTGAAACTTTTGGTTTTCCAAATGGTGTAATTGTAATTCGCGCTTAATTCTCGATACAGCGGTTAAAATATCGCGAGGGTCACTAGCTCTTACGATTTGACCTATTTTGGGTTCTAAACCCGACAATAAGCTATTAAGGGCCATATTTTCTATAAGGTCGCTTTGGGCTTGTTTCTCTTTTGTCGTTAGCACTTGTTTGTTAACGGAGGCTAACATTTTAGCTAAATGCGTTTGTAATCTAGCTGCGAAAGTCAGAGGTGACTCATTTGTTTGTCTCATCCTCTGGAGGTCTTGTATTAATGCCGATAAATCTATTGAGTCGCCAAAGTGATTTTCTAATAATGTACGGATGTCTAGCCAATTATCCGCGTTACGCGAGTTTACTAATTCTGCGGCTCTACCGCGAAGTTTGTTTTCAATGTGTAACACTACTAGAGTGAGTTGATTATCGACAGCCATGCTGCAAACAGTATTGCAACTTGTTATAAAAGTGTTCAAGAAAATTTGTTTTCCATCATACTCCGGTATAATGGCAAAAATTTCGGATAATTTGTAGGGTTCAACGGAACCTTGCGCTCTTGTTTCCGGCATAATGTATTAAAATATGTTTTTAAGATGTTGCAAAATACAGAATTATGAATAGAATTATAATTCGTTCAGATGTTGTTGATGGTGTTAGTATGGGTTGTGGGAGATCAGTAACGTGTAAAGCAGTGTGTGAATATTTGTGGATATTTAGTATGTGAAAGTTTTAAATGTTAAAAATTATAACGATAGAACATCAATGATATAAAAATGTATGTAGTTCAATATTAATCAATGTAATAAAATAATAAGAATCAATGTATTAAAATAGTAAAAATCAATATTTATTAAAATGATCAAAATAATATTTCGTGATGATTCGTTTCAGTACTTACATGTACCTTCCAAGCATTTGACTTGTTCTGCGGCTAGTGCACCGGTGAGCGTCCTCTAGGGTGCGTGTTCCTTGATGCCTTTGGCCTCAGTTGGTGTCGCCTGCTTTTGTCCTTAAAATCTACAATCCTACTGACTGCGCCAATTTTTAGATTAACTCTTTCAAATTTAACTTTTTAAAAAAAAATTATTTTCACTTTAAATACAATTTCAAATTTTAGACAGGCAGAGATACGCCTTACACTAGTTACTATAATGATCTCCGACGAGACCGTTAATTATTAAGTATTTATACAATCCAAGACGTGATAAAATCTGCAATTTAGCGTCTACAGGAATATACTGAGAATTGTCATATCGTTAACGTAATATGATATTGTGAAAAAGTAAATGATACGCTTCTCACGGTTACTTGCTGAGTGAGCAACACGTGTGTGTATAAATTATGATATAACATATATATATATATATATATATATATATATATATATATATATATATATACATTATGAGCTATTATTTGTTCTAAGTGCCAATTAAGTGGCAGACCAACCAATACCACGAGGGAATTAATGATGTGTTCCTTCGTACTTTTGAACTTTGAGAGAAATATCTGTTTCTTCACTTTTCGCGTAGTACAAGGCAAGCGTCACACAATTGTTTCAATTTAACAACGTATTTTATTTTATTACAATTAGATGAACCAATTATTGCATCAAAATCTATACCTACGCCACAATATTGAATATGTAGAGAAGAGGTAAATTCTTTATTAAAGTTGCGTTACTCCACCCCTCCTGGGGCTCCCTGTTATTAAAGAAATTTCTCAACTCCTTTTAAGGTTGGCAAAAATTTTTTTTCATTTAGCCTGCAATGCATATCATGTTTTCCCAAATCTCTTAAAGAATTTTTTTCATTTTTACATTGTTTAAAACCTTTATAATAATTCTCAACGCAGTTTTGTTGCCGGTTAATGAAGCCATCCAGGTGAATATGGGCTTCATGATTTTGTTCGTAAAATCGGTATTCGCTTCTGTTTGCTCAAGGATCCAAGTGCTGAACTGTCTTCACTTTGCGTGGTCTGTAGGCAAAAGTTGTTGGGTGAATTGAATTTCTAGAACTGTAGAGGTAAATCTTTAGTAAGAACACGCTGAACATTAGCTGTTGTAATGTTCAGTTCTCGTGCACGACCTTCGGCTACACTTCCGCGAACTGTGCGATGTTTTATTGTGAACAACCTCTACGATTATTCTTTTTACAGTAGATGAAATAGGAACATTTTATAGACCGAATATTGGACGCATTTTACCAATAGTGGCAATATAACTTTCACAATTTTGATAATAACACAGGTCAACATTTGAACTAAGCGGGAACACGGCATGCCTTATAGTGTACTAGGGTTTTTTTGGGTCGCTGATTAACAATGAGAGGGTCGGTTGTCCTTCATCACGTCAGGTTCAAGAGCATTTGAAGGTCAAATCGAGAGAGTTTTTGTAGAATTCGGACTCAGAGACCTCAAAAACATTAGCATGAGTTTTTTCACATTTTTTGCTAGAACTCTCGATATGACCTTCAAATGACCTTCAAGTGACCTCTAACAAAAAGCGCAGTCAAACAAACTACGGATTCGGACCCAGAGACCTCAAAAACATAAGCAACAATTTTTTCAGATTTTTTGATTGAATTCTCTCGATTAGACCTTTAAATGCTCTTGACTTGACTCTTAACGTGATGAAGGTCAACCGACCCGGTCATCGTATTCAGCGACCCCAAAAAAACCCTAGTACCATATACGCCATGCCGTGTTCCGGCTTAGATCAAATGTTGACCTGTGTAATTTTTAATAGCGGACAGCATTCTGATTATTCTGTTCAGAACAGTAACCCATCGGAATTCTACCTGCCTGCCAAGTGCATATTTTGCTGAACGCATACGGACCCATGAGAGAACTGCATATAATGATAAACTTTATCGTGACTTGTTGTAATCCTTCTAGGAGTTATGTTTATCATCGTTTCTTCCTTTACTAGCTGCTTTAAAATCATCTATCCTTCATTCTTTAACATCAGAAGACTGATCGAGTTTCATGATTCCATTTCATAGGAAACATATGTTAATACATCTCTATCAGTGGGGTTAAAAGGAGAAAAAAAATAAACAAATAGTGCACAAAATTGTAAAACTGGCTCCCCAAAGCTCGTAATAACACAGGCCAGGTGGCGCCAACACGCCGTAGGAAGAGTACCTCTTGAGATGGCTCGAGAAAATTCGTGAAAGCGTGACGGATTCACTGCGAGTCGGCCTGACACAAGGGGGCTCGTGCAAGCTTCTGAGGGCACCTGCATGATCACTTGTTTTCTCATCTGGCTTTTAGTTGCTCAGTATTCAATGAAGTTGGAACGTGCCTACATTTTATGGAGTAGACGAATGAAATTATTATTGAGTTCATTAGTTTGTATGAAAATGAACCAGCTTTGTAGAACACGAAATGAACAAACAACAAGAACAGGAAGTTATTGTTGGTGACATCACCATTAAGGAATTAAAAAAGAAAAGGGGCACTGTAACACTGACCTGCTATTTATAAAATCAGAAAGCTTTAAATTCAACAATTAACCTACCTGTGCCTGCTCATAGTTGCTAATCAGCTGTTTTTCATCGGAAACAATAAGAGGTTTGGATAAGATATTAAAACACAAAATTTATTTTTATTAAGGGTAAGTGAATCCTAAAATATAAACAATCATAATCATTTGCTATATCTTCAGCTTTGTTTAAAACTAAGTAAAATGCAGCAACATTTAATGATAAATAATAATAATAACTTCGTTAACAAAACTTAATCAACTTGCATGACAAAAAGTTACAGCTAAATTGAATTATACGCACTTGTTATACCAGTGAATAATTGAGATATAATGTGGAATAATTTATAGAAAAAAATTTGAAATTTACTAATAAATTAACACAAGAAACTGTTGTATTCAATAATGTTATTTACATGACAGTTTTCATATACTTACCTTATTTATAAGAAAGATAGCTATACGTATAAGCTGATTATTATTAAGATTTCACTGTATGTCTTAATTGTTTAAATCGCAATTGTGTAAAAACTGCTTATCCGACAAATTCTGTCTTCAAATTCGCAAAATTATTTTTTTTATTGTAACAAAATTATGAAAAGCGGAAAAGGCACCTATCAGTTCATAAAAATATTCCTTTTGAAGGATTTCCAAATCCTTGCAACATTGACACTATTATGATTTCACCATAAATTTTCATAACATAAACAAACAAAAAAAAAGAACATGTTTTTGGCAGGTCAGTTTTTGCTTAAAAACTAATACGGGAATGGCACTATCGGTTTGCTGTCGAATTTTATGTCACATAATAATCTTGACTCTATATAAACTTATCATTTGAACGAATATTCATTTTCCAGTTTTAATTACCAAGAGGTAGTGAATTTAGAAAAATTTTCCAATTATTTCCAGTTTTTCCAACTTTTTTCAGTAAAATATGATTCACTCAAGATTTAAATTCTCAGAGATTTCAGATTATTTCTAGTCACGGCATTACGCTCCCTTAATCACTTTTCATAATATAGTCCAGAATTAAAAGATATCCAAATTTTTGCCTGTTTTTTATTGTTCTTCTTAAAATATGATCAGTTGTTCCCTATCAAGTGTTACTGAAGTGATGGTATAAGCGAGTTGATGTTAAATTTTATGTCTCAAAATGTCTTTGCTTTGGTCTATGATCTGGTATTTTGGAATGTTTTTATAGAAGCTGCTAGTCTAGATCCTGCTCGGGTGCCGGAAAATGTCGAGGTCAATTGTTAGAGCATACACTCCATCCAGAAATGTGAAATTTGAAGCGTAGTAGCTTTCCATTTGTTTACATAATGATTTGTGTACACTGTATGTTACGTCGTTGCAACTCTACCGTTGTATATGGATGTTATGAGTGGGTTCTCATAAACAAAGTTTTAAAAAAGATTTTATTTTATCAACACAAAAATTCACACTTTGAAATACTTTATAACTTAACTTTGGATCTTGCGATTTTAAATACGCGTTTAACAAATGTGATATAATGTAATAGAACTTTGTAATACGTCTTTACTGTGTGAGGAACACCGTGATAGAGCTTTAACCTACGAGGAACAAATGTGTTAGAGAGCTTATGAACTGAACTGTATGAGGAACGAACGATGATAGAGCCACGAGAAAGCATATTTGAATGAATTTATAAGTTTAAGAATGCTTAGGCATCATTTCCGTTCTGGACACCTGCAAGGCAAAAATAGCAAGTCTGCAAAATAGCGGCGTAAACAAGTAACAATGAGCTATTGTTTGATACAATGTAATTACTTTGTTGAAGGTTAATCCAATGTTAAATTTTACATATAACATGGATAGTGTACGCTGCACAAATGCAGATAAATAATGTTTTCTGACCAGCACTTAAGCTTGTATAATAGTGCGGAATTGTGTTTGTTGTACAAATAGATAAGAAATGTAGTTGTTTTTTTTTGGTATTTAACTAGTTAATGCACCTTGATAATTATTATTGTTTTATTTTGCCTTTTAATTTTTTTACTTTTGTTTTTTTTCTTTAGGGAAATTATTTTTATTTTAAATTTGATTGTATGAATAGTGTTGTTAGCGGGCAAATAAGTCGCATATTTGAATAGCGATTATATTGCAGCCAAAGTTTTAGTAGTTGATTAAAGTACGTTATGTTATCTATTATTTTTACTTGTACTCACATGATAATCAGAATTACTTGCTCCAGTACGTGGGTCAGAACAAAATTTGACTCACAATTTCTTGACGTTTTGATTGGTAACCCCACTGCTTCTCCATTCTGGCTGCCGCCAAATTGACAACACACACCCTCCCTTAAATCTGAATACACAAGATTACATGGATTTTATAAACTTATACAGAAACTTAACTAATAGGGAACAAATTCGGACAGAACAACTTAACGACGAAGAGCGAGAACTTATCACTAACCTCTTCTTAGTATTTGAAGATATTCTCTATCTAGAAGCCATGATTTGACTTTTACTAACGCCTTCAAACACTCTATTGAAACCAATATTGCCAAGCCCGTTGTCACAAAATCTACAGATATCCTCAAGTCCACAAAGAAGAAGTGAAAACCCAAATCACAAAGATGCTTGACCAAGGCATTATCATGCACTCGTCTTATCCTTGGTCCTCCCCCGTATGAGTCGTCCAGAAAAAAATCGATACTTCTGGTAAGCAAAAGTGGCGAGTTGTTATTGACTATAGAAAGTTAAACGGACTAACTTTAGACGATACATATCCTCTGCCCAACACTTCTGATCTCCTCGACCAACTTGGAAACTTTTCGACACTGAATCTCGCTTCCGGGTTCCACAAGTTGGATATCCTTGACTGATTGTTCCTTGACACATCCTTCAAAAATATACTAGATAAGTAGGTAATCAATTTATACAGAATGAACTCCTTTTAATGTTTTAATTTTCTACTTGGTGTGTAGGTATTTAATAGCATTGAATGTGGTGTTATTTATTGTCGAGAGTTGTATTTCGTTATAATTATTTTTTTAGTTATTCTTGGAAGTCGATTATATATTTTTAAATGTTTTATTTTCAACTTTTAGTTTTTTTGAACTCGGGTAGTTTTTAATCTTTATTCTATATTTGTTATTTTGTATGTATAACCATAATAGACCAGGACCAGGTAACATCGAAAGGCCCATTACAGAATGATACATTTTCATTTAAATTTACAAGTAAAAGTTTAGGAACAAAATGGACTGGTACGCGTTGACTTAATAAAACGAAAATATGTTTAACTAACTAACCCGACAGAGGTTGTCTTGTCCAAACGTTCTATAGAGTTTATAATTATTTGTTTTGACAATATTTATATGAAATAAATCATAAAAATACCTAACAGCATCACTCGTACAGTTAATACAAATTAACCTCTGGATAGTGATTGAATATATATATATACTTTAAGCTTTAATGTGTGAAATATAAATTTAAAACTGTTTTAATTAATAGTAAGAACGATAATTTTAGTAGCGGACATTTGCTCTGTGAACTAATTGTTTCGAAGGCGAAATAAAACAGTTTAAATTAAATTCTTTTCTATTAAAACACTTTGCAATAATTCCACTTCACAATATATTTCAATTACTCTATTTAGTTCCTTATGGGTATTATGTTATTATAAAAATTTTAACCACCTTGTATAACAATTATTCTTCTCCATCCTAAATTTCAGTCTCACATAATCATGATCCACACTTTATAATTTTTTTAAAACATTACAATTAACTACCAGCAAATGTTCCTCCATCCTATATTCCAGCCATCTTGTGCATACGGCTGCTTATGGGGCACCATAAATTTTTTAACTGCTTTTGTAACTATCATCCTATAAATTAATTTCTCTAACGTTTTGAGTATCACCCTAAATGACAATATCTCCCCTCCACCCTATATTGCAATTTAGCATACGCAATTAAGCATTTTTACATCACATTGTATAATTATATTAGTACTTAGCGTATATTTCAACCACCCTGTATATAAACCTACTTATTGCCACCCAATATACCTTTTTTTATAACCCTGTATAACTGTAATTTCATTCCAACCCATATTCTAAGCACCTTGTAAACGCAACTGTTAATGATCTACCTTATAGGTACAGCTTTTTTAAAAAAATTTTAACCACCCTATTTAAAAACTATTCTACTTCGGCCCTATAATTTCACTATCATATATATTCAACTACTGATGGCTACCTTATATAATTATTTTTTCTGTATGTATGTATACCTTGTGTTAGTCAATCATAACAATCTAACAACACTTCCGAAAACTCCTTATTAAATTGAACTTTTAATATAAGTGACTGCTCTTAACTTACGGTGAAGAACAAACACTTCTCAAAAGGTTCACTATATAATTGAATCGGCTGTGAAATATGCCCAAAGAAATGATAAATATTAGTTATTTTATATATGGATATAATTCCGACCCATGTAGTTATTGTTATTGCTTTTATCACTTTACTTGTGGTTTTGTTTACTATAACTAAAAACCCTGTGTATAATCGCACCAAATAGCAGTTTGGAGATTGACAAGTATTGTCACTGAATTTTTTATGAAGCCGGGTGTAGAGAATTGAATTAAGTGGACTGTAGTATTGAGTGGTTCTGTTTTGATAAAAAAACTCAATTGCCCTTCATAAGAAAACGCTTACCTTGTCTACGAGTTAGATCTAGTAAAAGCCTTGGGAAATCTGCCATCCATGTATTTGTCTGCATTCGGCGCGAGTAGCCGGCCTTAACCCTGGGTTTTTAGGCACAACTAAAGTTTATATTGTTGGGCAATGCGCACTCACTAGGGGGTTTACAATAAGTGAGTAATAGCTGCACACGCACTTTGGGGTTGCACTAGCGAGCACATAGGGAAACGTTTTCTCCTTGAGAGTTTCTTGGGAGGTCCGTACTGGACGAGAGACGAACAGCGAGTCTTCTTTTTCTTCTTACACGATTGCGCTTAAGGGAGAGTTTTTTTCCAAGCAATTGAGAATATACATATGTAAATATAAAGGCTGCCTCTTTTAAACCCAAAAAAGACAGAGTGTTCTGAACATACCGGTCACCAAAATGGTACATTTTCAAAACACGAGTGGGAGATAAAAATAAAAAAAAAACTTTTGAGAAAATGGAAATATTATCTATGCAAATAAAACAGTTATGAGGGTGCGAGCCTAGTTGTACTCTAGAGATGAGCTTAATCTATATATATATATATATATATAAGAGAAAATAACAAAATAACCATATTGGCAAAATGGGAGTTAAATATAAAGAGATAGGGAAAGATTTAAGTAAATGAGGACAGAGAGGGAAAGTTAGGGAACATAAGGAGTTGGTTATGAGTCAGATGGTAGAGGACACACCTTAGAGACAGGACGCTTAAATTCGCCCTTTTGGGTACGAACAGTTACGACTCGAATTACGCCATCCGCACCAGGATGGACATCAATTACAAGCGCTAGCGCCCACTGCAAAGGTGGTGAATTATCTTCCTTCAAAAGGTCAAGAGTATCAATATTAATAGGCGTGCTTGAGTCACTCCGCTTACTCCTTTGTTGAAGAGTGTATAGGTATTCCTTATGCCATCTATCCCAAAAGTGCTGATGCATACGTTGAACTGCCAATGATAGAGATGAGATAACTTCAGTACTGATGTATCGGGATCAGGAACTGTGGTTAGAGGAGACAAAGTGTTAAAATGAGAAGGTGAGAGTGGTAGTAAGTCATTGGGACTCGAGCTGGCGGCGCATAGAGGGCGAGAGTTTTTCTTAAGAGCCGCAATATCTTGAGAATAATGTTGAATCTGGGCAAGTTTAATGAGAGTTGACAAAGCTTTAACCAAATCAGCAGCTGAAAATGAGTGATTCTGGGCAGGATTTTCATTAGATCGCACATAGCGCCATTGAGATCGAGCCGGTCTTTCCGAGAGAAGTAGAGCAGCACACAATTCTAGTCGAGTGACAGAAATTGTCTTGAGTGGAGCAACGCGCGATTTACTACATATGAAATGACAGCAATATTTGTTAGAAATGACTCAAGACGAAGATAAACAACTGCAGCGTATCTCCTTTCCGATGCATCAGCAAATCCATGCAACTATGCCGAACAAAAAGGAAATGTGAGAACTAGTCGAGGAATGTGAACTTGAGAGAGAACGTCTATCTGAGAACATATAGTAGTCCACTTATGAATGATAGAAGCATCAGGAGTAGCATCCCATTCGATACCACTAGCCCATAATTGCTGAATAATTAATTTCATTGAGAGAGTAGGGGTGTTAGAAATCCTAATGGGTCAAAGATTAGAGCCAATTCTTAAAGTATTGAGCGTTTGGTGCATAAGTTATTAAATGCATGAACCTTAAAACAAAAATGGTTTTGAGAAAGATTCCATTGGAGTCTGAGGATTTTTACTGTCTGGTTAAACTCGAGATCGAAATCCAGGAAAAAAGCCTCAGAATGAATCTGCGAAGCGGGTAAATGAGAAAGTAGAGGAGGTTTATTACTAGCCATTTACGCAGCTCAAACTGACCTTTTTGGAGGAGAGATATCAATTCTTTCTGGAGTTGAAGAGCATGAGAGATAGAATCTGCACCAGTACAGATGTCATGTACATAAACATCATTTGATATGATCTCAGATGCTTCGGGTTAATCATCCTTATACATATGAGCAAAATGGAATAGAGCAAATATTGCTAAATACGGAGAAGAACTAACTCCATAAGTAACAGTCGCCAATCGATAATCCTGAATAGGGGATCCTGAAAGAAACGCCTCAAAATACGTTGGTAATCTCGATGATGTTCAGCGATGAGAATCTGAAGACGCGAGATGTAAGACCGACATCTAGGATTTTCAAGAGAATCTGACTGAACATCTGCCTTATCTTGGCTGTGAAGCATACTGCATAGAGTCTGAAGCGCAAAAGAATCGAGATTATGTTCTGCTGTAACTTGGGACCGGAGAATAGGATGTCATTAAGAGACACTCCTTAAGTATCAACAGCAAAAGCATCGAAGACAACTCTAAATTTGGAGCTAGTAGGAGCTATAGCATGATGCGGAATGTAATAACTGGGTTGAGATATTTCGAGGCTGGGTATTAATTCCATGTGGCCGAAGTTCAAATAATCTTGCATGAAGTCCTTGTAACGTTCATACAGAACAGAATCTTTTAACATCCTCCGTTCCAGGGACAAGAATCTTTTGAGAGCTACATCACGAGATCCTTGGAAATGAAAGTGTGAATGTTTAAAGGGTAATTCGACAGTGAACCTCCCTGTGGATATACGAGAAATAGTACGAGAAAAGAGGTCCTCTGCCTGTTTATCCTCCAAAGAAATTGCTGGCAATTTTGGAACCTGATCTAAGTCCCAAAAGCGCTTTACAGAGTCTTCTAGTGAAATACTAGCTATAAGAGTGCTTACTGAGACGGAAGGAAACTCTACCTTTCCCAGGAGAATCCATCCCAGAGTCCTTTCCAAGGCTACAGGGCCACCGAATCGGGGTTGCCCCCTTCCACAATGCAACAAACATAGCACCTAAGAGCATAACTACTGAACGAGAAATATTAAACTGAGGATCGGTGAGTTTTAAATGATTGAAACCTTTGAAATAGTCCAAAGGGATATCCGATGAGGGCATATCAGAGGAAATTTGAGGTAAGACCACAATATCAAAATCGAAAACTGGAGTCAAAGCTCCGCGAGGCGGAAGCATACAAGAAATAATATGTGAGGATTGAGTATTTATTCTGCTCACACCTCCAATAGGTGTAGTGCGCTTGAATAATCCGAGTTTCTTACAACACTTACTGGTTATAAGATTACATTGGCTTCCACTATATAGAAGAACCCTAATCGGTTGAAAATGACCACGAGCATCCTTTATCTCCACTAGAGCAGTGGATAAGAGAACGGTACCATGCACTCCTGTGAGAAGAGAAATATTCGAAGTGCTGGGTTGAGAATTAGTACAAGGATCTGCCGAGGCAATCTTGAGTATGAGATGAGGTTTCTTCCGGTCTAATACTAGAAGCGAGCTGAGTATTTGGTAAACCCGGAGACAAGTGTGAGTTGCGCAAGGCATCAGTAAAATGCAAAAGAGTATGATGCTTGCGAGAACATTTTCTACAGCAATTTGTAGAGGAGCATCGAGAAGATGTATGGTTATATCCTAAGCAATTTGTGCACCATCCATGGTTACGAGTGATAGCAAATCTATCATGAGGAGATTTTGAGAGAAACTCAGGGCAATTATAAATGCGGTGTGCGGTTTTACATAATGGACAGATGATGTTACTAGAAAATTGAGATTGAGAATTTATGACATATGTACTGGCAGAATTATTTTTGATGTTTTAAAACGGGGAGAATGAACTTTAGATTTACTAACAGCACCAGGAGGAGTGTGGATAATATTGAGAGAATCCAAAGCAGCGCATTGCCTTTTCAAGTAATTCTGCAAAATATCAAAGTATAGATCTTCAAGTTCCAAAGCACAGTCTCGCTCAAACCTCAGAGCGGTATCTGATTCGAGTCGTTCGAACAGCATTGTGACGAGAATGAAGTCCCATTGCTTCACAGGAAAGCCCATATTTTCCAACACAGAAAGGTTTTCACTAAAAACATCAACTAGCTCTCTGAGTCCTTGAGAACTGGAAAGTTTTTTAGATCGAGAAATAGCCTGCCAATAAGAGTTGGCAACTAAACGTTTATTTGCATAGCGCTTGCGCAATGCGTTATAAGCAACTAAGTAATTATCACCTGTCAAGGGAGAGGATTTTAAGAGTTTAAGTGGAGCGTCATTATTATGAATCAAAGAGTCAAACATATCAATAAATGTTTGCCATTCACGGAATTCACCAGAGAAGTGTGGCATTTCTGTTTTTGGGAGTTTTACATTAGTGAGAGGGATACTAGTATTATGGGACTCAAGTGAGTCTCTAGAGTTATCAAAAAGCTGCATGTGAATAGCTTGAATTTTATAAAAACTTGTGTAGAAAGCACGAGCTATCTCGATTTGAGCATCCAAATCGGCATTATCTTGGGCAGACATAAGAGTTTGAATGATATTATGTTGCTTATCAAAGGCTTCGCTAGTTGCTTCTAAGCGGTTGTATCTACATTTGAAGTTATTATGCATAGTTCTATCAGTAAGAGATTGCTACGCAATGTTCAAGAATTCTTTAACCATTACAATTTCAGCTTTGCGTTGAGAAATGGCAAGATTTAATTTTCTATCCACCATTGTGAAGTAGAAATTAATATGAGCCGAACACAAATAATAACTTAAACTGCTGAACTAAGCGAATCAAATTAAAAAACAACAAATATTGAAAATTAATACGACTTAATTATTTTATTATTGAAATAGGGATCGATATATCAATTAAACTAGTGCAATGTTAAGAGGTTACAATTATTATTTTATAATTGCCAGAAATCTGTTTAATAAATACTTGAGGTTAATGAGAAATTAATATATGCGTATGATTAAATAAACAGAGTAAATTAGTAGCGCTTGCGTGTTGATATTTGTAGACATGCGTAATTATCTGACCCAAAGGTGTGTGGAAAATACGCGGGAAACAAACAGGATGGAAAATTATGAATGCAATTTTATTTTTTGAGAATTTAAAAAATGTACCTAATTGATAGCGATAAATCAAAATCAATCCGCCTCGAAGGACCAAAAAATGTAGAGAATTGAATTAAGTGAACTGTACTTTTGAGTGGTTCTGTTTTGATAAAAAAGTCAATTGCCCTTTATAAGAAAACTCTTACCTTGTCTACGAGTTAGATCTTAGATCTAGTAAAAGCCTTGGGAAATCTGCCATCCATGTATTTGTCTGCAATCGGCGCAGGTAGCCGGCCTTAACCCTCACTAACGAGGGGGTTTACAATAAGTGAGAAATAGCTGCACATGCACTTTGGGGTTGCACTAGCGAGCACATAGGGAAACGTTTTCTCCTTGAGAGTTTCTTGTGAGGTCCGTACTGGACGAGAGGCGAACAGCGAGTCTTCTTTTCCTTCTTACTGCGATTGCGCTTAAGGCAGAGTTATTTTCCAAGCAATTGAGAATATACATACGTAAATATAAAGGCTGTCTCTTTTAAACCAAAAAAAAACCAGAATGTTCTGAACACCTGGAGTAGATGACACTAAAAGCAATGTCTTCGCAAAATTGAAATTTTTTCATTTAAATTGGTATTTGCGAGGTATACAAACAAAATGACCTTGGTACTCATTGATTTCAGGAACCGAAAATACTATAGAATACTACCTTCATGCTTGGGAATTACATAGGAAATTTTTAAATTCGCAATTAAAACTTCCTGCGCCTGAAATGCCCGCACTATTACGTTGGAATAAAAATATTTATGAGGAAATGTCACTTACTTCACTTCGATGGAATTTTGATTTTTCGGCGATTTTCTGCAACACTGCATTTTGCAAGTCGGCGAAAAGTATATGAGACCACCTAGGAATCTTCTATATTAGATTATACTTTAAAAAACTATACACATCAATAAGAGGTTTTGGAAAAATCGACCAATATGTTAGGGATATTGATCGATTTCCATGAACGCATGTGTTCATTTACGAATTTTATCATATTACCAAAAGAATTCTTTTACCAAATTTCAAGTTTCACCAATCGTCGGATATATACCTACTCTCTTAATCAAGATCATACTCGTTCAAATCGGTGCACAATAGGAGAAGAAATCAGGTAATATACATACAACAAAAACGGGCCGAATTGATAACCTCCTCCTTTTTGGAAGTCGGTTAAAAATAAGACTACCGGTTTCACGCCCTATGAACTTATTTTTGGGCAAAACTCTAGTAGGCCCCCGACACAATTTACCATAAAGAAATACTTATTTCTAAATACGTTAGGAATCCTAGCAACAGCATGAATTACTATTATAGACCCCGCGAAAATCGACAAATGAAAATAAAAATCAAAAGTCAGATTTGACAAAAATGTTTCGCCTAACCAACCGCAATACAAAGTAGGCGACAAAATTTTTCGTGAAAGGGCCTCAGATTAAACACAAATCGGAAAAAAAATCAGTGGATCTTTTGAAATTACCGCGATATGAGTTCTGCCACCATTATAAATTTAGACATTAACCAGATCAGTAAAATTAACTTTACAGACTAAATCCCTATTTTGAATGAATCACTTCTTTTCAGATTCTGTGGACTATTTTCAGTCGTCAACTTCCAACAATACTCTCATATAGAGATTAACACTACAATAGGAGTTTTCTTCCATGAAGAAGACATTCTTAAAAATTCTTAAAAACTTAAAATTTCTAATGGAAACTTCTTGTTTTCGAAGACTTCAGCCCTTTCGGAGATGCTATTTCAAATAATGACGCTATACTAAAACGAGTTCTAGATACTATTCACACAACTAACACAAAATCATTTAAACCAAAAGTACAAACACATATAAGCCTCTTGAGATAAATTTCAAAATCCGTTAACTCTAAATATACAGAAATTTTCGCTGACAATCAAACTTACACTGCTAACAGAAGAAAACGCGGACTTATTAATGGACTGGGAACAGTTTGGAAAGTCATTTCAGAACACTTTGATGCGCCAGATGGTGAATATATAAATGACTTTATAACCAAAATTACCAAATTCAAGAATTAGTAAAAAAATAATTCCAGAACACGTTGATGCAGCAGATGGTGAATGCATATATGCACCTTTATAACCAAAATTACCAAAGACCAACACCAAATTCAAGAATTAGTAAGAAAAACAAATATTCATAACAACTTCAGTCATTACGAGCCTTAACAACACTTTACAAAAATTCCAATCTCAAGAGAAAGTATTCTCAAATAATATCGAGAAAATAAGAGAGTCACTTTTATACATTTCAAATGATCTTCACTTTCATGAATTACAAAAATTGTACACAGTTCGATCATAAGCCCAGTAGAGTTGGTCGATTCCCTTCAAAAGATTTCTCAGTCACTCTCACATGAAAATAATTTACCACTTCCAATTTACAGTTCATATGTTGCCCAGTACATCGATTTGATAGAATTAGAAGTTTTTTAAATCAACACTAAAATCATTTTTGTACTCAAAATTCCTTTAGGTTATTCTTATCACTTTTATCCTATCCCAATCTTGGGTGATCGAACAGGCTTTCATCATATATATATATATATATATATATATATACATTATATAAATACACAACCAGAAATTTGTTCCAAGACAATTCCACATCGAATAGACAAAGATGCCATCTTCAAAGGACAACTTCTCAGACAGCCAATCACACTCCCCGCAATCTGCAAAGCTTCGATAGTGTATGCAGAAGGTTATAATATCCAAGAGATCAACATAAAACTCTGGATGATCTCCATCTCCAGACCTTTGCCCATCACCAACAAATGCAATAGGAAAAATTTTGTTACATTAATTGCATCGATGAATTCATTAATGGAAATTCAGCCCCAGTGCAACGCCATGATCGGCAATACCAGGGTCCATGCCAGAAGGACCACCAAAAATAGCATCACAGTCAAATATCATTCAGTCAATATTCCCTATTACACTCTTAAAGCTGCAGGAACTAGATGTCCGAGACCAATCATAAACTCAGCCAGTTCTCCAGAGAATTGAAACAACTGATGAGCCAACCATTCGTGGAGAAGCATGCCTTTTTGATCACAATTAGTGCAATAACATTAGCTGTAATTGTTGTTGTCCTGCTCACCGCCACAGTCATCCGGAAAAAGTTGAAATTTACTAAGTATAACCCTACTATCGAGCTAGCACCATTACCACGCCCAGCAAACAGTAATTCCAGAGGAAAACTTCACAGTCTGCTAAGCCCTACCGAAAACATAGAACTTATGTACCAACTATATTTCAACATTCCCAGACTCAGCGACACGTGAAGTGTCACCTTTTAGTACCGCCGAGCATCCGTGGGAACTGTCTAGTGGACAGTGCCGATTCAGCATCCATGATATTGTTATAAACTCCGTGGGTTCAACTAATTAACTTTAAAAACTGACAGTCAATTCACTTTTATTCACACGTAAACATCAAATATTCTCAGAATTTCGGTTTTTGACGGACTGAACTTTAATCCAACTTTACCTGATTAGATTGCAGTCATTTGGTGTATCTTCAAATAATTCAAAACAAATATCAGGTGGCTTATGTCTTGAATGCTCAGGTTTATTGCTCTTCCTGACTATAAATGTTGTACAATATTTAAATGACAACACCATAAATTTTAAAATTAGTTTATACTAACAGCAAATATGACTTTTTCAACATTACAGTTTTTTATGACCTTCGCAATTTCGTGGAGAAGGTTTTTTGCTATTTTTAATATTTTAGACTCTTAGATGTACAACTTGTCAATGTACTATGTATAATTAGTTCTGTTGTAGTTTTAAATTCACTGATAAAACACCATTTGAATAGTTCTTACATTTGTTCAATAAATTACCGTTATCACATACCATAAGTAATTTTGTAATATAAGAGTAGTCGTTAAAAGCTGGTTTTTTATTGTATACGTTAGTGACAAGTTACCAGAGAACGATGGAATTGCAACTAATTGTATTTTTGGTGGTTTCAGCACACTGTTATGCTGAAGTTTCAGGTAAGTCGAGTTTCACTTGTAATAACAATATCAAAAATATTATTAAGTAATCCATTATTTGGTATATAGGTAAATATACAATTTTTCTCTTGTGACCACATATGTATTGATGTGGAGTATCACTAGTCTTGTCTAGTTCACGAATTGAAAAGAAAAACCCTATTGACAAAGTATTCGTTGAGGATCACGGTATTGATTCGTCTCTTTTCTTAACGCCTTCTACACCGGACGAAATTAAATCTTATTAAAAAACCACTGTAAAAAAAACAGCTGGAATACATGAAATAAATGGTACTGTTTTCAGATCTGTATTGGAAGAAATTTGTGTTCCACTTTGTTATCTAATTAACGAGTCTTTTGAAATAGGAAATTATTCCAAACAATTGAAAAAATGTAAGTCTACATCATTTTATAAAAATAAAGGTTCAGTAAACAATATCGCAAATTATCGAAACATATGTGTTCAAAGTCAGCTAACTAAAGTTTTTAAAGCGGCTTACAACATTAGACTGAACAATTTTCTCGAAAATATTAATTTACTAATCCCCTGCCAACACATATTGCTTTATCGGAGTAATTCAATTTTATATGACTCATTGAACAATAAAATATGTAAATAAGTATGTGACACTGAATCAAACGTCAAGACAGTCCATACGGGGGTACCACAAGGCTCAATATTGGGCCCTATTCTATTTCTTAAAAATATTAATGATCAGCTCATATCGAAAAAGTCTTCTTTACACAAATAACATCTTACGATGTTGAGTTTAATATTCTGACAGCCCATTCAATATATTTACCTATTAATAATGAATTTTAAGAAGGAAGTATCACTTATTAGAAATGATCAAGTACCCAATTATTCAACACGTAGCTGCAACGAACTACATCCGCCATTCTCTAGGCATAGTGAAGTTTGGAAAGGAAGTCTATTCATACCTTTCCACAAAAGCATACTACTCGTATGAGGAATTTCTGAAAGATGCCGAGTGACGAGGATATTGATTGTTTGATAAGGCAATGTTTCCTAACATACATAAAACTTCGTTTTATGTATACCTACAATCCATCCCTCGTACCCTCAGATTATTAGATCTACCCTTAGAATTCGTTTTATTACTGCTTCTCAGTTATTTTTTTACATATTATTTTGTTTATAGTCGCTCCTTTGCCTGTTACCCAACATTTGGCAAACCAACTTACATATACTCTCCTCGAGGTATCATTTTTTGTACGCAAGACAATATATATAATAAATATTGTTTCTGGTTAGGGAACCTTCAACAGTTGCGCTTCTTTATGTATTTGACACATTTCGTTAAATTTGAAGACGCGAGATGTGAAGACCGAGATCTAGGATTTTCGGGGAATCTAGCACATAGAGGTTCCGAATCTGGAGCCGTTCCATGTAAACTTCCACCATAATTACTACTAGAATATATATATATATATATATATATATATATATATATATATATAATTCGCTTAATCAACAGTTATGTCAAAACAATAGTATGACTTGCTATACGTAAACTAATAATTATATCTAATTACATTAGACATTGTAATATTAAGTGTTCTAACTTGTTTTTTTTTTATCGCAACCGAATTCAACATAATTGTGTTAAGTTGTCGTAGCCGTATGTCTAATTATATACCGACCTAGTGAGGTTTACAGATTTTCCAGCATACTTTTTTATTCATGCTTACCACTTATGCACTATTTTTTATGTTTCTAATATCTAGAATAGCATTGTAAGTTGACGAGCTACATATATACCGGATTGTTATTTGACGATGAAAATACAACCACAGGTCCTTCAATTTTTTCTAAATCTTTGCATCTCTTCAGCTATTTTACAATTCATGTTTACTATTGCAGTAAGTTGATTTGCAACTAAATGTACTTTCTGTTGGGTACCTTCCTATATTAGTTTGTTTTTTTTTTCTCGCAAATGGATTATTTGTGGGTTTTTAAAGTTTCTCTTTAATTATGTAAAAAAATTCGATTCTGTGTTCTTCTATGAGATAAATCACAGTAGGTACGTGTTCTTCAATGAAGTTTCCTGTTTTATTTATTTTCAACAAATCTCATATTGCTAAGCTGGTCTTCTCAAGTGTCGTCGTCGAAATATGTGTTAGTAGAACCCGATTCGACTTTAAAATATACTAAATGGTTTTCTAATTGCACTTTTAATTGGGTTGTTGTTGTGTTTTTCAAGGTATAAGGAAAATGTTAAAGCTTTTAGGTTTTGTTAAATAATGTTGCTTAACAATTCTGGTCCCCTTTATAAATTCCTACTTCTATAAGAAACTGCCAAATTCGTAATCCACATATACTTTTGTGCTTTCAGATAAACAATATGCTAAAACTCCAATCATCTTTCATAATGATAATTATGACCACTGCATGCTTCGAGAGGATGAAGCCCTTTATTGTCAGTTTACCTACGAACTTACTCCGTTGGACCCCACAAATGTTACCGACGTTTGGAAAACCATAGTAGTATGTATTTTTTAAAACATTTAAAAATCGTTAAAGTAAATATACCAAAAATAAATACTGGGATGCTCTAATTACTGGTACAAAATTTGTCAATAAGTAAATGCAAGAGATGGATAGCAATTATTTACATAGCTATAAGTAATTATTTTTCAGTTTTATTAGAAACTGATTAACAGAAGAATACGTATTATATTTTTACTTGTAACGAAAATGTAAAACACACCCAGTTGCAAAATATATTATTAGGATAATAAATTTAGGAAACTGGTAGGTAACTAAGCACTTCTAGACCATCTTGGTATATTTTTAATGTGTTGATCGATTTCCTCCAAGAAAATTTAGTGCCTAAATATGTTTATTTCTAATATTGGGGGTTTATGAATTCTGTCGTATTTGTTTTTAGGGTTCCGCAAATAGAATATACGGATACTCTTATAATATCACTCAGGATTTCTGCCTCTGTCACATCACAGCAATTTTCTCCTAAACTACTGGACGGAAGAGGTTGAAATTTGGTATCAATGTATAGTTTCGTGACCCGATCAGGAGTACATATCGTAAATGAAGAAATTTTGATTTTAGGGGTACTTCTGGGGGGGAAAACTAAAAAAATCGACCGTTCCCCCCCTGATCACCGAAACTACTGAGCCTAAAATTTTGAAAAAAATAGGAAATATAGAACGTTGCCCCAACTTTACAGAAGAAAATAAGGAGAAACCATTAATATTAATTTTGGGGGGCAAATTATAGAATTAAATAAAAATTTAAAAATAAAAAAAATTTAAAAGCATCATGTAATATATCAAATGAAAGGTCTTATTCTGAGGAACACAAATATATTTTTTTCATATTTTAAAAAAAAATTATTTAAAAAGATATTAACGAAAATATACCAACATTTACCCATTCCCCCCCCCCTTATCAACGAAACTATAGTTCGTAAAATTTTGAAAAAAATTAGAGGTATAGCTTCTGACCTGAAGTTTACTGGAAAAATAAGGAGACACCTCTACTTTTAATTTTTGGGGGCAAATTACAGAATTAAATGGAAAATATACAATTAAAATTGTTTCTAACCCATCATGTTATATATCAAATGAAAGGGCTCATTATGACGAAAACAAATATATTTTTTTCATTTTTTAAAATAAATTAATTAAAAGATATTAACAAAAATATAAAAAAAATTTACCCACCCCCCCACTATCTCCGAAACCATAAGCTGGAAAATATTGAAAAAACAATGGAGGTATAGCCCCTCACCTGAAAAATTATAATTGTTTCTAATGGGTCATGTAATATATAAAATCACAGGGCTCATTATAACGAATACAAATATATTTTTATATATTTTTTTAAATGAATATTTTAAAATATATAGAAAACATATTTTAAAAAAACTACTCATTCTCCCCGTTATTCCCCAAACTATAAGGCCTCAATTTTTTGTTTATAGGAAAAATATGAAAAAAACCCATAGTAATTTTAGGGACAAATTATACAATTAAATGGAAAATAAAGATTCAATTTTCAAACGCATCATGTAACATATCAGAAAGAAGGCTCATTATGTGAATATCATATTTTTAAATCATTTGTTTAAAAGATATTAACAAAAATATAAACGTCGACATAATTCCTACTTTAGAAACTACACTATTTAAATTTTGAAAAATATGTTTTATTTGTATTTTTTAATAATTTGAATAACAGATTTAATAATTTATAATTTAAATCTTAACCTATTTTACCCTTTATCCTCCAATCTACAGAGCCTCAAAACTCAGACAGTAGATTATAAAAGACTTCTCTGAAAGTTTGTTAATAAAATAAAACTCTAATTTCATTTTTGGGGGCCAAATTAGAAAATTAAATACGTATTCTGATAAAATCAAGTGAATCCTGAAGCAGATAAAATAAAAAGGCTATGTGTGGAAAATCAAAGTGTATATTTTTTATGAATTTAAAACGCTTCCTTTAAAAGATATAAGCGTAAATATAAGAAAATGCACTCATTCCCTGCTTCTCTGAAACTGGAATATTAGAATATTGAAGGTGGTACGTAACCCTAAGTATGCGAGTCCAACTCGCACTTGACCAAATTATTTTAGTAATGATTGATTGTTCATGCCCATGTTCAGTTAAACTTATGATGAAGAGTGAAGAATGTCATATAAGTTCCAAGATTGTAAAAAAGCCTTTAACTGGTAACCTATTATGAAACCAGTTTAAAGGTGGGAAAGACTTCAATTTCAATTATAAAATTGCCAGGGTTACATTTTCTATATTGAAAAACTTTACAGTAAGTAGTAGTAGTATTTAATACTATATAGCTTTTGAATAGTTTTTGGTCTCTATTTTCTGGTTTTTACAAATAGGTGTGAACGTCGATTTTAGTCAGCTTTTTGGTGTATTTGTGGTATACATGAGCGTCTTCCAAGGGAAAAATATTTTTTAAACATTTAGTGCTACAGGATGTTTTTGCTACTCTCTAAAACAAAAAATATAAAATCAGTGATAACAGAAAATAACGAATTCAGTATTCTCGCTGCCTTAATAGAAAATCTCTATGTGAGTACCCGGCAACTTCAGAGGTATTTTTATATAAGTAGAACCTCTATTAAGAGAAAAATATCAAATTATAATTACATCCTTATCATGTACAATTATAGCAAAAGAGGTGAACTTTTAAAACCATTAATTTGTGCAATTTACCTTTATTTGTACGAACTCCGTAGATTTTAAAATAATTTTTACACCAAATATAATCGTATTAACTTGCACCGAAATAAATGACAATATGATAAGCAACAAAACATTTACTAGGACGCTATCTTCTGAACTCCTGGTATATGTAAGCCTTTTTATACCAACATAGTTTTTGTTCATTTCCGTCTGATTCTGGACTACTAGCATAGTAGTAGGATCGAAATTCTCGATACTCATATTTTGTTAATTATGAAACCATTAATTAGGTTTGAAAAATAAGCCTTTGTAAATACTTAATGGTTTTTCAATAGATTATTCTGAGAAGACATCTTGACTAGCCACATAGACCAACCGATTTTTAAAAGCTAAAGTATATCAAAGTCTGGGTGTGAATACCGGGATAAGTATCTAGCAAACAATATTCTTATGTTAACCCTTCTTGCAACAATTTTTGATAGATAAAGTTGCAGTTTTCAAAACTGTTGAATTAACAAAAAAAAAAAAATTTTAATTCTACTATTTTTCTATTTATCTCTTGTACATTGACAAGTATTTAAGACACATAGAGTATTAAGGAACTTGTTTTAAATACAGTTTTTCTTTTGTGTTAACACATTATAGTCAGTAATGTAAAAACATTTGATTAATTCAGTGTAAGTTGACATCCAAATGTTACCTTTTATCTACTTTATCTACTTGTGTTTGTTAGGAACTCAACAGCAGTGAACACAACTATAGACACGACAAACTTAGACATGGTATTTGTGTACCAGAAACATGCCCTACTGTCGATGTTACCAAAGATATAGCAAAGGAAATTAATCGATGCTATGACCAAAAATTTCGAGCCAAATTATTAAAAGGGACAGTCACAGAAATAGTTTGTGAAACCACTAAGCCTCGTCATCAGATTGATTTCGTGGATATATCAGCTGGGTATGATTTTTATATTACAATTATATGGAATTATTTTTGTTACGATTTTATATTTTTATATATAATATAAAATTGGCATACTGTTGCGTTATGGATATTCCCTTGTCTTAGGAGTATAATAATAATGGATACTGATGAATGTTTAATGGACACTAATAACAGCTGTTAATTAAATTAACTATTACTTATTGAACACAATAACTTTATTAACTGAATAATAGAAATTGAAGTGGGTTTTAGTTACATTTAATAAATCAAAATTCAGAATCATTTATATTCAATAAAATTGTAAAGTTGTTAAAAATTATAAGTTCTGATATACCAACTCAGTAGATATCGAATTTTTGTCAATTTTCATACTAGATACTTCTTTCGAAATATTAATAATAAAGAAGTGTTTGCTATGATTCCAACTTGAGTTGACACGCTGTATATATTTTTTGTATAAGATTCGGTATAACTATTCTGTTTTGTTCATAACCGATCTGAATCATTCTTTTTGCGTTTGGTACACATTATGCAAGGATGTCATATGTTAATTTCATTAGTGTTAGACTTTAGGGTTATAGACTAGGTTACAGTAGGAAAGATTTACACCTGTGGGTATCCTACTGTAGAAATAACTGAAACTCTACTTTATGAGTTTAAAAAAAATCTTATTTCAAAAATCCTCAAATGTATATATATATATATATATATATATATATATATATATATATATATATGTTCTGAGAGGCTTCCCCGGTCATTACTATGAACAAGGCTAGGTTCTGGGTGAGAACCGCGTCTGAATTTATTATATACTCGACGTTTCGACTCCTGCTTTGGAACCATTATCAAGAGACAAAGGCGAAAAAGAGTTTCAGAGTCTAGATCGCACTCGGGGCCTCAATCTGCCTACTCCCCAAGAGTCACTAGGTAACTGAACTGAATTTGAGCCTGCTCTGCTTCTTTTATTTATAGTTAGCGCTGGGTTAAAAGGGGATGTCACGTGATGAGGCTGTGTTGTGATTGGTTGGGTGTTGGTGGGCGTGTCTGCTTTGTTTAATCTGGCAATTACGGAGCTCCATGCTGTGGGAAGGCGAGAGCTGTCATCGCGTCAGTTTAGACAGAGGGGTATTTTCTCTATTTCTATAGCTTCGCGAATAGTAGATGCCCTAAGGGAGTTAAGAGATACGATAGTCCTACTGTCCTCGAAGTTAATAACGTGTCCTGTTTGGATAATATGATGCGCGAGATCTGAATTCGGATAATTTTGCGAACTGACAAAGAATGTTCATATACTCGATGGTTGACGCGCCTATTTGTACGACCGATGTAGGTTTTTGGGCAATCGTGACATGGAATTTCGTAAACTATCTTTAGGGTTCCCGGTTAAGTTGGCTATAGTTTGACTGGTGTTGAAAACTGTCTTTATTTGATGTCGGTGTAGGATTCGTGCTATTTGGTCATTGACTCCTCGAATGTACGGAAGGAAGGCTTTCCGGTGTTGTTAGTATGTTTCTGATGGGGTTGGTGTACTCGGGGGTTGTTGCGTTTGACGAAATATGCGTGCAATGTGGTCTGGATGATAACCGTTTTGTCGAAGGATTTGTTGAAGATTATTAATTTCGTTTTGTCTGTTATCATTGTCTGTTAAGCGAATAGATCTAAGGGCCAAAGATTCCATTACAGAACTTAATGGGACAAGGTGATTGGTCATTTAAGTATCGATTGGTGTGGGTTGGGAAAAATCGGATTCGATTTCCATTGTAAATTGAATCTTAGAATGTATACCATTGAGGTGTTGTACAAAGAAGTCTAACGAATCCCTGTCATGAGGCCAAATGACAAAAGTATCATCAACATATCTAAGCCAGCAGGATGGTTTTAAATTAGACGAGTTTAGGGCCTGGGTTTCTATTTGTTCCATGAAAATGTTAGCAAGCACTGGAGAAAGAGGTGAACCCATCGGGCCCCACGTACTTGTTTGAACAGAGTGTCTAGAAATTAAAAATATGTGTTAGAAAAACAGTGCTGTACCAGTTTGATGATGTCAGAACAGATACTGTGTTTTGTTTTTAGAATATCTAACGTTTCTGAAATGGGGACATTCGTGAAAAGAGATACAACATCGAAGCTAAGCAGGATATCATTTTCTGAAATTCTATAAGCGCCTAACATATCTAGAAAGGAAGAAGAGTTCTTTGCGTACGAGGAAGCTTGTTCGGCTAGAGGTTGGAGGGTTTTGGCTAAGTTCCGGGCTAATTCTTGGGGATTGTACCGAATTGATAATTAACAATAATCCGACTACTTACTTAGAGAAAAAGACCAAGGAAATCATCAACACAACACATCTTCCCCTTGACGTCAAATAGACCATCATTCCTCGTGAAAAATCTTCTAAAATTCCCAAAATGTACGGACTACCCAAGATTCATAAACCGGACATTCCTCTTAGGCCCATTGTCAGAGTAACTAAAATTATGACAGATGTCAAGCTAATGTTAATTTGGCAGTAATGTTAGCTAATGGATCTCTTGCCGAAACGAAATATGTGTGTGGGTTCGAACAACATTTACACCAAAAATAATGTCTTTATTTTCTCACAAATACACAATAATTTCAGACAAAACGTTTACTTTAGGTCTACGAACTATACTGTACATCATCGTTTTATATTATGGCTGTTGCTCTCAATCTTTTCCGTAGTGTTGGATTTTTGGTAGTTTGTATTCTTAACAGTGTGCTTGAAGACAATTAATTTCTTCTTGTTACTTGTTTATTTATTCACTGCCCCCCCCCATCCAGTTGCTCACTATAAACCATCCTTATCTTAGCCCTCAGCAACGTCATTAATGCTCTTGGCTACTTCGTATGGACCATCCTAAGCTGGTGTGAGCTTTAGAGACATGCCTTTGCTACACTGGGAATTTTATAACAAAACCTTAGCCATATGTTGGAAGTCGACCGAATTTGACTTCAAATCGTAACGTGTTTTCATCCGATCACAAGTTACCAACATGTGCGTCCAGGCTAGTTCGTGTGTGGCCAGCATGCTTTGTCGGCATAATCGTTCGGCCGGGGTCAGACGGTCAACACGTTTCAACACCACTTCAATCCACTCCACTTGGGAAGGTAGAATCAATAAAAAACAAATGTATCAACAGAAGCGAAGCCATACGAGAGAGGCACAGTCCATCCACTCTCGTCAACACTTCACCAACACAAGAGAGAGGCAACTACCGGCCACTGTTGCGCCACTGCCGGCAACGGTCGAAATATGGAAATAATGTTTACGGCCACACACGTCCACTAGCTACCGAGACAAAGTTCTTTTAATGAAATGTCATTTTTTGATACTGAGGTATTCATTCCGGAAATTGAGAAACTACCGTGCTTGTGGGATACAAAGTGTTCAGACTATGTAAAAAAATAAGAAACAGGCTGCATGGGAGGAAATTTGTGGCACTTTATTTCCCCATTTTCAAGGAGAGAGCGATGGAAAAAAAATAAATTGGTAAGTAAAATTTTTCATTTTCATTAAATTTAATAACATAAATCGTTTGTATGAATAACAGTAAGCATATTACAATACCTTTTTAAGTAACAAAAATTAAACAAACACTGTATTCTAAATTAAACAGGCATTTAAAACGTAAAGATTTAATGTATACATTGTTGCAAATCTAGGATATCACTTTTTATGTACAGCAGGTAAATTTATAATTATTTTTTTATCCCGTTATGTACTTACTATAGCACACTACCACAATAAAAAAACTGCTAAATTGTCTGATATTTGATGATGTTTGAGTTGTCTCACTGTTAGCCTGATGTGCAGTGCTGTCATAAAGACCTATCACGAATAAAGTATCTTTAAATTTAAAACCGTCATGAACTCTAACAAATTTATGCAATACGACACACGCTTTTACTATGCTAATGGCAAACGATTCCTTAACATCAATAGGACGGTGAAATCCCAATGTGCATTCAATCATCCGCCTTGCACGAGACAAACGGTAATTAAAAATTATTTTTTGCAAAGCTAAATGGTGTTCTGAATATGGACGCATCACATGTTTGGACAAAGCGAAAGCCTCCTCGCATATCATTACGAAAGACAAAATAGGGCCTGAAGTGTTTGTAATGCCTTGGAGCCAGGTAAATTTGAGACGTCAACAATTTATCTGATTGCTTAAAAATCGTGAAATCTGGATCTATGTCAACTGAATTAAAGCAATAATTTGCATCACATACAGCGAGTAAAACGATTGATCCGGTTTTACAACTAGTATATGTTTACCATATATAGCTCCAAAGCAATTGGGGAAATTCGTACGATCCCAAAACTCCTGTTGTATGTTCTTCCACTTTTTTACATCTGGGGTAAGAAAAAAACCTCATAACCTACATACAAAGTTCCTACGTCGATATAATGTTTACAGTACTGAATCGAACATTCCTGATCTTGAGTCAAATATTTCATCCCCTGGAGAACAAAATACCGTGAGTGTACAATTAGAACCTGAAGGTATTAGAGGAACCCTCAAACAAAATCAGAAAAAGACAGCCAAACGACAAGTTATTAGAGACACTTACTAAAAGTCTTGAGTTGAGTACGGCACAGCAGGACTATCGTACATTTGCTCTCTCATTGGTACCTCTGGAAAAAAAAACAACCCATGCCCCTATCTCCGACAGCCAACCCCGTGCCTCTACATGCTACTGCCAACCCCATGCCTCTATCTCCGGCAGCCAACCCCATGCGTCTACCTCCCACAGCCAACCCCATGCCTCTACCTCCGACAGCCAACCCCAGGCCTCTACGTCCGACAGCCAGCCCCTTGCCTCTATATCCTACAGTCTGCAAAATCCTATACTATAAAACGATCCCAATGGCCATAGCTGCCTTCCCATCCCCATTCAACCATACATGTCTTATATTCTTCTTTACAATTTTCACCCACGTTTTTGACTGATTCTCCCGAAAACTGATAGACCCAACCCGAATCTCCATCATGAAAATAACTTGTTCATAAATTTATTTATTTTTTAATATACTGATGTGATATATTTTGTATATTTATTTGATAACTTCTTACCTTAAAGTTATTACGATACGTACCTTAGGTGAAATGAATTGAATGCTTTTATCCAGCAAATAATACATTTCATCAAATGTTTTTAACGACTTTCCTTTTGAAGGTGGTTAAAGAGAATATAATATTTGCCCATATCTTCCCTCGACGCTTGCAGTGGGTGTACCTAAAGGCGAGTTTTCTGCTTTTTGTTCCGTTCTTTCCTATTTTTGATAATAAGAAATGAAAAGACATTAAGATTTCGTTGTAAATTACAAAAAGAAGCAAAATACCCCCACTCTCAATGACGAAACATTTGTGGTGTGTTGTCGAAATGTTGACACCATGTGGCCTGTTAACGGACACAGTGGCGCAACTGTGGACTTGTCGAAGTGATGACCATCTGGCTCCGGGCTTAATTTCGTGTGGCTGTTTTCTGGTGAGTCAGTCTTGTGCTGTTGTGGCCGACTAAGCGATAGGCCAACGGGAACCGGGGGAACTGCTCATCTCAATCAAGCCGGTTCGTCGTGCCTAACATCGTAGAGACCTTCTGGGATTTGTTAGACTCGAAGTTTAGTCCGTATTTCTAATGTAACTCCAACGGTACACTAATAGTAATAGTGCTGAGTAATCTATTGCGACTAAAATGTACTTTTTAGCCGTCTCGGGCTCAGAAAATGGACAGGCGACATCAATAATAATTCTTTCAAACGAGCCCCGCACTTTGCCGACATCATGTTCTAACATCTACAAAGTAATTTATCCAGTAAGATCTTTGGCCGATTTTATCCAGAATCGTATTCATGCCCAAAGAAACACCAGTCATTTCTTTGAGGCTACTAGTCGGGACTTGGAATCTCTGCCATCACTGCGTTTTCCAACTACATTAAGATTTCATTCTCTACCTTTTAAGGAGTCCACAATGATTTTAGGACGCCACAGTAGCTATCTACCGCGTCCCATGGTAGCCTGGATGCTCTTCTCTTCTTCATTGAAAGGATCGGTTCAATATCTGGGTCGGTCAGTTGGTCAAGTATACATTGCTCCTTTGTCAGCATTCATTTACCTCCACTTGAATCTGCCAGATAGACAAAACTTCACACTAATCCATCTTCTGGCAATGTCCACACTCATATCGACAGAGTCTTCTTGATAAAGCATCGGCATTATTATGAAACCGACAAGAGAGGTGTTCGATCTTGAGGTGGTATTACTGTAATTTCTCTATGCACCTGGCCAGTTAACCTTACGGGGTCTTCATGTCCAACAGCCCCTTGAGAACGGCATAATTGGTTCTGATTAAAAAATGACAATACAGATATTTGTGAAAATGGTCTACAGCCGGGATTATTGTGAGAAGTTATTTTATAGTAACACAATAATTTTTTTCTCATTTCTAGTATCTTTGGCTGTAGTACACTTGGAATAGGAGGGTCATGAAAGCGGTGTTGGTAGCGTCAGTGTCTCAGGCAAACTTGCCGTACTATGTAGGAAACGCTGTGATTGAACTGGAACATATAAGTGCAATCATATTCCAAATGAAAGGTCTCTTTTTTAATGGTCCGCCAATAATGGCCAGTCCCTCAACGATTCGCGTGTAGTAAGAGCAGACCTTCATGTTAGTCCATCGGAGCCGGCCAATCACGATTGTATATCTCGTCCTCGTTTGCCCGAACTTCTTAATTAGAAATAACGTTACTTTTATGTTTTTTGGGCAGTAACACCACAATCGAAATAAAACGACGTATATTGAACGAAAACCAACTTGTTATTGACCAAATCATGACAGAAATTTTCTCTGGCAAATATAAGTACACCGATGCAATTTTTGGGAGTAAGGGTGCTTTCCAAAAAGTTGCAGCATAGTTCCAACACTCCTAATATACTAAGGTAATCGGCTGTTGTCAGTAGTGAGTACACATTTGACTCGTTTATATCAAGTTTTCTTAATAAACATACAGCAACAATTTTTGAAGCATTTCTGAAGACACCCCTGTGAACAGGGCCTTAAAATAAGCGCTGCAAGCGCACGGAATAGCACGATATACAGGAATTTCGACTCCATCATCAAGAGCAATAGTAGCATCACATAACTGATTGTTTTCTTTCAGCTCAAAAAGAGCTTGCATGGCTTGTATAGACATACATCGTCCTGAGTCGATATTCAACGCCTGGGTAGAGACAGGATTCGGTTCGCCCATCTCATTATTTTCAGCCAGATTTGGAAAATGAAGTAATGGAATGTCAAATTTGACATTCCATTACTTCATTTTTAATTCTTTCATTTTTCTATACCTAAATTATTCGTGTCCTTTACTTTCTTTAACAACTGCGTTTCCAATTTCGACAGTACCTACAGTTAAGAATTTTTTATAGGTTTAACCAATTTTTACACTAAAAATAATTGTCTATATTTACTCACAAAATCACAATAACTTAGACACCCAAAATATTTACTTTTTAAACGGTCGATGAACTGTCACACTACGTCGCGATCTACTGAACTCCTGCTGTACGTCAGCGATTTACACTGTGTTAGTTGCTCTGCATCTTTATCCTGGTCTAGCTACGTATACATATTTTTTCCCGAACAGATTTTTTTTTATCTTCTATAGTATGTGAAGAGAATTGTTTTTTTTTCTTACCCGTTTGTGTATTCGGAGAATAGGTTTTTATTTCAGAAAATTAATTTCTAGCTAGATACCTATTTTAGCAGCGTACCACATAGTTTCTTACATTTTCACTTCTATACAAAACAATATGTGTAATGTACATAAATACTTCCAAGAATTGGGTATTTTGAGGGTAACCTAATTATGCCATAATTTTGGTTTGTTAATACCAAATCACATAGCACATTTAATTCGCGCAAAACATGAGATTTCTAGAGTTCCACGACATAATAGAATATTAATTAGGCAACTCATCTAATTGTTTTGTATTATTTAATTTCAGATTATTCTTTATCGCATATACAGTTTTTGTGATATACGCTTCAATTTGTGAGAGTTTAGTAGAAAAAAATTCAAAAGAAGATTACGACCGATTCTTGTCAACAACAAAAGGCAGAATTTGCTTAGCTTTTTCAATACCAAGAAACTGGAAAAGACTTGGGAGTTCCGATTTCTCTAACAAAACTGAAAAACTTCGTCCAATTCAGGGAATTCGGTTTTATTATATATTAGTACTGATATTTATCCATGTGTATTTGGCTGAAATGGTTGGGCCAGTTGCTAATACCAAGTACCCAGAAACGGTAAGTTACAACTTCTAAAACTTCAGGAATAAATAAAGTATTTCAAAAATTTTATTGTAAAGCAATTAAATTGGTATTGCGTATATATATATATATATATATATAATATATATATATATATATTTAAGTGTACTTCAAGTCAGTCAAATACTGTTACAAATCGCTATAAATGGGCTTACTAAATTGTTCACAAAATTAGGAGAATTAAAAATGGTTTCCGTGGAATTCATCCAGACGTTCCAAAAGTAAGTAATATATGATAACACAAAAACAAAAGTGGGTTGATTATTATTTTATATATACACCAGTGTATCAACTGGGACAGAAGAGTTTGCTGATCTATCATTATCCAATTTCAACAGGTAAATAAATCACATTAAGTGACGACGTTTCGGCGTTTAAAAGTATTACGTCTAGAGCTAAAATCAAAATCCGCACTCAATGTCAGGTCGTAGTAATCGCTATAATTCTAGATGTTTGCGTACGCCTCATCAATGCTTAAGGTCGCTTTAATTTTATTGAATAAATCTATGGATTACTCGAATACTCGAGTATTCTTCAGAGCAAGATTCGATAGTTAATGAGAGAATTATTAGATATTATATTTACTTATCGATGTGTTAAAAATAGTTTATTTAAAAGTTTTGAGGGATACTTGTTACGGAAAAGTTGATATAATAATTGCAATTTTTTTTCTTTGTAACAAGGATGACTAATTTACATATTCTTTTCTTCATTCCATTTATTAAGAAAATGGATGATGCTGCCTGAACTGGTAGGTTTCCCAGTCAAGTTTTATGTTGTTATTGTCGTCTCGTATCACTTTAGTATCTAGAAAAGGAACTCCATGTTGATGATCTTCTTCTTCTATTGTAAATTGGTTCAGATGTGATGTCTCTGGAATATTGAAACCGAAACATCCATTACATATTGTGCGGCGAAAAACTTGATCCCACCGAAAATTGTTTATAATAACCTCCATTGAATGAAAAAACCAATCAAAAATAAATTGAATGAGTTGAATGAAATTATTTTTATTAATGTTAGTATGTAAGAAATGGTGTTCCGTTTATTGATGCTTTGCAATACAAGGAGAAATCGATTGTCTAAGCTGACAATAACTAATTCGCGTTAATATTAGAGAATGTAAATGAATCTCAGAATATTGGTATTTTAGTTAAGATATCAACTAATAAGCTGGCAATGCTTATTAGTTGATATCTAGTTACTCGAATACTCGAATTATGCGAACTGACCTGAAGAGGGCAGATGTGACTCTGCCGAAACGTCGTCACTTTACCATCCATCCCGGCAGGGATCAGTTATCAACTACGCGAATACTCGAGTATTTGAGTAACTAGAAGCGAAAGCAGAAGGCTACGAGAATTATGAGAACCGACCTGAAGAGGGCAGATGTGACTCTGACGAAACGTCGTCACTTTACCATCGATCCCGGCAGGGATCAGTTATCAACTACGCGATTACTCGAGTATTCGAGTAACTAGAAGCGAAAGCAGAAGGCTACGAGAATTATGCGAACCGACCTGAAGAGGGCAGATGTGACTCTGCCGAAACGTTGTCACTTTACCATCGATCCCGGCAGGGATCAGATATCAACTACGCGGATGAATTCCCGGAAACCACCTAAAACATATATATATATATATATATATATATATATATATATATATATGTAATGGATTTAAACAAACATGAAATCATATAAAAACTTTAGCAATTTGAATAAGTTAAATAAATGGGATAATGTAAATAAAATGCATACATATATAAAAAAAGGAAATTGCAGGAATCAAAATTGTAAAAATGAAGTGACAAGTATTTGTAAATAAATAAGGAATCATATTATAAGATAGAGATAAATTAAAAATACAAACAATGTAAAAAATGTTTCAAAAGCAAATTGTTGAAAGGATAAAAGGTGGCATATAAAGGTAGATATTATATCATGCAGATTTTAATAAAAGATTAATACTTACATAAAGAAATATATGCAAAAACTCATAATTAGGTCAAACATAAAAAAAAGACTCAGTTGTAAAAATCATAGTAGAGTTTGTAGAACAGGTATAGATTACATATTAGGCCTTGAGAATACCGAATAAAACATATTTTAGATCGAAATCAAGTTTTAAATACATAAATTCTTTAGTAAACAGAGGATCGAAATGTCAAAATTATAAAAACCGTTATAAGTCATCAGAATTGATGGAACAGTAAAGAAATTTATAGTAGTAGGTGGAGCGTAGAGCATAGTATAAAAAAAGTAAATAGTTCAAAGATATAAAGTCTAAATTTTAATAAAATTCAAATTTTATAAAGTACCTGTTAAATGACTGGTGGCCAACAGGTGACAAATGTTAACTCAATGTTTTTAAAAATATGAATTAAATGATTTGAGTAAAATTAATGAGGGTAAAAGGTATTGAAATTTAAGTTGAAATTTGTTTAGATTTTTGGATATTATTTAAAAGGATAACAGTTGGAAATTAATAAAATAATTATAAGCGGAAATGGAAATAGCAGGTGGCAAAATAAATCGCATAAATAGGAAATCTGACACTGACAAACTCTCTTTGGTCGTCAATCTTCGAGCAGATAGGTTAAAAATTTCGTTCTCATAAATTCAGTTTCCATGACAACGAAGTCAATGTCCTATGATATAAAACAAATTTAGTGTTCCATGTCAGAAAGAGAAGAGTAACCTGAAAATGTTAATTTAAATTTATTTGGAAAGGCGAATTGAAAGTATTTTTATAAATGGTCTAGAAAAAGAAGATGATGGTATAAATAGTATAAAAAGTTAGAAATAAAAAAAATATTGGGAGAAAACAAATTGCAAACCAGCACGAGAAATTCAATTAAGTGGCAGAATTTTACCAGTAAAGTAATTTGAAATTGTAATTTAATTTAAACTTTGGAAATTTGATTATCAGTAATTTAAAATTTTAAAAGTAGAAAAAGTAAAGTGCAATTAGAATTTAATTTTTTTTTAAGAAGTGTAAGTGAACCTGAAGAGAAAGATAAATCATTGTAAGATAATAGAAAAAGATAAGTATAAAATTTATTTATTTGTTTAACTTTTGAAGATTTGAACCCAAGGGAAAAAGACCCTGAGATAATAAAATTATAAACTATAAATTCTAAATTAAATTCAATTACACTTTCATACAATCCAATATAATATATTAAAATGCCGACGTTTCAGTACAGTCACATCTGCCCTCTTCAGGTCGGTTCCCATAATTCTCGTAGCATTCTGCTTTCGCTTTTAATTCCTCGAATACTAAGATTTTCAGAAGCGCACGCTGTTATTTAGTCGCGGCTCGGCGCCTATCGGTTGACACCGTGAAAGGCTGCGTGTGTTTGGCCCTTGACGCTCAGTGGCCACCCCTCCCGCTTGCTGATTGGTTATTTCCGTTTGAGTTGTTATAGGACGGGTCCGGGCCGGTACGGTGTTTGATAGAATTTTCCCACAATTCGATACGTTCTGGCTTTCATGACGTGCGTTTAGACTGTGAGGCCTCGTCGCTATTTCAGTTGCCTCTTACGAGTCTTGATTTCGGGTGTTCTATATTTGCCAGTACTCTGGTCTATTCGGTGTGACGTCGTGGTGGCGTGTTCCGCAATTGATGTTGTTTTTTCCTGCTTTCTTATGGTGTTCTAGTGTTCATTACGTCTAGCTTCAATTCTTCTGTTAGTTTGACCCACGTAGGTTTCATGACAGTCTGCACATGCAACCTCGTATACTCCCTGTTGTTCTAAAAGGATCCGCGTCTTCGGAGTCCTTAAAACCGTGCCTATTTTTCTGTCTGTATTTAAAATAGTATCTATATTGTGTCTCCGTAGACTTCTTGCAATACTGTCCGTGGTACCCTTGACATACGGTAAATAAGCCTTGGTTATTGGTGCGCCATGGTCCTCATCTGTTTGGCTTGGTTTTGACTTTAGGGCTCTTTGTATATTTCGGTATGCAAATCCGTTCTGTCTCAGAGCTGTTTTGAAACTGTCTTTGTGACGGCTTGTAGTTGGGCTGGGTGGTGATGAGAATTACCATGAAGGTATCTGTTGGTGTGAGTTGCTTTCCTGTATACTGTATGGTCAAGGGTTCCATCTTCCTTCTTATTTATCAGAACATCAAGAAATGGCAGTGAATTGTTGGCTTCAACCTCCATGGTATTTTGTGATGGATGCCATTAAGGTGGTCTAAAAATGTGTTGGCGGGTTCTCTCCCATGACACCAAATCACAAATGCATCATCCACATATCGCAACCATAAACTGGGTTTAAGAGTTGCAGTTCTTAGTGCATCTAAGTTTTCCATAAAAAGGTTCGCTATTACTGGTGAGAGTGGTGACCCCATTTGAGCTCCTTCCACTTGTTTGTATTGTTGGTTCTCGTAAAAAAAATAGGTGTTCATCACACAGTGCCTTGTTAAGTCTACAAGGTGTTGAGGTGGTTTGTATTTTTCTATTATGATATCCAAGGCTTCGTCGATAGGGATGTTGGTCAAAACTTACAAGAAGACCGTTTTTATGAGTATTTCGAACTCAACACCTAATAGACTTAACAAGGCACTGTCTGATGAACACCTATTTTGTTTATGAGAACCAACGATACAAACAAGTGGAAGGAGCTCCAATGGGATCGCCACTCTCACCAGTTATAGCGAACCTTTTTATGGAGAACTTTGAGGCACTAAGAACACCAACTCTTAAACAAAGTATATGGTTACGATATGTGGATGATACATTTGTGATTTGGCCTCATGTGAGGAAACAGCTCAACACATTTTTAGACCACCTTAATGGCATCCATCACAAAATAAAATTTACCATGGAGGTTGAAGCCAGCAATCAACTTCCATTCCTTGATGATCTGATAAATAGGAAGGAAGATGGAACCCTTGGCCATACAGTATATAGGAAAGCAACTCATCACCACCCAGCCCAACTACAAGCCGTCGTCAAGACTTTAGTAACCAGATCACAAAGACTAGCTGACCAGGATAACATCAAACAGGAAATGAACAGTTCAAAAACAGCTCTGAGACAAAACGGATTTACAGACCAAAATATACAAAGAGCCCTAAAGTCAAAATCGAGACAAACAGACGAGGAGCATGAGACACCAATAACCAAGGCTTATTTACCGTATGTGAAGGGTACCACGGACAGAATTGCAAGAATTCTACGGAGACACAATATTACTATTTTCAATACAGACAGAAAATAAGCACGGTGTTGAGGACTCGGAAGACGAGGATCCCTTTAGAACAATAGGGAGTGTACGAGATTTCATGTGTTAGACTGTCATAAAACCTACGTGGGGCAAACTAACAGAAGAATTCAAGCTAGATGTGCTGAACACCAGAACGCCACAAAAAAGCAGGAAAAAACAACATCCATTGCGGAACACGCCACCACGACATCACACCGAATAGAGAACACCAGAGTACTGGCAAATATAGAACACCCGAAATCAGGACTCATTAGAGGGGCAATTGAAGAGGGCTCACAGTCTAAACGCACGTAATGAAAGCCAAAACTTATCGAATTCTGGGAAAATTCTATTAAACATCGTACCTGCCCAGACCCGTCCTATAACAACTCAACGGGAAATAACCAACCAGCAAGCGGGGGGCAACCGATAGGCGCCGAGCCGCAACTATATAACATCTCGGGCGCTTCTGAAAATCTTAGTATTGGAGTAACTAGAAGCGAAAGCAGAAGGCTACGAGAATTATGCGAACCGACATGAGGAGGGCAGATGTGACTCTACCGAAACGTCGTCATTTTACCATCGAGCCCGGGATCAGATATCAAAAACGCGGATGAATTCCCGGAAACCACCGAACACATTTATTGCCCGCGAAAACTTAAAAACATATATATATATATATATATATATATATATATTTAGGTGGTTTCCGGGAATTCATCCGCGTAGTTGATAAGTGATTCCTGGATCGATGGTAAAATGACGGCGTTTCGGCAGAATCACATCTGCCTCTTCAGGTCGGTTCGCATAATTCTCGTAACCTTCTGCTTTCGCTTCTAGTTACTCGAGTAACCTAACCTAACCTAACCACCTAAAACATTTAGTGCCCGCGAAAACTTAAAAACATATAACTTAATGAGAGGAATCCGAGCGTTGTCATTGGGAATTGCTATATCGTGAAATATGAGATGTAATACGATATTTATGAGAAATGATTATTATATTGTTGCTATGGTGTAAATATTCTAAGTGTGGTTTATGACGGATATAACAACTCCCCTTATCAACAAAAAGTTGCTGTGTTACAGGAACCTTTTTTGTATAAAATAAGTACAAAAGCAAATCAGGAATAAAAATATTATGCTAATACAAATTTCCAAAGGAATATAAACATAAGGTAATTAAAATATTAAAACAATAATCTAAAGATAATAAATTTTCATACACATTATTACATAAAATATATTGATTAAAATATGAAATATGAAATAATAAAAATGGTAAAAGAGAAAACGTAATAATCAAAATTTACAAAATTATTTATTTGCTTGAAGTTCGATATCTTCGGCAGTTTTCTCCTCTAGAATAGGTCTTAACTTTGGTAAGAGTCTAGACAGTCTACTTTGTGATGACTTCGTAGGGTTTTCGTCCTTTTGGGCTGTGTGACCACTGGTCCAAAACGTTTTGAGCACGAAGGCAGCGATAATAATAACTATGGAAATTATGGTGGCATATGTAAACCACGAAATATTTTTGTTGACGAATGGTTGGTTAATTAGTTCGTCCAACTCTTTAGAATATTCGTTCAACTTATGATTGGCGATGTTTAATTCATCCACATTTAAGTCGTTGAGCTTTAATGGTTTCAGCTCTGGGACATGGATTTTCTCTGAAATCGTGTCACAACAATTGAAGGGGATGACAACTGGCTGGTAATTGTCTATTATGTTGATGGGTTTGAATGCTTCTGCTTGGACTTTAGTTATTCCAACAAAAGCACTGTATTCGCTCTGTAATTTTAACAAGGAATTGTTCGTAATTGTTAAAGTCTTTGCACTAATATTTGGGCAACTGATTGTAATGCGGAGAGGTTCCGCGACCATGACTAACCATACGATGGTTTCAAACTTTTGAATATGGTAGCCTTGGGCGAGTATCACTGCACTTTTACAATTATCCGGTACGGTTTTAAAGTTTTTCAGGAGTTGGTCTTCACACAAAGCACTCGAGTCTATTGGGTAGGCATAAAGTTCTGAACACAATTTCTTCCGGATCGTTAATGGTTTGCACTCACTGAAGCCTTTAATGGGGATATACAGCAAAGAATCATCGTTTTTAGCAATATAATTTTGGGCAAATGACAGTACATGATGCAAGCCAGTTCTATCATCGTAGACGGGAATAGGATATAGACGGAAAGCAGTGAATGATTGTTGTTCGATTAAAGGTATTCTTAATATAAAACCAAGGTCTGAGTCTGTTTGAAAAGCCTCCAATTCAGTGATTTCTAAATATCGCGCAATACTCGAATATTTAACGGGTAGAGGCAAATTATTCTTTACGAGGTTTTGCGATATGTTCTGTAGGGCGGTTATGAACTGTTCGGGGGTTAAAATAGAAGTGTGAATAATTTTTAAACGGGCGAATGTAATTGAGTTTAACACGTCGTTTAAACTATCTTCTAAGAATAAGTAGTTTTCCATACGTATTTCAGACATTTCTAAAAATGAAAGTTTAGCTTCCATGTAAGTCATTTTATCGCTTAGTTTACGTATAGTATTTTCAATTTTCCGAATATTTTCATTGAACGCTTTTTCGTCAAGTTGGATTTGTTGTATAGTATTGTTAAAGTTTTTTATCAATGAAGTTGTTACGCTAATTTGATTTTTCAAAAGGTTTTCTACTTGAAGTTGTCCCTGATTTAATCTATTGATACTATTTGTGAAATATTCCCCATCAGCGGCATCTAGGTTGCCAGTTATTGCCTTGAAGATTGTACCGGCACCATCTATTAATCCGTGTTTATATCTCCTGGTATCCATATGAATTTCGCTAAATTTGTTATTTATGGATTTTGAAATTTGATTAAGTAGATTTAAGTGAATTTGGACGTCGGCACGGAATAGGTTCATTGAGTTGAGGTTATAAGAAATAGATCTTGTTAATGTGTCAAGGAGTCTGTTATTAGTAGTGAAGACTTGTTCAAGAGCTGAAAGATTTATATGAACTAATAGTGTCCATTTGCTATTTGAAACGTCAATTCGTGCTTCCTCGTGATAGTAAATTTCTATTGTGTTATTTATGGTTTTTATTTCGAACTGGGATGCTGCTGATCCGAAAAGCAGGATGACCCTGTAAACAAATTAGTCTTCTAAGAATGGTTTCATGCGATCAAAGTTTACTTTCGTATTTTGGTTAGTTCGGGGGTTTAATAAAGTTGCTGAATTTTTATGGATTTCTAGTATTTCGAAAGGTCCGTTAAACTTGTTCTGCAGTTTGTCTTTAAATTGAGATTCTCTTACGTACACTTTATCACCTACTTGATAATTTGGATAATGTTTGTCAAATCGGACTTTGGCTTTTTGTTTCTGTTGTTCTGTCCTTTCGCGGGCGATCTTATAGTAATGGGAAATTCTATTATTGAGGTCTCTAATATATTTTTTAATCAGGTCTTTTTCGTTGTATAAAGTTTCTGGGGGTCTGCTGGAAGTATGCCCGAAAATAAGTTCATAGGGTGTGAACCCATGTGTCTTATTGGCAGAGTTGTTATATGCGATTACCGCATAGGGCAAAATGTTGAAGGCTGTTCATCGGGATGTTCTGCTTTATGAATTCGTAACATATCTAGAAGAGTAGAGTGAAACCGTTCCAATGATCCGTTGGATAGCGGGTGTCCAACACTTGAATATGAAAGTTTAATGTCGAAAAATTTACAAAGATCTTTAAGTAGGGCGTTATCGAATTCGCGACCACAGTCACAGTATATTCTAATAGGTGTTCCGAAATGTTGGAAAAATAAGAGAAGCCTATTGACTACTGTTTTAGCAGACTTGTCGGTGATTGGGTATGCTTGGGAAATTTTGGTTAACTCGTCTCGTATGGTCAGGGCATAGTTTTTATTCGAGACTTCGAGGATGTCAATGTTAAGTCTTTCGAACGGAGTTCTTGGAGTTTCAGTAATTACCAGAGGGCTATCAAGGTTTTTGCGAAATGTTTTAGCTGTTTGACATATTCGACAGTTCTTAATATAATTGTCAACATCTTGTGTAAGACCCTGCCAATTATATTTTTCCCTAATTCGCCTAATTGTTTCAATGCCCCTATGTATGTTGGTTTTTCCGTTATGTTCAAGAATTATTGGCACTTGATCTTTTTCGATAGTTTGAGTTATGTTTTCACAAACTTTCCATTTTACGTTTAATTCTGCAAAGATAAAGGAAAGCATTTCTAAAATAGGTAATTCCAAGTTGTTCTCGACGCAACAGAGGTCTGATTCGATTTTTGCTTTTAAATATTGAAGCAAATAGAATCTCGTTTACGGTTTCAGGATTAGATGGTAAGGGTATAATATAATAGCGTCACTTTTACTGGAGAATACGTTAATTTTATATCGTTCGAGGTCGGCATTTTCTTCAAAGATATCTTCCAAAATTTGGTGGTGAAAGTCTTTAAGATTGTCGGTTTGAAAAAAAACTAGAATGTTTTTATTTTCTCTGACAAGAAGTTGGCAGTTGCAGTATTGTATCTTACTGTAGTCAATGAGTGAAACTGTTTTGTAACGTTCTACGAACGTTCGAAATTCGGTAAATATTAGGTCATCGTCGTTATTCATTTCAGGTTCGTCTGAGTCGGTGTCATCGTTTTCGTTAAGGGGGTTTATTGGGAAGTATTGAAGATTGTTGGTTTGATTGGAAATGGATGCATTCATTGAAGTGAGTTATTTTAATGCGCGAGAGGGCGTCGGCATTTTTGTTGACTTTTCCTGGCTTGTATATGATTTCGTAATCATATTCCTCAAGTTTGAGGCGCCATCTGGCAAGTCGACTACCTGGATCTTTAATAGAAAAGAGCCACGTTAACGGGCGGTGATAGGTCAGGAGTTTAAACTTGCGGCCAAAAATTATCGGACGAAAGTGTTTGACAGCCCAGACGATGGCCAGAAGTTCGCGCTCTATGGTTGAGTATCTAGTCTCTGCTTTGCAGAGAGTTCTAGAGGCACATCCAATGGGCAGGTCTTTGCCTATTGTTCCCTGCGAAAGTACAGCGCCGATTGCAAAAGCACTAGCATCTGTAGTTGGAAGAAAAGGTTCGTTGAAGTCGGGATAGATCAAGATCGGAGTGGACGTGAGAGCTTGTTTTAATTTGTTAAAGGAGTCAACACAGCCTGAATTAAAATGAAATGAAACGTCTTTTTCGAGCAGTTTTGTAAGAGGTTTGGATATTTTGGCAAAGTTTGGTATAAATCGACGGTAGTAGCCAGCTAGACCAAGAACAGATTTAATGTCTTTCTGGTTCTGCGGTTGGGGGAAGTTAAGTATACATTCGACTTTGGACTTTGGTTCGGTTTTACTCCGTCTTTTGTAATGAGGGTAAAAATTTAGTTTTTCAGAAATTGGTAATTTTGTTGCATTGAAAACTAGAACATTCATTCCTCGAAGTTTCCTTGAACTTCCATCGTCTTGAAGTGGTTGATCTCACAACGTTTCAATAACTGTGTATCTGCTATCGTCATCAGGTGAATGTAATGAGGTCCTAAATATGCGACCTCCTTGCGGAGAAATTCGCATTTATCAGGCTGAATCTTAAGATTTGCCTTCCTAAGTCGTTTGAATACTTCAGTCAGTCGGGCCAAATGTTCGTGTATAGTTGGTGAGTAGATGATTATATCGTCCATATAGACCAAGCATCTCTCGTTCTGGAGAATGTTGTCCATCACCCTTTGAAAGGTTGAGGGAGAATTCTTCAAACCGAAAGGCATGCGAACGAATTCAAAATGACCGTTCTCTACAGTGAAAGCGGTTTTTTGAATGTCTACTGTGAGTTCATTAAGTTTACGAATGATCCCTTGTTCTAACATTTTTGAGACTTGGGTTCGAACTTCTTCCTTATGGATTTGGGGGGTAGCGATAAGATTTGGTGAATATGGGTTTCGAGTTATTTGTATCAATAGAGTGTTTTATTTCGTTAGTGAAACTAAGATTGTCTCCTTCTAAATAGAAAATATCTGAGAAATCGATGCAAAGTTGTTGGATTAATTCTGCCTCTTCTTCGTTGAGATGTTCGAGTCGTCTATGTTAGAGTTGTTTCCGAAAGAGATTTGTTCGCAGTGGTTAATAGAAAGATTCTGAATGGGTTCTAATTGGATTTTGTTAAAATTTATAATTTTTGGGCTAGCATTTGCATTTAAAATAGTAGTGAAAAATTCACCCTTGTCATTAACCTGGACTAAAGCGTTTGGTAATCTTACGTTTTCTATTACGGTGGAAGTTAGAATGGCCTCCGTATTTCGTAAATCGCATTTAAGTTTAAAAATGCGTTCTGTCCGCGGTTCGATACTGATGGTATTTGAAATCGTTTGGTTGTGACGAGAATTTTCTTATTAAAGTCTATTACACAATTGTAATGCTCCAGGAAATCGGATCCTAACAGGCCATCGAATTCGATGTCTATATCGCATATGTACACTTTGTGTGGATCTGTTAGATCGAACGGAACTGAAGTGGATTCGCTAATGAGAATTTTTTGGTTAGTAATACCTTGTATCACAACGTTTTCAGGAGATCGGTTGGGAAATTTTTCACAAGTTTGGGCTTGAAGATTGATAAGCCTGCTCCTGTATCGATTAACAATTTGTAAGTGTTAGAAGCGTCATTGATGTAAAAGAGGTTCTTTGAGTTAACTGAAAGTGCGGGGCTTATAGGAAAGCGTTTTCCGGGAAGTTGAGGTTTGGATTGAAGCTGTCTTTGAAATTGATTGTCTCAAATTAGGACTGAAGATTGAGGATTTGAGTGTCCGGTGGTTTGTCTACGGTGAGAGCCGTTTGAAAATTTCGCCGAGAATTATCGGGTATATCAGAGCAGAATTCAGGATAAACATGTTCATAAGTGTCGTAATTTTCATAATTGTGAACTTGAGAGTAATATAAATCGTTACTTTGTGGTTCAGTATCCAAATGTGAGTATTCATCTTGTTGAGGGTAATCAGAGTCATAGAAATTGCTTGACTGATCATTTGTGTAATTGGGAGTGTTATAGAAATCTGACTGGTTAAAGTGATGGGCCCTTTGTTGCTAATTTCTGAAAAAGTTTGGATTGGGTGGAAAACTGTTAGTACTTTGATTTTGTCCGCTAGTTGAGGGTCGATTTTGTTGGAATTATTGTCTATTCTGGTCAAAGTCTCATTTGGTTTGTGGGTTGAGAAAATTGATTAGGTCGAAATTGTTGGAAATTATTATTGTTAAAATTTAAGTTTGGCTGTTGTTGCCTTTGTCTAGTTAAGCATTTGTTAAACAAATGCCCTGTTCGTTTGCAAAACGAGCATTGCTTTATGAAAGTTGTAGCTTTTGGACGTTTTTGTTGTTGTTGGTTACGTGTCACTAGAAACTTTTGATTTTCTAAGTGACATAGTTGTATCTCCCGTTTTATTCTAGAAACAGCAGTTATAATGTCGTCAAGGTTGCTAGCACGTATAATTTGCCCTATTTTCGGCTCAAGACCAGTTAAAAGGCTGTTCAGAGCCATAGAGTCAATAAGAGAAATTTGTGCGTCTTTTTCTTTTGTAGTTATATTTTGTTTATTGACAGCCGCGTGCATTTTGGCTTCGTGTGTTTGAAGGCGGGCTGCGAAAGTTAATGGGGACTCATTGGGAAGTTGCCGCATTCTCTGAAGAGCTTGAATTAATGCAGACAAATCGCGTGAATCACCAAAGTGTGTTTCAAGGAGCGTTTGGATGTCGTCCCAAGTTGATGGGTTTCGGGAATTTACAAGTTCGGCGGCACGGCCTCTCAACTTGTTTTTTATGTGAAGGATTAATAATGCTATTTGATTAGCAAAAGCCATGTTGTTTGATGTTGTGCAAGAGCTAATAAAAGTGTTAAGGAAAATGGGATTCCCGTCGTATTCAGGAATAATCGCAAATGTCTCTGAAATTTTGTAAGGTTCTACCGTTTGGGTTGTGGCACCTTGTCTAGTCGTTGCCATTTCGTATTTAGAATATGGTTATTACACAATATTAGAAAATTCAACAACACAAAAACAATAGCAATAGAAGAATGAGAATTCTACTATCATATTAAAGTATATAAAATGTTACCAAAAAGGGATAATAATAATTTGTTGTGAAAAATATTTAAAACCTTGTTAATATATTGCGAAATATTTTATCGATATATAGTGTAGGGGAATGGTAAATTAGTTAAAAAGGAAATTAAATATCAATAAATCAGTACAAAAATAAATAAATATGTTAAAATAAATTGTCGTTGATGATAGAAATGTTCGATCAAAAATAAAAATAGTGATTAAGTGTAAATTAAACGTGATTCTTACAGTATAAATCTCGGCATGGACTGTTCTGTGAGGACTGCACTGGTTAGCCTGGCTTGTTCCTGGTGCTGATTTACTCGCAGTTGTGTCTCCAGCTCGAAGATCGTTGTTTCACAAAGGTTTAGAAACCACCACGACGAGTGAGAATTTTTCGTGTTCTTGCCGTGTTGGAACAATCCTATTGACTGCGCCAATTTTTATATTATTACTAACACCATTAACTTAAAAAAAAACTTTTATTTGAATTACAAAATTAAAAACTTGAAAATAACAATATTGAATAAAATATAACTTAATGAATTTAAAACACTTAATGACGCTCGCTGTCGTCACATGTGAATTTATAAGAATTTATAATCTTGGTTTTGCAAGCTAAGTATCAGCAGATTACCGTGGGAATTGCTATATCGTGAAATACGATATTTATGAGAAATGATTATTATATTGCTGCTATGGTGTAAATATTCTAAGTGTGGTTAATGACGGATATAACATATATATATATATATATATATGTAATGAAAACAGCCCTCAGCAAAGAATAAACAACTTTATGAAATAGAATCAGATTAAGATAAACACAGGCAGAGTTAGTAGAATATATTATTAAATAATGTTAATAGTAAAACAGCAAATCAAATCAATGAACTTGTAAAGAAATTAGTACTTATTGGGTAGAAATAGAATTTAAGCAAGCATCCATGAAGAAAAACTTGTTATCGTACCATACTCAAGCATGACTTCCAAAACTATCAAATATCATGAAAACATGCAAACTAAGTATAAAATAGGGAAAAGACTTACTATGATTTAGTCCATTAAATCTTTTGATTCATCAAATAATAAAACATAGCTTCAATGCAAAAAGGTCATGCATATTGGAAAAATTTAATCATAAATTTGTATCCATCCACCAAGAAAATGGGGTAGCTGATCTAAAAATGAAAAATAACATTAGCAAATGATAACAAATTATCTTGTATAAGTAGCCAAGACTTCCAAGCAAGTAAATTATGCAAAAATGAGAAGTGGGAGACAACTCCTAAAGAAAATTCACTTAAATAACTAAACATAAGCTTACTAGGTAATAAGTTAGGTAATTAGGTAAGTTAAGAGTGTGACCAAACTAAAGACACTTAAATAAGAAGTGTAACTGGTGAAATAAGACAATTCCAGATAGTGAAAAGTGAACTCTTAGTGAACGAACCAAGCCCTAAAATAAGCATTCTAAAAAAATGGAATATTTAGTGCAAGTGAAAACTTCATGTGATTAGTATGTAAGAGACTATAAAGATTAGAAATAGGAAATTAGTTTGTAGATATAAGTTGTATTTTGTAAATAATATGGAAAAAAGAAAATCAGAAAGTGAGAATGGAGAAAAAAGAAAGTCAGAAGGGGCAAACTTTCGAAGGTCAAAATCTCCATAACAAAGAAAAATTGAGCAATAGTGTATATAAAACAATTACATTTTGTAAAACATATAGTTTAAATTATGATTTTGATAAAAATTTGTGGTTATAAAAATACAGCATCAAGTAGGCTAAATTATGCAAAGCTTGGCGTCGTAGATGGCAATTGTTGCTAACTTAATTAAAGAACACACACGCCAAATTCGAGAGATTCTTAGTTTAACCAGCGTCTTGCATTTTACTTCACGTTATTCAATTTTTCTTTAAAATCAAGTTACCGTTGAAATGCAGATTTTGAACTGAAATTTAACGTTTGACTGCTGTCGAAAATCGCAAATTTTGTGACATAAACTTAAGTGAATGTGTAAGCTACACACAAAACATTACGATGAAATGTAAATAGTATGAATAAATCTAAAGAAAGAAATAAACTTTTAAATTAATGAATGGAATTGGATATTAATGTAAATAAATGGAAAACGGAAAATTAAAATGTTAAGATATTGGAGAAAAGGAGAAAAGATATGGAACAAATTGAATGGTGATACGGAAAAAGAGAGACAATAAACAAATATAACATAATGTTATAAACTCCGTGGGTTCAATTTAATTATTTTGAAAAACTAATATTCACTACAACTTTCTAGAACTCTTATTTACATCAAATATACACAACAGCTGATTCGAATATCACAATAATAACACAACATAAGCTCTTCGCCATCGAACTAACTCCTGCGATGATGGGCCGCTCCATTTAAAATCAGCATCGAATTCTCCCGTACAATCGAGTGTCGCCCACATTGTACTGCTGCATTCTGCCCTTGGTCCGGGTCTTCGGGCCCTTACTGGCTGCATAAGTGTCGCATTTCCGGCACCAAGCTCTGACGTCTTCGAAGTAATTTACCCGTTAGTATCACTGGCGAACTTTGTCTAGGGTTTTGTTCATGCCCAGATGGCCCCGGTAATCCCATAATGTACTTCGGTCAGGATGGCTGGTACCTTTTTCTTAGGAACTACCAGTTGGGACTTGGTTTCTCGGCAATTCTCTTTTCTTAGAGCCCATAACGATTCCAGCACGCCCTTCTCGTTTTGAGTGACAAGATTGGTTCGATGTCTGGTTCAGCGATTTGGTCCTGAATGCACAGTTCCGTTGTCCAGTCTTTATTGGCCTGCACTCGGATCTGTCTGATGGAGATACCCTCTCGCTGTTCCGTCTTCAGACAATGTCCGCATTATGCTCTACAGGGTCTTCTCGATAGGACATTGGAATTATTGTGCAAACGGCCGGCACGGTGTTCCACCTTGAAATCGTATTGCTGTAATTTCTCCATCCACCTGGCCAGTTTTCCTTCCGGTGTCTTCATGTAGAGCAGCCATTTGAGGGCGGTAGGATCTGTTCGGATTGATTAAGAAATGGTATTTGTGGAAATGGTCTACAGTCCTTATTATTGCAAGAAGTTCTTTTCTGGTGACGCAATAATTTCTTTCTGTTTTCGAGATTCGACGGCTGTGGTACTCATCATCCTCTCTTCACCATCTTGCACCTGGGATAGGACGGCCCTTAACCTGTGTTGCTGGCGTCGGTGACTAAAATGAACTTGCCGGGCTGTTTAGGAAAGGCTTCAGTCGTCGTCGCAATCCTGATTCCAACGGAAGTTCTCTTTCTTCTCTTTCTGGTCTGCCGATATAGAGGCGCGGCAAATCTCTCAACAAATCGCCTGTAGTAGGAACAGAGGCCCAAGAACCTTCGGAGTTCATGCTTGTCTCTTGGTACTGGCCAATCACGGATGGCTTCTATCTTGTCCTCGTTGGTGCGGATTCCTGACTCGGAAACGACGTGGCCCAAAAACTTCTTTTTCGGGTTGAGTCTCAGGTTGGCGTTATTAATTCTGGAGAATACTTTGCCCAGGTTCTTCAGATGGTCGTCGAATGTCTGACCCATGACCAGAATGTCGTCGAGGTATACTAAGCACGTCCTCCATGTTAACCCTCTCAGTACATACTCCATTAGCCTCTCAAATGTAGCGGGAGCATTACATAACCCAAAGGGCATGACCGTGAACTGAAATAGCCCTTTGCTGGTGGAGAACGCTGTCTTCTCTCTGTCTAGGGTGGAGAACCAACGGGAGCCTGCTAGTGTGGTCAGAGTGTCATAAATTCGGGGTAGTGGATAGCTTTTCTCCTTGTGACGTCATTCAGCTTTCTGTAGTCCACGCAAAAGCGGGTGGTTCCATCCTTCTTTTTAACTATCACGACGGGAGCAGGCCATGGGCTGATGGATGGCTCAATAACTCCATTTTGTAACATGGACTCGATGTTTTCCTCGACTGCCTGTTGTTGCCCCAATGGTAGTCGTCTAGGTGGTATTCTGATGGGTTTGAGCCTTTCCAGTATCTATTTGGTGCTGAATAATGTTGGTGCGATCGGTGGTTCCATCTTGACTGTTAAAAATTTGCAAGAGCTTTGTGATAAATTGCTTGGCTTTCCTTTGCTCCTCTGGTGTAAGGTGTGTCAAATGGTCAGCAAACTGTTGTAGGAACTCTTTACTGTCTCCTTCACTGACGTCTGGTACTCTTCTTCGCAATTGATGATAGTCTCTACTGACTCGAAATAAGCTATCTCTTGATTCAGGACTTTAATATATCTCGTCCGGTTTCAACTATAGCCCGTATAACTAAATAGTCATAAGCTGAGTGTACGGGCTCCACTATTCCAACGAGGCTCCCAGGATTGCTTTCTAGATGTCCATGAATAATCTGTTCCGTTCGACCGGCAATTCTCGCTGAGGGTTTTGCCACAATTTTTTTATTTCCTCATTTAGGAACCGGAGAACATCATATCTTTGGTCGAACATAAATCCATGCTGGCTAATTAGGTTCATACCCAGTATAAAATAGTCCTCAATATTCGCTACCAGGACCCTGTGCCGGATCATGTTGTCCCCTATCTGTAGCACGACATCTGCCTCAATCTGTGTTGACATGGACTCGCCGGTGACTGTTCTGAGCTGGATGTTGTTGTTAACTGGCCGTATTTCCGAAAGCCTCAAGACCCTGGACTTGGCGATGGACACAGCAGCTCCGTTGTCGATGGTGATGGTAATTGCTCTGCTATTGATGGTGCCCCTGATGACTAGGCTGCTGCTATCTCGGCAAAATCCCCGGATGAATACTGTCCTGGGGGCTGGTGAATGGTTAGTCAGCATACGTCTGTTTGTTGGCTACCCCTGGTTGATGATCGTTCCGGTAGCCTTACTCTGCAGTCACGTTGAAAGTGTCCTGTCCGTCCACAGCGGTAACATGCCCCTCTGGTGCCATTTCTTTGTGACCGTTCTAATAGTTTGTTCAGACCAGCCAGCAGCGCTTGACATGGTGACTCTGGCTCTTCCTGATTAAAGGAAACTGCTCGGGCCCTCGGCTTGGACATGTTCATGACGGCCTCTACTTCTAATGCCCGAAGTAAAGCTTCATTACTTTTCTCGACGCCACTTAGTCTTAGATTTCGTTGTACTTCCACATCTCTGATACCGTTTATGAAACTCTGCGGGGCCAATTGACCTTTGGTTTTCCCCTGGCAGGTCTGGGTAGGAGGAGTGCACTAAACGTCTAACCTCTGCTTCGAATTCTTGAAGGCTCTCTCCGGATTATTGCATTTTTCCACTTAGTTGCACCTCCTATACTTGGCTCAAGGACTGATTGTCGTATCTTTTGTCCAGGATGGCGCATATCTATCAAAACTGCCTTGTTCATCCACTGGAATGCTTTGAAGGAGTTCTAAAGCCGGACCTCTTAAGGAAATTACAAGAGAGGTTGATTTTTCTTGGTTATCCCATCCATTAGCTGTAGCCACTCTTTCAGATCGCCATTTATACATGGGCCAAGATGAACTGCCATCAAATGTGGGAAGTTTACTAAAGGAACCTTTGGTACTCACGGTGTGCTGGATTTCACTCTCAGCAAATCTTGTAATTGTTTAATTTCGGTTTCCACTTTGTTTTGGATAACCTGATTTTATCTTGTACCTCACTTTGTACTGTATTTTTAATCGAACTGATGTCAAATTTCACCTGGCCCTGGATGCAATCGATGTCATCTACTTTGATTTCAAGAGCCTACACATTACTTTTTAGAATATTTATGTCTTCGTTTATTTTTTTTATGTCTGATTCCACTATTTGCATTCTTTCATTAACTGTTTCATTCACTTGTGATACTATTTGCATGAGTTGTTCAAATTGCAGTTGTCTTGTTTCTTCAGATTGGCCTTGTTTTTCTTCAAATTTCGAGAATAATCCTTCCATTAACTTTTGTTGTTCTTCTTCCATGGCAATGACAAGACTGTTGGTCGCTGTTCATAGTAGAAACAAGGTTTTCTAATTTTATTTTACCTTTTTCATCAAAAGATTTCACTAACCTTTGTTGAATTTCTTCTTGATGTTGTTTCTCTTTCTTGTCAATTTTTTCCAGAATCTGAGCTATTTTTTCGTCTAGTCCATCAGTAACCTGTTTGAATATTTTTTTGGTAGTATCGTTCATTTTTTATTTTTCCATACTTCGGGTTTCCATAAATCAAATTGCGATTTTAACTTCACTTAATCCTTTACTTCTAATCACCAAATTTGTTATAAACTTCGTGGGTTCAATTTAATTATTTTGAAAACCTAATATTTTATTTTATTTTTATTGTCCAACAGAAATAAATCCAATTACAGGACGAATATTATCTTATAAAGTAATGAAACACACTAGTAAACTATGGTATCTTAAATATTAGAAAATGATAATAATAGAAAATGATAATAACAACAAGAAATAAAAGAACAGAGAATATTACAAATATTATAACATAAATTTTACAAACAGTTTATTAAAAGAAGAAATAAAATAACAAATGACAAATATATTACCTCATAAATTCTAACCACATATTTTAAAAGAAATGAAATAACAGTTGACAAAAGACTTTCACTAGTAACTGAGCCATGGTTGATCTGACATTTGTGGAATATATGCTTCAGCTATTGAATCAAAATTGTCATAGTTAATATCACAGACTCTACATATACTGTTATAAGCTCTACACATGATAAATAATGGTGACTTTATATGAACATTTTTATTTGCAAACAGATAAAAATAGGTGTTATTTCTTGAACCAAGCCTTGGAGAATGTATCGGGATCATTGACAGAAGAACAGGAGAGTCAATTCTGTTGTGAACCAATTTGTATAGAAATGAAAGGCTATGTAAATTCCAATGCATACCTAAAGATCTTATCCCAAATCTGTCAAGAAGTAAATTGTGCTGGTACCCTCTGACAGGATATGAGCCGTCGACTCGAAAAGCAAGAAATTTCAGGAATTTTCTTTGCACTGCCTCCAAACGCTTATGATGAATCTTGTAGACAGGATGCCAGATAAGATTGCAATAATCTAACTTTGAGCGCACTAAGTATGTATATAAAGATTTCAGCGCGGATATGTTATGAAAGCTGTTGCAATTTCGCAAAACAAAACCCAGCGAACATAGTGCCGAATTGCAAGTTATGGAAATATTTTCAGCGAATGAAAATTTATGATCAAAATATACACCCAGGTCCTTTATGATAGTGCACCTCTCAATAGTTTGATTGTTCAACGAATAATCGAATAGTATAGGATTCCTCTTCAAAGTATAAGAACATACTTTGCATTTCGCGATGTTCAAAAAGAGTTTGTTCTTGGTACACCATAACGTGAGCTGATTCAGGTCATGTTGTAGCCGTAAGCTATCATTGATGCTCTCGACTTTAAGAAATAATTTCAGATCGTCTGCAAAAAGAAGAGTTTCAGATAACAGTATACTTGATAAGTCGTTAATGAATATCAGAAACAATAACGGACCGAGATTGGAACCTTGCGGTACTCCTGAACTGACAGTAAATATGTTTGATTTGAAGCCGTTATAGCTAACAAATTGATGGCGGTTACTTAAGTAGGATTTAAATAGACTAACCAGTGGGTAACTGAAACCAAAGACCGATAATTTTTCGATTAATGTAGGGTGATGGAGTTTATCGAAAGCCTTGGTAAAATCCGTGTAGACCACGTCTACTTGACTTTTGGAGTCAAGGGCTGCAGCTGTGAACTGGGTGAAAATCGATAAGTTAGTGACTGTGGATCTATTTTTCATGAAACCGTGTTGGTCCGGCGATATGTGTGATCTGACAATAGGAAATATCTGATTATAAATGCACATCTCGAATACTTTGGCAAAGTTAGGAATAATGGCGATGGGTCTGTAATTTGTTATGATATCTTTGTTACCAGATTTGTGCACCGGACAGATTTTCGACAGTTTCCAGCACTCAGGGAATATCCCAGTTTTTAGGATTAAGTTGAATATAGAGTATAACGGTGAAGCCAAAACAGTCGAGCAGTCTCTAACCAAGAAGCTGGGAATCATGTCATGTCCAGATGTAAAACTATCTTTAAGGCGTTTAGATGACTTTATGATGTCACTTATAGATAAACTTGCTATAGAAATGTTAGGGGAGTATATGGACCCACCCAAAGAATTAGCGGCACTGGGAGGGGAATAAACACTTTTAAAATAATGAGCAAAGGAATTAACTATTGTCTGGGGATTGGTATGGTATTGTTCCTGGTAGGACATTCTTCCTGGAATACGTGAGGAGGTGCGTTTTTGATTAATAAATGACCAAAATACCTTGTGATCGGTTTGTATTTTGTTCTGTAGGGTATTTAAGTAAGTGTCGAAAGAATCCTTAATTAGTTTGTTTACAAGTTTTCTCATATCGCTAAATTTATGATAATAATATTCAAACTTATACCTTTTAAATAATTTGTGATAGTGGTTCTTAAGTTTAATATTATGGATTAAATCGTGGGAATACCATGTAGGGTATTTTGTAAATCTGTTTTTATACGGTGGGATGAAGCGATCTAACAATGCATTAAGTATATTATAAAGGATGTCGCAAGCTGCATTAGGATCTGTACATGAAGACAAGGAATTCCAGTTAAGATTGCATAAAGCAAGGTATAGGCCGTGGTAGTCACCCTTTCTAAAGTTATGTGATCTCTGTCTGGAGTCTAGCGGAAACCGGTTGATATGTGGAACTTGGACTCTGATTGAAATAATAAGCGGGGGGTGATAATTGTCGATACTTACTAGCGAGTTTAGTTCAGCCTTAACTGCACATGGTACACTCGACAAGACTAAATCAAGCAATCCACCATTGGCATTTATAATATTATTTTCTTGTTTAAAGTTATTAAAATCAATAAAAGATTGCAATCTAGTAGTCTTGATGTTAGTGCTGTTGAGAAACGGAATGTTGAAGTCACCAATTATGACAATGTTGTTATGACCGATAGTGAATTGCTCAAAAGCATCCAAGAACAACTCAAGTTCAGTACTAGTTACAGACGGAGGTATATAAATGACAAATTTATATAATGACATATAATTACTAACACATTTACATCCCAAAATGTCTATGAGTGGCACTGTTGCCAAGATATTATCTAAATTTAATAAAGATGTTGGTAAAGTTACCTTAGATGCTAACAAAAGACCACCGCCTCTGGTTCTGTTGGTTGCTATAAAATCCCTGTCTTTGCGGAAAACTTCGTAAATAGAGGATGGTAGCAATTCAGTACTGGTACTAAGCCAGGTCTCTGTGAAGGCTATAAGATCGTATTCGCATTCGTGCACGGCCGAGTATACTTCATTCACTTTTGTATTTAGTCCTCGCACATTTTGGTAGTACATGGAAATTATTCTGTTGGGAGGATTTAGTTTAAAGAAATAATCTTAGGAGTACCATTAATGTACTTGATGCGTAAATTAGATTCACCTTGGGCAATTCTGGTATTCAGGTCCTCTTTTGCCTTGCGATACAGTTCTTGTTGCCTAGGAGTTTTGTCAGACGATAGACGAAACTGAGTGTAATCTCTGTTAGCTTGGAGTGATTTGGACTTAGCGAGTATTCTCAGTACTGTTTCCTGATTATTGAATCTTATTTTTAGTGGTCTTGGGACCTTCTTACTTACGTCAACCTTCCCCAATCTAACCGGATTTATATTCTCATCTATGCCAGGATTTACATATTGAAGCATGCCATCCACTAGTTCTTTTACGTCAGAAGTATTTTCAGGGACACCAAAGATAATTAAGTTATTCTTCCTATAATGGCGATCTGATACTTCATTAACGATTTCTTCGAAATTAGAATGATCAGGTGAAGCATGTTTAACTTCCTTAAGTTTATTGACTTCCCGTTGTAATGCCATTATTAGTGACTTTAGATCAGCAATGTTGTCGCCTAACTCTGAGCAAGATTGGCAGGTCCAGCTCATACCCTTCTTAGATTTAAGGCTTCTTATATAAGCTGCCGACAGATTAACACATTGGTGGAAAAAATTGTTTTTACAATTTTGGCAAGAGGCAACCTTAAAACCCTCAAATTGCTTATTGCAACAATTGCAATTTACGTAAGTCATGATTAAAATTATTTATAAATATTCTTGTTATTTTCATGTAAAATTGTATATATTGAAGTTTATGGTCACCTTTAGGTTCAAGCAGGTAAACAAAATATCAACTAAAACAAAAAATTGACACCAATCTGCTTGGTCTGTTTTTCTTGCTATTATTACTTCTAGGTTGCAATACTAAATTGTGTACAATTTTCAATTTTCAATCTTAATTTCTCACTAAAAGTATGGAAGAAACGTTGTACTCACTGCTGTATAAGACTTGAGAATTTTATTTCACTGTTAACTGTACTATTTATTATTCACTTTAGAGCACGTTAACCATGTGTACACTTAAAATAATATAATATTCACTATTTCCTCGAAGTTTCCTTGGACTTCCATCGTCTTGAAGTGGTTGATCTCACAACGTTTCAATAGCTGTGTATCTGCTAACGTCATCAGGTAATGATAGGAAATTCAGAGTATCGGTCGTATTTATATTATACCCTTAGCCGGTCATGCGTCGCCGGTCATGGTCATTGGGCCTTATCTGGTTCAATCAGCGTCGTCATACCTGGAGGTTGGTTGCCGGTGATGCGTAGCGGCAGAGGCCAAAGAAGAGCTTTCCAAATATTTTTAATTTGGCTCGCTAATTATATTTTCGTTCGAGACTATATATGCTGTCTCTATGAATTTTCTTTTGTACCAATGCTCTTTCTTGTGAATTGCTCTAGCCTGATCCCAGTTGATATTATGGTGTTCGGTCCATGCGTGATTCGTTAGCCCAGACTTCTTTACCTCTGCCCTTTGAGTAGCTGTGCGGTGTTCCTGAATCCTGGTGTCCAGCGATCGCTTTGTCTCTCCAATGTAAAGATTATCACATTCACACGGTATGCTGTATAAAGTTATTTGGTATTGCTGGTGCGTCGGGCCTCGTTCTTGTTATCATGCTCCTCAAGGTGTCGTTGCTTTTGAAGATCATTCTGATCCCATAGCTGTGTGCAATTCTTCTAAGTTTCTCCGACAAGTATACGGTAATAGTAGAGTTGCTACCGTGGTGTCCTCTTCCTGCCTAGGTGGTTTGACCAGCTCTTCAAACGCCTTGGTAATGATCGTTTCCGGATATCCGTTCGCCAAAAGGTCTTCTCTAAGTTTCACTTGTTCTTCTTTTGAGGCTTCTGGTGTGCTGCAGATATTTTTGGCTCTATGGATTAGTGTTTTGATGATGCCAGTTTTTTGCTGATGGGTGGTTGGAATTGAAGTGAAGGCATAATCCTGTATGCGTAGCCTTCCTGTAGACTGTTGTTTGGATTCCGGTCCTAGTCCTTTGACACTTTACATCAAGGAATGGTAGGCACCTACTCTCTTCCATCTCCATGGTGAATCTAATGGATGGTTGGGATTGGTTTAGGTGCTCCAGGAATGCCAGTAGTTCTGTCTCTCCATGTTGCCAAATAATAAAGGTGTCATCGACATACCTCAACCATAGCTTAGGCTGCTTCTCGAAACTCCTCAGTGCATGTTCTTCGAACCATTCCATGTAGATGTTGGCAATGGTTGGTGATAACGGGGAACCCATAGGCAATCCATCTTCTTGCATGAAGAACTGGTCCTTCTCCTGAAAGTAGCAGTTCTTGAGGCAACATCGAAGCAAGTCCATGATTGAGTCTATTGGCAGCTCCGTTCTCTCCATCAGGGTTTCGTCTTCAGTAAGTTTCTTTCTCACTATGTTGAGAGATTCTTCTAGTGGTACGTTCGTGAAAAGGTTTTCAACGTCGAAACTTACTAAGCGATGTTCTGGCCCAAGTTCCATGGATCCGATGATTTCGACAAAGTGCTTTGAGTCCTTGACGTGCGATGATGTTTTGCTCTCCAAAGTTGGATGATCGGTAGAAGGAATTTTGATAGTGCTGCTGTTGGTGAGTTGCGCGAACTTGTAATCGGTCTGAGAGGCACTCCAGTCTTGTGTATCTTGGGTAGTCCATAAAGATGTCGTGGTTTGCTATGGTGCGGCGTCAATTTTCTCCTTGTCTCGGGTAGAATGTATTCAGCATGATCTCTGAGAGTGTTGTAAGTTTTCCGTTCTATTTTGAATGTTGGATCTGTAGGCAGTGGCTTGTATTTTCCCTTCGACAGTATTTCGTCGATTTTCTTATTGTATTCCGTTCTGTCCATCAGGATGGTGGCATTTCCTTTGTCAGCTGGTAGAATGATGATAGATTTGTCGTCCTTAAGTGTTTTTATGATTCTCCTTTCGGATTCGTTGATGTTTTGTTTGATGTGTTGTGTTTTCTCAATTGCGGTTCTGACTTTCCATCGGAATTCCTCCAGTTCTGGTGTCTCTTTGTTGCCTATTGCTGACTCCACGGAACTGATAATATCTAGTACTGGCATCTTTTTTGGAGCTACAGCGTAGTTTAGCCCCTTAGAAAGCAATGTTTCCTCGACTGCTGTGAGAACTCTGGATGACAAGTTCACCACTGTTTTCCTGTTGGTCGTATCCTTCGGCAACTGCTTCTTGGTAAGTTTTTGAATCGAAGCAAAAATCGGCATGTGGTCCTCCTCGTGTGTGCATCTTCTGATTTCTTGAAACCTTTCTTCTGCGTCCTGCAGGAGTTGAGATTTTTTCCAACGATGATGGTTGATTTCTGACCTCATTAAAGCGAGTTACATTGTCTACCAACTTCAGACTAACACTAATATTCACTACCTAGAAATTTTATTTACATCAAATATACACAACAGCTGATTCGAATATCACAATAATAACACAACATAAGCTCTTCGCCGTCGAACTAACTCCTGCGATGATGGGCCGCTCGAGATAAGTTTTTTCCCATCCGAACCTTCTAGCTCTCCTTTTTTTTCTATCCCGGCGATTGATGTCTCATCGAAATGAAACCAGGGACTGACTGGATAAATTTTTGTAACAATAAGGTAAATAATTTTGTAACAAATTTAGTAGTTTTTAAAGTGTATGTAGTAATATTAAAGAGACAATGAATGTTTATTTTATAAAAGAATTCTCAAAAGTAATAAGTAGGGTAGCAAAAGTAGCAAAATTTGAGTGTTTATTTGAATTTAAATTGAATATTGTTTAATAAAACATGTTAAAATTGTTCTGTTGACAAGTGATTTTTTTAAAAAGAGTTGAAATAATAAATTAATATAATTTAAAGGAAATAATATTGATTAGATAAATTCAGTCAAAAGAAATAATCAATTAAAGTTTTTTAGTTAATAACTAAAGTGAAATAAGTAATTGAATAAGAAAAGGTGTAAGTAAAACAATTTTCAAATAGGAAAAAGCAAAAGCTAATGAGAAAGGTAAGATAATAATAGTGTCTTCAAGGAAGGAGCTGCTTGAACGTCATAAGATGTACAGCAGTAAGTACGAAGACTATAATAAAAGTTGATTGATTTGATGTGTTTAATTTGTTGTATTTAAAGTTTAGAATAATATATTGAATTTTCATTTGAATGATTATAATATTTTCTAATGTTACAAGAACCTGCCTGGTTACAACAAATATAGCCGGATGAATAGTTAAATAAAAAAATAAGTAATATAAATAGCCCAATGAACCTACACAACAAATATTTAAAAATCTAAAACAAATCTATGGTTCTCTCAAACAAATAAATTTTCAATAAAGCATATAGCATTAAATATAAAAAAAATTAACTAATAAATAAATAAATAAATAATAATTAGAATAACCCCGGGGCCATTAGAATATATACAATTCTCACAGACTTCTGCTTACGCTTCTAGTTACCCGAATACTATGTATAATTATGCGAACCGACCTGAAGAAGGCAGATGTGATTCCGCCGAAACGTCGTTTCGTTTTACCATCGATCTCAGAAGGGATCAGTTATCAACTATGAGGATGAATTTTCGGCAACGACCTAACATATTTAGTGCCCACTAAAAATTAAAAACATATATATATATATATATATATATATATATATATATATATGTAGCTCTCTTGATGGTCCGGGTGTTCGTCCGTTGAAAGTTTTGTCCCTGTAAAGGAACGGTCGCCTGACGTTTCGCCAAAATCTCACTTGGCGTTTTCATGAGGCTTTTCCTCTTCTTCCAACACGAAGGGTGGCAGGACTTCAACTTCAGACGCCACGGAGAGCAGACCAAGCGGAGAACGACCTAGCCGACGATCTCGGATACGAAGTAGTCCGGAAAGGTCCGAACCTGCAGCCACCCTTCGTGTTGGAAGAAGAGGAAAAGCCTCATGAAAATGCCAAGTGAGATTTTGGCGAAACGTCAGGCGACCGTTCCTTTACGGGGACAAAACTTTCAACGGACGAACACCCGGACCATCAAGAGAGCTACACATAGTTCCGTCCGTGCCAACTTGTTTTCAAACATATATATATATATATATATATATATATATATGTTTATGTAGACTATCTCAAATTATTTTAATTGCTGGTACTAATTTATAAAATTATTTTGTATTTTTAAGTGGTTAACGCATCTGAAAAGTCCAATACTATTAAGTGGCTTCCTTGGATTAGGATTAAATTTTTTTCTATCTACATTTCTCCTAACGTATGGTATTTATACGGAATTTGAGGAAAAAGAGTTTAAATTTAAAACAATATTCCTAATACTGTTTGTCAGATCAGTGAGGTAAGCAAATATAATTCTGTTTTATTTGTAATTTTATATTCTTTAAACTAATTTTATTAATAAGCATATACATTACATTTATTTTACAGGTTTTTAATTAATTTATTTAACAGATTCTAGAAAAACAATAATTCTTGCATTTCAAAAGTAAGTACAAAGCACGAGTTATAGGCATTATACAAAGAAACGATTTACATAAAAACAAAGATCAAATTTGTGTTAATATTAGGTTTTCACTTAGTGATAACATTTTCCAAGCTATTTGGTGAGACTGTACCTAAAAGACTCTACACAGAGCAGTGTTGTTAAATATATCATGACTACCTAAATGCAAGATAAATTAAAATTAAAAGGGGAAAATGAACAACTAATGCCATTAATAATACAAAGTAACAAAACAGTTAATCAGAGAATACAGATTGGGAAGTCAAACATAAACGTATTAAATAAATGATGAAATTGAGATTCTAATAAGATCAGTGAATAGGCTTGAAAATATGAAATCAATTCAATTCAAAGCTAAGTACAATGTGAACTTAGCATTATCCAGAATCAAGTGGAAACGGTGATTATAAATGTCCAAGAAGACTTGCAAAGCAAGAAATAGGAACATCGTAAGAACCAAAGGTTCCTTTATAAAACTTTTGATGGTAGTTAATCTTGGCCTGAGTCAAAGAACAGTTTGAAACAGAGGCGCAATTTACTGTTGGGATAGTTTAGAATTGTTTACATTTTTGGTAATTTTCTTAATGTGGTCCAGCGATAGGAATTCTCCAGTGCATTCCAGTGGCAGAACAAGGTAATTTCGAGAGATGATGTCAGTATTAGATAAGAGACATGACAATCAATCACTGATTCAAGTATACCAAGCTCAACTACCCAAACCAAACAGAGTACGTTAAAGAGCTACTACACATAGTAGTATAATGAATAGTAGTGAGGTATGCGTCGTGCTTTAGAAGTAGAGGCTGTCCAAATCAATGGAACAAGCAGTTTCCATCAGTCAGGAAGAAACAGATCAGACGGGTGCTGCATTGGTATTCTGTAACTCGTTATGGTCGAAACGGAATAAGTTTGTTCGCAGAGATCAGTTGCCAATAATCTCAACGGCTTGAAAACTCGTTTGGCCCAGCCAACTTTCGAGATCTCTGATTCGCGGTGAGGTTTCCAAACCGTCGGAAATATTGGAGGTGGTCTTTTTTCAACAAACAATATGTCATCTTCAGGATGGCATATGATCTTCAGTTGCACAAAAATTAAAGTAATACTGTTATGCTAGGGTCATGCACAATGTTAACTATATAAGTAAATGTAGTAACATATACTGATTTAGATGCTTTATTGAAATTGATGATTTTTTCAGTCTTCATTTGATGAAAATTCATTTTTAAGATTACTTAAAAACATCAAATACATAGTTAAATTTTCACTATTTATTTACTTTTATTTGACATATGGTTCGCCAAGTGTGGCTTCTTCAGAAATTGTAAATAAAATGAATGCTAAATTATATTACAATGAAACTAAAGGTAGGGTAATAAAATAAGGTGTCTTCTTATTTGTGGGGAATTTTAGAGGAAGTGGCCGGGGTCAGATAAATAATACATTTATGAAACATTGTTGACAACAGTTATGAATAATATAATATAATATTATTTAGAAATGGATGTTGAGATTAAGTAAGGAAGAGGGATTAGTAACAGTTTGATCATTTAAGAGATTCGGAGAATTTTTGTTTTTATTGATTTCCAGTGATTTAAGAGAATATAATTTTTTACGTTTGTTTTGAAGTTGTGAAATTTCCAATGTATTTTGAGGTATATGGATTTCTTTTAATAAGTGGTCTGCAATTGTAGATTTATTGTGTTGTTGATTTACAAAAGCTTTATTGTGTTCGCGCCATCTTGAATTGAAAGAACTTCCAGTGTGACCAATATAGAAGTTGGGTCAACTGCCACAGTTCAACCTATAGACACCCGAGTTAGAATTTTTGTCAGTCTTATCTTTGTTATTTTTTATATGTCTAGATAAATTGTAGTTTGTTGAGAAGGCAGAAGATGTATGTTCCTGTTCTGTAGAAATTGGGAGATTTTTTATGGGGGGGGTTCCATTGAATGTGAGAGTATGGTATAATTTAGGTATGGGATTGGGGTCAGTGAGATATACTTCTTTTATACCAATTTTCTTTAATTTTCCATTTAATAAGTTGTCAATAAGTAGAGTGGTGTATCCATTATTGAGAGCCAAAAGTTTGATTATTTCCAGTTCATTATCAAAGTCGGTTCTGTTGAGTGGTATTGTCATGAGTCTATACAACAACATACATACATACAACATACAGCAAGTTTATGTTGTATGGTGATGGTGTAAATTGCGAAAGTATATTCGTTGTCTGGTCTTTTAATTGTTAGGTCTAAGAAATTTAGTGTGTTATCTATTTCTGTTTCCAGTGTGAATTTTATGTCGGGGTGTAGTTGGTTTACGTAGTTGTATAGTAACTGTAATTGTCGCTGTGTACCCGTAAAACAAGCAATGATATCATCGACGTACCGGTACCAATACAGGATTTTGTTACTAGTCCTTAAATATTTCGGATAGAAGGGGACTTAAAGGCTCCTGAGTACTGTTGAGGATATTGTTGTTAAATTGGAAGTAGTTTTGGTTGAGACACATTTTTAATTATAGGATAGATATTATTGACCACGTCGAATGGGAGGAGTTTGGCAATATTGGGAAGAGAAAATTTTAGGATATTTGAAACTAGATAATGGAATTATTGATACTCTATGTGGGAGTAAATTTGGTGTATTGTTTAAAGATTCCAAGAAGCAACTTGGAGATTTTAGAGGCTGGGTTGAGAAATAAGACGCTATGGGCCTGATGGGGTGGTTAATTTTGTGTAGTTTAATTAGGGAATATAAGCTGGGGCTTTAGGGTTTATTATTGTCAGGGACCTTTTTGAAAGTCATTGAATAGGAAAGTGATGTCTTTAAGGGTGTTTTTAACTTGAAGTTGGTATTTATTGGTAGGATCTTTTTTAAGGATAGGAAATTTGGATGTATTTAGAAAGTAGTTCGTTTTGTTGATGTAGTCGGTTTTATCTAACGCGACAAAACTATTTCCTTTATCAGAACTGAAGAAAATTAAGTTGTTATTTTTAATTTTGTTTTCGATAGAATTTAGGGTTGTGAGTTTGGGGTTATGAATAGTTTTGTTGACTGAGTGGTTAATTATATTTGAGGCAATATGTTTGTCTGTGATATATAATGAAAGTTCAATTGCAGTACTTAAAAGTTGAAGACTTCGTGAAACGTTAGGGATGTGTGGTTGGGTTTAGGTTTTTAATGACTCGAGATTTTTCTTTTGAGTTATAATTTTTTTGTGAATGATTTCGTTAATTTTGGCTCTAATGTTATAATCTATTAAATCAAATTCTAACGGTGTAGTCTATAAGCTAATTCAGTGTGATTTACCTTTAGGTAGATGTTATGTGTGTCTCGAAGATGGTATTAAATCTTCATGTCTTCTTTTAGCTTTCATTATATTTTCAATTTCTGAAGAAGCTAGACTAGGCGAAACATATGTCAAATAAAAGTAAATAAATAAACCAAGTGTTTGGTGTTTTTAAGTAACTTCATAGAAGTACCTGTCTATATAGGCACAGTAATAAGAAAATCACTAAAAAAATAATATTTATGATTATAATAAACTTGTACAATAAAATACCTACTTCTAAAAGGGCGCAAGAAAGTCGCAAATGGAAATGGAGAAAGTGGAATTTAAACCAAATTAACTTGTTGCCACATTAAAACATATTTTAATTATATTTTAAAACAGAATATTATAATTATGAATATTACGTTTTAACCCCCGATGCAAGAGAGGTGTGTTCTAAGTTTAAGGTGTATTTCTGTGTATCTATGTGTCTATCTATGGTATTGTATTTCCTAAATGAATGAATCCATTTTGATGCTGTTTTTGTGTTTGAATGCTAACTTGATAGAAATGTTTCGCAGCTTTAATTTATAAAGATTTAATAAGTGGTTTGAAAGTCATCAATTCATTTACTACTTAACAAAAGGATCTTTAAAAGTCTTTTTAACTGTTCCTAAGGGGTCGTTCATAAAATACGTTCGCATACATGAGGAGGTCTTAGTTAGTGTGACAGTATGTGACAAGTGGGGATGGGTGGGTCTAAGGAAATGTGATGCAAACATTTCTAATTTAATTTTTCTCTAGTCTGTTTTTGATTAATTTTTCTGTTAGGATAAAAAGTCGTACGTTTAACCTTTGTAAATATATAAATATTTTTACGTATACATTTTTGTCATACTAGCTTATTATTTGATATATTTAATTATGTTTTTTTTCGACATCGTCACAATCGGTTCCTCTGTGCATCGAATACCACTGTACAAAACGCTTCCATGGATTCTGCGCTCTCTATTCAATAGCCAATGAACATAAGACTTTAACCGCCGATCCTAAAATAAAGTTAAATGTATAATAGTGTTATTGGCACATAATCCTCGTATGCAATCGAACATGGTTAACACAAATTTCAATGGAAATGCTAAAACATTTTAATCAATGAGTAAGCATAGCGAGTTTTTCTAGATATATAAAAGTTTGTACTACATACAAATGTATGTTATAAAATCACCCATTTTAAATGTTTTAAATGCGATATTTATTTTTTTATATTTATCTTATTCGTCACTTAGTAGTGAACAAATACCGACTCTAAATTTCTTAATTTTCTGCTCGTTATAATGTATACTACTCAGTCTATGTTAACATTTCTTAGATTTAACAGCTAAGATTTTGGAAAAAATGGCTTCTGTGAGAAGTGAGTAGTTATACCAAAAGTTAGTTAAAAATGTTCATTGAAGAGTATACATTTGTATTTAATACAATGGAGTCGGTACCGGATGGTTAGATTCATATTTCGACCAGATAGGGGGCGCAGCAATCGGATTCTAAGAAATCTTTCTTGCACGTCTAAATGACTAAACCGATGAAATTTTCGTGTGTTTTTGAGTGGGTCTCTCGATGGTTTAGATTCACAATTGGGTCCGATAGACGGCACCACGATCGGATTATCAATATATTTTTTTAATACCCAAACAGCTGGACCGATTTTGATATTTTTTTGTGGGTGCATGGTAGAGGTGGCACCTAAATACTGAAGCTGGTTAAGTGGACAAGGTACTCAAATAAGAGTACTCGTCTCAGGTAAAACCTAACAAGGCAAACAAATGAGAATTTTTTACTTTTTAGAGATTTTTGTGTCGAGGGTTATTTAATTTTTTTATTTTATCCTGTTTTAAAAGTTTTTATAATACCGAACCTACATAACTGGCCCTTTTATTCAGGATTTCCATTAATATATTTTATCATGTTTTCTTATATAAAAAACATTCTGCACTGCCGTTTCATAAAATTTATATTTTTGTTTTGGTACATCTCTACTCTAAAATATAAACGTGTTAAAAACGAATTAATAATTTTCTCTGTACTAGTATGATGGTCCTACAAATATTATCAAATTTAACATTTTATATATATTTCTGCACTTACTACCTTCTAAAAGGTCAGTTCTCTTTGTATATTACCTTAAAATTCGTGAGATAGCTATAAACGAGTTAGTTCATTTCATGTACCATCATAATTAAAATAGGTAAGTAAATCTCTCAGATAGAAGAAAAATTGTTCAAAAATTCGAAGTACTGCATTTATTAATCCACCTCAAAAACTGAGAAGATTATCTATTCGTCGGAATCTTTTTCCTAAGTATGGTCGTAGGTTACTCTAAAACAGCTTAAACAATTTCAGTAATTTAAATTGCATTGCGTTAAAATAAATCACGACAAGGTACCTCATAATTTTACATAATACGAGATTAATAGTTTTACAGAAAATCGAAAAAAAAATATCATTAAGGGAGTACAGTTCTCAGAATCTAATCTCATTCTCTAATATGAATATTTTGAATTATTCAGATTTAATTTTTTTATATAATGCTAGCCATTATCCGCGGTTTCACCCGCGTACGCAATGTTCAACCTTTCGCAAAAAGAAATTACTTATGAAACATATGGATTATCCTAAATAAAAAATGTTCTAACTTGTTTAAACCACCCTACTTAACTATAAATTCACCAGTCCCGAATATATTTCACCCAAACTGGAAGTAATTATGGGTGACTGTATATAACAATTTTATTCAATTTTTTTTACTTTACTTCACCCTATATTGCAACCATCAAGTATATGCTGCTGTTTATTTGTCAACCAATATAACTTTTTGAACACCCAACTACAACAATTCTCTACCCTGTATTTATTCAGATTATCATTATTCAGATATTCCATATAGTAGAATACAACTGCTCATGGTCTACCCTATATAACAATTATTTTTTATCTTCTTTAGATCTACCTTGATGGAAATACCGGTGAAACCCTTAGTGTGTCACAAATTTAAAAACACATGTGCATTGCCCCCTAACATCAAACTTTTATTTAAACACTTACCCAAACTTCAGCTGCTTATTGGCAACCCTAACAATTTTATTCAACACTTTTTTAACTGCTTTGTATAATTAAGGCTACTTCCATCTACATTACAACCATCCTATATACACTGCTGCCAATTTGTCAAACATTACAACTTATTTTTGAACCATCCTGTATAACCATTATTTTACTCTACAAATTATTTCAACTACCCTGTTGTGCATCTGCTTAGGGGCCACCAAATATAACATTTTTTAAACACTTAACTATAACTCTGGTCCACTCAATATCTTATATATGCAACTGCTTATGGACTATGCTATATAACTATTATTGAACCACCCTTGAAAGTATAATTTTTCTCCACCATGTAGTTCAACCACTCCTTATATGCAGCTTCTAACAGTGTTTTTATCACACTGTATAAACGATAATTTTACTTCGATCCATGTTTCAGATATACCATATATGCAACAGCTCATGTCCTATCCTACTAAAAAATTATCTAATCTGTTTAACTATAATTCTACTCCACTCCCTATTTCAACCACCTTGTATATGAAACTACTTATCGGCCACCCAGTATAACATTTTTTGTACCACCCTGTATAACTATAAATCCACCAATGCCCAATATATTTCACCAAAACCGCAACTGCTTATTGGGCACATGTAACTGCTATATACCAAGATTTTTCCCCTATTTTTACCCAGGCTGTATAATTATAACTCTACAGCACCGTATATTTCAACAACCTTTTACATGCATCTACTTATTTGCCACCCCGTATCCTTAGAATCCTACCCCACCCTATATTTCAACCATCCGGTAAATGGAACAGCTTGTAGATCATTACATTACTTATTTTTTAAAACCCACCTGTATAGCTGTAATTATACTCCGCTACATATTTCAACCATCCTATACCCAAGTAGTTACTTGTGGATATAAAATAATTTTTAACCACTCTATAAACTATAATTCCTCCCAATCTCATATTTCACCCAGCCGGTATAAACAACTTCTAACATTTTTAACCGATTTGAAGACGCGAGATGTAAGACCGACATCTAGGATTTTCAAGAGAATCAGTACACAGAGGTTCCGAATCTGGAGCCGTTCCGTGTAATTACTGTTCTCCCTTAACTCCTAGGACAGAATGTCACGATAAAATTTTCAGGTTACTTCACCTGTCAGAGATATTGAATACTCTCTTCGAGGTGTCATTCCTTTGTACAAAGGAATGCATAAAGAAGTGTTCGAGAGGACATTCAATTGTGGGAAGCGCAACTGATGAAGGTTCCCGACCAGAAACAATATATATTATATTTATATATAATATATATTGTCTTGCGTACAAAGGAATGACACCTCGAAGAGAGTATTTTTAACCGACTTCAAAAAGAAGGAAGTTCTCAATTCGTCTGTATCTATGTTTTTTTTTAAGTTTGTTCACCGATTACTCGGAAACGGCTCGAGGAATTTCGACCATTTTACTGGTTCCTGTTTAGGGGGATAGCGAAGTGGTCCCATATTTTTTTCATTAAAATAGCTTTTACCGTTTCTTAGAAAATGGGGAAAAACTATTTTTACCTATTCTCATATACTCTATGCCATGGTGGAGGAGCCGGTATTATTATATAAAATTTGAAAAATGTTATTCGGAACGTGGGGCAAATTGAAAAGGGATTGGATTAGTTCCGTGATATCTCAAAGTGGCCAGAACTTTTTTTCAAATAACATAGCTTCTATCGTTTCTTATAGAATGGGGAAAAACTTTTTACCTATTTTCTTATATTCTATGTCTTGGTGGAGTCGCGGGTATTATAAGATTAGATGGAGTTACTGGTATTAACTATTCGGAACTTGGGGTAAATTGTAAATAAGATGAATTAATCAAAATCAAAATAAGTGTCAGTTAATATGAATATACAGTGTATTCATAAATCAAACGATTTCTTTTTATTCATAATTTTCAGAGAAAAAAGTTATTCTTCACAAACCGATTTTTTACATGGTCTAAAACATAAGCAGTAATCATTCCATGTCAATTATTATTAACTGTAGACAAAGTTTGCCTTCAAAGAGGACTTTTGATTACAAATTAAACTATCTTCATTTCTGTTAAGATATAAAATTTTTATTAAATAGAAATAATCTAATACTATATTACGAACAAGGTTTGTTTATATATATATATATATATATATATATATATATATATATATAATTGAGTTCTGGAAAAAAGGCTCTAACGGTTTCGATGAAATTTTCTTATTTACAAGTTTCAATAGATAGAAATCGATTGGTTAGGGTCTCATATTTGGGAAAATTGTTTTGCAGAGAAATTAAATAATTAAAAAATTTACTGACAGTTTGCGACAATCAAGATAGCTGATTTTTAATTTAAAGGTGTTCAATACAGGGTGATTTGGTAACCTACGTAAGAGTGAGATTTGTCTTGTAAAAATTCTCTCAATACAGGGTGATTTGAGAGTGAAACTGCTCTTGTAATCATTTTTCCAATACAAAATATATTTGTATGTTCCGAACAAGTAACTACTACTAAGTAGCCTACCTCATATTTTCCTAGCATTATATTTTTACACCTGGAGATTTCAACTATTCAAAGTGATAAAATTGCCGAGGCGGGCGATTTTTGAATGAGTAAAATCTTATGAATTTGCATATTAATTTCATGCATATAAATATACATATGTGGTGTAAAAATAAAATTATATAGGGTAGTTGTTAAAATGTTGGTGATACATAAGATTTGCTATGCAAGATGGTTAAAATATAACGTCGAATGTAATTATATCATACAGGATGGTTAGTAAAAAGCAAGAAAAAATAATTATATAAGGTAGCTCATAGCAGTTGGAAATTTATGATAGCTGACATACAGGGCGGAGTACAAATATTGTTATGAAGGATGGTTAAAAAAATGTTAATAAAATGTTACAGCTGTAGGATAAATCATTAACAATTACAGACATTGCATCACTGAAAATTGTAAAATAAATACATATTTAAAAAAACAAAAACCGTACTTCAAAAGAAAATTAACTAAAAAGCATGAAATTAAATTTTGCTACAATTAAATACTTTTTATGAAGTCAGTGCCAATTTGAACAGCGAAGTTTCGAAGTATAACTCATCAATGTACCTCACAAAATATTTTGACTTTCGCTTGGCACCAACTTCATAAAAAGTATTTAATTGTAGCAAAATATTATTTCATGCTTTTTAGTTAATTTTCTTTTGAAGTCGGTTTTTGTTTTTTTAAAAATGTATTTATTTCAACACATTTCATAACTATAATAACTCAAGAACATAATTGAAAGATCCTAACTGCTTATATAACACATTTTTTTCTAAAAAAAATGTATCCACCCTGCATAAATATTCTACCCTTATTTCAGGTATATTGTATATACAACTACTTATGAGCCAAACAATATATCATTTTGTTATCCATCAATATAACTTTTTTGAACCACCCCGTATAACTAATTCCACTCCTTTTTATTTCAACCATATTGTATATATTCAGCTGCTTATGGTACACGTAATATAACTTTTTCTTTAGTTTTTTAAATCCAAGTCATTCGACTCTGCAATAAGTTTCCTATATATAGAACACCCTGTAAAATTGCGGTTGATATATCAGTTGATTTTTTTTAAATCGAAGCTTGTTACATTGGAATATTCCGAATTTTGAATAAAAGCTAAGCTGATTCAAGTATCTAATATTTGGTGCTTGATGTGGATCCAATAGAGTAACTGTGTTCTCCAACATGGTAGAAGTTTTTTCACTATATCTACCGTTTCTATCAGTTTAGGGAGATAAAATATCTGCCAGATTTTAAGTCCATCTATAGGCTTTGCAACAAAAAAAGATTAAACAAAATCAGTTCAGTAGTTCTTATGTGATGCCCGAACAAACAAACAAACAAACAGACAAACAGACAAACTTAAAATTTTAGAGTATTGATTATAGATAAGGCATAAATCCGCAAACATAGAAGAAAATGTGAAATAAATTTGCTACACAAATCTAGAAATGTAAATAAAATATATTGGAAAATAATTAATTGTCTCACGGGGTGTTTGTTTCTTTTAAATATCTAATAGTAAGAATGTAAACAGCAGTAGGTATTACAGGAACCGTTTGAGGTACAATATCAAACTTCATAGTGAATATTTCTGAGTAACCAGTGTCAAAAACATACATTCTGTTCTGGGTTTTTCCAATTTAATTTTTTAACATAAGTTATTTTACGTAATCTATTATTCACAGCAAACTAAGGAATCGTTTGCATATAAATTTTAGAAACGCTACTTATACTAGAAAATGTATTAATTTACTTGTTAATCGTTTTTTATTTTAGGTTATTACCGGCACTTGCAGCATCGATTTTGTTTTTCAGTACTGTCGGCCGTCACTTAGGAAATGGTCCATTCTGGTATCACTATACAGAAAAAGAAATTTTGTATTGTCGAAAAAATGGATGGATAAATTTGTTGTTTTTGAACAAATTGATCAATTATGAAGAAATGGTAATTCAGAAATTTTAGAGGATAAAGTATTTTACTAAAAATTACAGCTGGATACTTAATATTACAGCTGTATCAATGTAAGATTCCTTCAGGAATCAATTAAATTACGTATAGACATCATTTGATCGTTTGCATGAAAATGTAAGCGATTATCCATTAATCATCTAAGTCACAAATGGAGAAGGAAGGTCCAGCAAAATCTCATTTAAAGGGAAGGGGTCAATAAGAATATACCATTAACTTTTTTAAGAGAATATAAATTGTTATAATAGATAAAATTTTGTATTGCAAAATTTATATTAAAATTATAACAATGCGTTTGCTAATGTAAGCCCATATGTTGTAAAATTTATTAGGTAAATCTCACTTGTGGGAAGGAGGTGGTCAGATCACATCTTACCTAATCTCACCGAAGGAGCGGGAGAGGTTTCAAATTTACAAAAACATCTCACGAATTATCATGGATGCCCCCTAATGACTGTGCTCGTAGTATGAGTCATCCATAAGTATGACTGTCAATAAGAAATTTTAAACAGGTGTATTTTATAAATGAAACTATACTTTCTGAATAAAATTATTTACCTGCCCCGTCAACGTGTAATAACTACCCTTAAAGAAATTGAAATGAAAAGGGGTATCCTGAGCTTGAAAGGATCAATTCTTTATTCAACTAGATGGGACTTTTTCATTTTTGGAAGTTGGTAAGCAGAAAAAGTAATTTTCAATTGAATAATTTGTAAAATAGAGAGAAATATAACAATATTTACAATATAATTAAAGTCTAAGTCATATGCTCTAATTTGTCACTGTTCAATTCATGACAAGAAAAAAATAGACTGTACTGAAATTTTTCTAGAACTTGAGTAAAGTAACCGCCTGATTTTACAATCGGAATTTGGTTCATCCCAGGAAACTTGACACTGGATTTATTTGATATGATATTAATTTGTTTGTTAATAGTAGCAAAACTACAGTTTTCTCATTTCATATTCTGAGAAAAACATGAGAAGAATTCTTGGTTGTTTGGTGAGATGCGCTAGAAGTGGGGATCGGAAGTATACTTGCGCAGTAGGTCAGTGGTGCGTTCCCGCAATTTCTTTAGTGAATTGTTTTAAATTTGATTGAATTACTTCATTGATTTTTAAACTTCTGCACCTTTTCCAAAACCTCTCGTCGCGCTAATGCTAATTTTAAGTGTTTTTGCGTCTAAAATATAGACAGTATTCATGATTCGTGTATTGTACTCCGAACTATTCGGACACTTTTGATTCCGTCTGAAGAGACGGCTGCTTTTTGTTGTTATAGTGTTACGATTCCGCGAGTTATTAGTTCCGGTCGTAACAACCGCTAAACCGCTTTCATTTGTTTCTTTTGTGTTTACATAAGCGCATCATTTGTTGTTAAACCCGCATTTTTTGTTTGCTCAATCAATGAACATTACGTCGCTATTTTTTGTGTAATGTGATGTCCAGACGAAGCTCTAAAAAACAGTTCCTGCCGCTGCGGGGCTAGCCTCTGAAGAAAGAAATACCAAGAAAACACCACCTGCAGAGCTCCGACGTAAAATGTTAGTGATTAACTTTTATTTGGTGATTTATTTACGCGACGGCACGTGTTTATTGATTGTTCTGCTAAAGGTCCTTCGTCAATTATATACTTGCATTGAACCAGCATTGAACTAAAACCGCAACATCTAATTCATACATTTGTTTGGATATTATATGTAAGGTGTCATCGAAGACATTCCATAATTTGGTCCAACTTCGAGCCGGATGCAATTTGAGTTAATTTCGTGCAAAGTTTATCGATCAAACCATTAATTTTCGTTGCAATTATTGTTGAAAACCGCATTGAATTTTCGTTTCTTTATTTGTTAAAAGAGAAAGCAAATTCGGGATATTCACTCATTCCGTTGGAGATAAATTTCGCATATTTTTTTGCCGCATTAAAAAACTTACAAGAGCTCGTTTTGTTTGTTTGGTTATTTTGCTAAATTGTTTTGAATTTATTTGACATTTGGTCAGATATTTTTGACTTCAACAGTAAAAAATTGTACATTTTTGGAATGGTAATTTGTTTCGTTCTATCGTGTTAGATTTGTTCAGTGGCGTTACAGTGATGTTAATTTATTGTTAAGATGTCAAAAACCGCTGAAAATTTACGTAAATTTAAAAATCATCGACAATCGGAGTTTAAAAGATTAGAAAATATTTATTTTGCTGCCGAGAAAGCCTTAAGAAGTGACGACGTTGAATTGTTTTTTTGCATGATTGATATGGTTGATTCAATCCATTCAGAATTTTTTAAACATCACAATTCCATTGTAGGTTTTATTTCAGATGCAAACGATGATTTTGACTTTGAGGATGACATTCGCAATAAATTTACTTTACCATGGTACGGTGACCGCTCAAGATGACTTTCCTATCCGCTCGGAAGTTGTTGATTTTTTGTCGAAGCATTGCGATGCCTTTGAACATGTTGAATTATCCCGCAAGGCAAAGCGAAGTGTTGACAAAAAGTTACCATTGAATTCAAAGCAACATTCTTCCCGTTTCACTACATCTTTGTTTGTCACTATCATGCGATTTACAAATGTTCGGAATTCTTGAACAAATCAGTATCATCAGTCGAATCGCTGTAAATCTTTATCCACTTGCCGCAACTTCAAACAACGCCATCACACATTGTTTCATTTTGTAAATCGTGGTGATTCAGGCATTCGGTCTGAATCTAGTGCTCCCCCCGCAAACCTGGCTTCCACATCTGGTGGATCCAGTACCATTAATACTGTTGAAAGTTCTCTATCGCAGACTTCTTGTCATAGCTCACTTTTGTCTTACAATTCTAATGTGTTGTTATCTACCGCTTTAGTTGAGGTATTAGTTAAGCACGGTTCTTATCAAACTTTGCCATGTCTGCTAGATTCTGGTAGCATGACATCATTCATTGCGAGCAAGGCTGTGAAACGCCTTGGCTTCCGACCTATGCCCGCTTCGATTCAACTCAATGGGCTAGGTTCTGTGCAGAGTATCTCTGCTGAGGGCTCTCTTACCCTTTCTCTTCGCTCTATAGTAAAGCGTGAGTGCAATTTTGTTGTTGATAGTATTGTTTTACCCCGCATTTGCAATGGTATGCCTGTTGCGCCCATTAACATGGCTAATATGGCGTATCTAACCAATTTGAAACTTGCTGATCCTGGTTTCAATAGCCCAGGCGCTATTGACTTTTTGTTAGGTGCCGATATATTCTCTCAAATTTTGTTGGATGAACGTCTTCTGGGAAAGGAAGGTGTTCCTGATGCTATTAACACTGTGTTTGGTTACATCCTTATGGGTAGAGTGTCTTCGAGTTCTGTTAACTCTCACTCTCAGTCAGTCATAAACTCAACTTCGCTTTTTTGTCAAATTGAAGATGTAGTATCATTAGATTATTCACTCCAAAGGTTCTGGACAATGGAACATGTTCCTACCGTACTGGTTTAGTCCCCTGATGATCTTATCTGCGAAAAAATATTTTCCGAGCGATGCAGGAGATTGGATTCAGGTAGATTCGTTGTGCCCCTTCCTTTTCGAAATACACTTCCTGCTTTTGATGGAATTTATAATCTCGTCGTACAACGTTTCTACTCTTTAGAAAGACGTCTTCTACAGCAACCAGATCTCTACAAACAATATTGTGATTTTCTCAAAGAGTATTTGGAGCTGGATCATATGGAGTTGGTTCCTGATCCATCGACTTCTTCTGATTGTTACTACATACCGCAACATTGTGTTTTAGCACAACCAAACTTCGTGTAGTGTTTCATGTATTCGCTAAGATACCTCATCGGTTATCTTTGAATGATTGTTTGTTTATCGGTTCCAAGTTGCAGCAAGACATTATCGCTATTGTGTTGACCTTGCAGAATTTAGTTTTGCCTCGCCTGCTTGCTATAGAAAACTTTTCTAGTTGTGAACTTCACGCATTTGGTGATGCTTCTGAGAGAGGTTATTCCGCTGTTGTTTATTTTGTGTTCGAAACCGCATCTGGATTTCGTCAAAGTTTTTTTGTATTGTCTAAATCGAAAGTTGCCCCTTTGAAAACTTTGTAACTTCCCAGATTGGAACTGTGTGCTTCAGAACTTACCGCTTACTCTTCATCAACGGAGCAAATGGACTGATCTCTCGGAGGTTGTTAAGCAGGTACACTTAATATTTTGAAGCAAGACACTTCCCCTCCTTTGAATAGGCCATAAGGGCGCATTATTGACGTACATTCTGGAGGTGTTGCTACAGTTAGAACTGTAAGTGGTACTTTGAAGCGACCTCATGTAAAGCTCTGTCCACTGCCAGTGGACCCTTAGTTTTGAAATTAGTAATTCAAGGCTGGCGGAATGGTGCGTTCCCGCAATTTGTTTAGTGTATTGTTTTAAATTTGATTGAATTCCTTCATTGATTTTTAAACTTCTTCACCTTTTCCAAAACCTTCCGTCGCGCTAATGTTAATTTTAAATGTTTTTTGCGTCTAAAATATATATATTCGTGATTCGTGTATTGTACTCCGAACTATTCGGACACTTTTGATTCCGTCTGAAGAGACGGCGGCCGCTTTTTGTTGTTATAGTGTTACGATTCCGCGAGTTATTAGTTCCGGTCGTAACAACCGCTACACCGCTTTCATTTGTTTCTTTTGTGTTTACAAAAGCGCATCATTTGTAGTTAAACCCGCATTTTTTAGTTAGTCATTAACTTTTATTTGGTGATTTATTTACGCGACGGCACGTGTTTATTGATTGTTCCGCTAAAGGTTTTTCGTCAATTATGTACTTGCATTGAACCAGCATTGAACTAAAACGGCAACATCTAATTCACACATTTTTTTGGATATTATATGTAATGTGTCATCGAAGACATTCCAGTCAGAATGATGGGACATTGTGCAATTATTCTAGGGATAGATTAAAAACTATAACATAAAAATATTAGATTTTGTTAAACATGCTTCTCTATAACAACCAAGTATGAAACATTGTAGTAAAAATTTTAATATATATATATATATATATATAATTTTAGATGTATTTAGAATTTCTAAATATGCTGTAAATACCAATAATTTAAGATGTACTATAATGAGTGCAAAACACTACGCTTGTACTGTACAGTATGGGATGTGTAACCAGACTGAGCAAATTGCTCAACTCTATCTTCTAAATTAGTATGATATTAAATATACTCGGGAAGTTACTGCAAGGTCAAAGCGAAGGTTACTTATCATATGCTACAACTTGAGTAATCAAAGTTTTGCACACCTTTACAAGATTTCTTGCAAGTGAATTTTAAACCACTTCAATCGGATATTAGCGATTGAAGTTGAACTTCGCATGCATGTTTGCTTTTGACAAATCAATCTCAATTTAATATCCCAAATATTTTTATACACCCTAATGAAATGTTTGCTGAGCAGAATACGAAAAATAAACTAGCGTCATTGTAAATTCAATACGGCGGTCGCCTCAAGATGGCTGAAGGAATATGAAAAATAAAATCACATCACAGTTTTCTTGTAGGTATCAAATGAAGGAGTTTGACGAAATAAATATAAAATTGTGTATTTTTATATAGAATCATTTTTCAAAATATTTTGTTTACTTTTTTAATACAATAACATAAAGTATAAGAAATAGAAACAATTTCACCGGGAATCAAAACCCTTAAAATTTGTCCGAGGACCTTTTATAATCTGTCATATTTGAATGGTAATTAGCAAGCAATATTCAAAGGGCAAGGTAATTGGAATTCCTAGGTGTTCTGATATGCATTAAATGTCTAATTTTATGTATTTTTAATATTTCACACTCTAATGAAATGTAACTGAAAACTTCCAAATATTCATTTACGGTTTGGTTTAATTTACGAAGTTCCGATAGATGGTTTGCTATCTTAAAACATCTATTAAATAATATTCATTAAAATAAGGTTCATTACTAATGCGAATATAAAAATAATAATAAATTATTTTATTCTAATGCATGTACCTATGTATATATTAATAATTCGGTGGCTTTTCAGTGTTTTCCCCACACTTGGTATTTGGCATTAGACTCGCAATACTTCTTGGTAGCCGTTATACTATTGTGGATATTTAAAAGGAATTCCAAACTAATATGGCCAACATTAATTGGATTGTTAATCTTATGTACGGGTGCTACATTTATAGAGAACTATACTTGGAATTTTGAAGCGATGTTTTATCCGACGCCAGAGTAAGTATTAGTTTACAAGAAGTAAATGTGAAAATGAAATTTATGAAACAGAAAACCATATCCCACTATTCTTATACGTTGCACATTTATTTAAGGAAAACTTAATATACAAAAACACAAGGGAATGGCCGGAATATAACCATTCTCTTGTCTTACTGATATTAAGGGTACTAAGGATTTCTGTAGACAACACCTTTTCTCAGGATATCATTGAGGAAGAATTTCTGTACAAACACCCACTGATCCGGATTTTTTTTTAAATTGTACTACTACAGTTTGTTTGCTATTTTCAATTTCAAATAGTTGTCTGTTGCGTCAAAGAACTGTGGGAAGAAAACCCTAATTAGCAAAAAAAATAATCAAAAGCCTCGTCAACAATCTCTCCGAAATTACTACTACTGATGGTAAATGTCAAACAGTACTCAGCTGAAAACTGATCTTTTTTGTCTGGGAATATATATATATATATATATATATATATATATATATGTTATATGCAAAATATATCAGCACTTAGTTCACACAGTCGAGAAGTCAACGGAATTTAAAGCGTACGTGACTTCTCAGGGATATCAAATTTCATCTTGAATTATATGCAAACAACTTCCCGGAAACCTACACGAGTCCGTTTACCAAGTAAAATCGCTGACTTGCATCAGCACTTTTGTCGATGTTATAAAAGCAACTGGAAACGATCTCGTGTTGTCATTCAAATAATATCAGTTTTAGCACTAAGTCATTCAAATGTTATCACTTATAGTATTAAGTATTTCAAGTAATTAATTGTTTAAATTTTGATTTTGTATGTTTTAAATAAATAATCATTTTTAAAAAGTGATTTGAATCAAAGTGAATATAAAATTGGCGCAGTCAGTAGGATTGCACAGTTAGAACACGTGCATACTAACTGACTCTGGAGATTTCCAAATCATCGTGGACAAAACCTACTTGAAAAGGACAACAACTACCAAGTACTAGCAAAGGAACACGCAACCAGGCTAACCAGTGCTAAGTGACGCGGAGAACAGTCCGATGCGAGGAATAATAACGTAAGAATCACATAAAGTAACTATTTTATTTTGATTTTATTTTGAATTACCACCAGTTCTTTCATTTATATAATATTTTATTCCTCATAACCTTACCTTCCTAAATAATTTTGAAACTATATATTTTACATAATCATATTATTTTATTTCCATTACTTTGACTTACATATTTCGAAGTATTTGAAAAATTATTTCAAGTTTATTATTAATTTACCATTTATACATTCCTATTTCAAATTTGTTATTACTCTATTAAACATCGCTCGATATTGGATTTTGATAAACTAGATATTTACCATTTACATTTAAAACCTCAACATTTAATTTTTATTTATTGTGCGAATTTATACAATTATAAAAATGGCCACCACTAGACAAGCAGCTACGCCAACCGTAGAACCCTATAAGCTATCGGAAATATTTGCCATAATTCCTGAGTATAATGGTAATCCGATATTTTTGAATACTTTCATATGCTCCTGTAATACTGCTTACAGCATGGCAACGGATAATCAGCAAGTATTGCTAATTCTCCATATCAAAAATAAGTTACGCGGTAGAGCGGCTGAGTTAATTAATTCGCCAAACCCTAGTCAACTAGCTGCAATTCAAACCCTCCTAGAAAATCATTTTGGAGATCCTAGGGATCTCTCGGCTCTTATACAGGACTTGCAAAGAATGCGGCAAACTCCTAATGAATCCCCTCTTACATTTTTTGCTAGACTTCAGACGCATCAGGCGAAAATGCTAGCAGCCATAAACAATCACAGATTGACTTGATAGAGTCAATGGCTCTTAATAGCCTCCTCACGGGTTTAGAGCCCAAAATTGGTCGTTCGCGCTAGCGACCCCTGCAGTATTCTCACTGCCATTTCCAGAATTAAACGAGAACTACAACTATTACATTTAGAAACCCAGAAATTTTCAGGTAATAGAAGTTTCCAACAACCCTCTCGTAAACCAAATAACGTCCCACCTCCAAAACAATGCACATTTTGTAAACGAATGGGCCATCTAAGCAATGAATGCTTATTGAGGATGAGACAATTTCAACACAACCCGAATTCCAATCAGAATTATTCCAATTATCGCCCTCATTTTTCCAATCAACCTGCTAATCAATCTACAACTGTTAATCCCAGTCAACAATTTTCACAGCAACAATTTCGTCCATCTACCAGTAGACAACCCCAAATGTCTGGCAATTACAGACCGAACCCGAGTTTCTTTAAACATCAACAACGCCAACAACCAAAGACTCATCACTTGAACAATCTGCAATTCGAACCATATCACAATGACTATAACTATTGTCAAAGCGAAAATCAATACAACCCTTTACCCAATGAGTACGGAAAGGTACAACAATATTACCCTAATGATTTCGAACAAAACGATGAACCAGAATATTTTAACACTGAACAGTTTAACGAATATTATTCTGACGAACCTGATTCTTCTCAAGTAAATTTTTAGTTGACCTCCACTCAGTCAGAACCCCAGACCATGAAATTTCAGAAATTCAAACCCAAATTCAGACAATGAATCTGGACGACTTCAGCCCGAATGTCAACTTCCCAGAACAGAACTTTCTGTAAGACCCCTTCTTTCTGTCAACTCCTAGAATATTTATTATATTACTGATTCTTCAAACACCTATAAACTTCTTATCGATACGGGTGCAGGACTTTCAATTTTTAAACCTGAAACTTGCCAACGATTTAAACAACGATTTCCCGAAAACGTAGTCATCCAAGGAATCACTGATCAGAAAATCTTAATCAACGAATCCACCCTTGTACCTTTCAATGTCTCCGACCCACACAAGGTGTATATTTGCAACATCGACATTGAATTCGACGGATTACTGGGTTCACATTTCCTTGAACACTATAACTGCGTTATAGACTTTAACAGCAAACAACTTGTCACTAATTTTAAAACCTTACCACTCTACAAAGTTACGGATGATACTGTCATGCGTACTCAGAACCCTTCAACTTTCAATAACTGCATCCCAATTAATACAATCTCTTTAGAACCCCGAACAGAACAGATATGTAAATTAAAAAGTAACCTCACTAACACTGAGGCTTTCCTATCAACTGCCGAAATAGGAAAGGTTTATCTTCCCCGTGCCCTTGTTAAAATTAATGAAAAAGCCGAATTTCTTACTTCAATTTTAAATGCGAATGCTATCCCCAAAACTGTTAATTTCGACAATTTGGAACTCGAACCGATAAACAATTTTTCCGTAAACATTCTTTCCGAAAACTACTCACAAAACTTAACCCAGCCTGATAGACAAACTACAATCATGGAACAACTTCGGTTAGAACATCTGAACGATAAGGAAGCCGAACTTATTTCTCAACTCTGCCTCGAATATTCTGATATATTCTATTTAGAAGGTGACCAACTGACCTTCACAAACGAAATCAAACATTCAATAGACACTAATAACGCGAAACCCTCTTTCACAAAGTCATATCGGTACCCCCAAATACACAAACAAGAGGTAAAAAGTCAGATATCAAAGATGCTTGACCAAGGCATTATACGTCCGTCTAATTGGCCATGGTCATCCCCAGTTTGGGTAGTTTCCAAAAAACTAGACGCATCTGGTACCCAAAAATGGCGTGTCGTCGTCGATTATCGTAAACTAAATGAACTTACTGTTGACGACAAATACCCTCTACCGAACATTTCGGATTTACTTGACCAACTTGGCAAATGCCAATACTTCACCACTCTCGACTTAGCTTCAGGGTTTCACCAAATCGAAATCGATACAAAAGACATCTAAAAAACAGCATTCACAGTTGATAATGGTCATTTTGAATTCGTTAGAATGCCCTTCGGTCTTAAAAACGCTCCATCCACCTTCCAAAGGGTAATGGATAATATTCTTTTAGGTGTTCAAAACGAGAGATGTTTAGTCTATATGGACGACATTATCGTTTATTCTCCGACTATACATGAGCACATAGCCCGACTTTTTGAAGTTTTCAAACGATTGCGAAAAGCCAATCTACAAATCCAACCCGACAAATGCGAGTTTCTTCGCAAAGAGGTCGCGTATCTTGGCCACCTTATAACTCCCGAAGGCGTGAAGCCTAACCCCTCAAAGGTAGATTGTATCTTACATTTTCCCCAACCAAAAAACCCAAAAGATATCAAGTCCTTCTTAGGGTTAGCTGGTTATTACAGGCGATTCATCCCCAATTTCGCCAAGATTTCGAAACCTTTGACAAAATTACTTCAAAAAGACATACCTTTCCAGTTCGATTCAGAATGCGTCAAATCTTTTGACGAATTAAAAAGAGCCCTTACTTCTACCCATACCCTAATTTTGAAGAGCCATTCATTCTTACAACCGACGCCAGTTCATTTGCTATCGGCGCAGTGCTCTCTCAAGGCCCCGTAGGTAAAGATTTACAGATTTACCCGTAGCCTATACCTCCAGAACTCTCTGCAATGCTGAAACTAAGTATTCAACCATAGAACGAGAACTCCTTGCAATAGTGTGGGCGGTTAAACACTTTCGTCTGAAAATTTTTGGCCGTAAGTTTTTACTTCTGACCGATCACCGCCCGTTAACTTGGCTGTTTTCTATAAAGGATCCTGGAAGTAGACTTGCAAGATGGCGCCTTAAGCTCGAGGAGTACGACTATCAAATAATTTGCAAACCTGGCAAAGTAAATAAAAACGCCGACGCTCTCTCTCGCATTAAAGTTAACAACTTTAATGAATACATATCATTTCAAGCAAACAATCATCTAACGCCATTTACAGTACTCCCAACAAACGAAACTGACGATGACTCACAAGAACCCCAGACAAGAAGTCCCATTAATCTCCAACAAATCTCTGAAGAATTTAGAACTTTTGTCGAGCGATATCAAACCGTCTCACTCATAGATTACGACAAAATTCAATTTTCTAATTGCCAACTCTTAGACCGAGAAAACAAAAACATCCTAGTATTTCCCCAAGGCTCTCTCATGAAAGATTTTCACCATGACATCATCGAAGACATGTTTGAGGAAAATGCTGATTTCCGTACCCCTAGAGTAGATGTCTTTGCAAGCAAAAGTGTCAGAAAAAGACGCTATTACATCGTCCCTCTCCCTTCTGAAGTAGTCAACGAGATTCTTTTCGCATTTTGTATAATAGTAGAGTAGAGTGTTCACTGAAAACGAAGTATTCTGTGTCGAGAATAACATTGAACTGCCCATTTTGGAAATGCTTTCGTTTATCTTTTCCGAAATCGATATCAAATGGAAAGTTTGTCAAAATATCGTCCAAACGGTTGAGAGAGACCAAATACCTAACATTCTCGACCAATTCCATAACGGCAAAAATAATATACATCGAGGCATCAATGAAACTATCCGCAGAATAAAAGAAAAATACAATTGGCAGGGACTGACTAAGGACGTTGACAATCTCGACAGCCCACTTGTCATTACTGAAACCCCACGGACACCCTTTGAACGTGTCAACATCGATATTCTAGAAGTCCCGACAAAAAACTGCGCATTTACTATCCGGGACGAACTAACAAAATTCTCTCAGGCCTACCCCATAACCGACAAATCCGCAAAAACCGTTGTTAGTACTTTACTACTCTACTTCCAACACTTCGGTACCCCATTACGGATACAATGTGATTATGGCAGGGATTTCGATAACACACTAATGAGAGACTTGTGTAAACTATTTGACATCAAACTATCTTATTCTAGTGTGGGACATCCCCAGTCAAATGGTTCATTAGAACGATTCCACTCGACCTTATTAGAGATGATTAGAATCCATAAACTAGAAAATCCTGACGAACACCCTTTTAACATCCTCCCTTATGCAATCATTGCATATAACAATTCTGCAAACAAAACTCATGGATTCACCCCTTACGAACTTGTTTATAGACATACTTCGAGTAGGACTCCAGAAACTCTCTACAACCAACAAGCCCTGATAACTAAGTACATCAGAGATATTATAAAATTGCTCGCGAAAGAACGGAAATCCAAAAACATAAAGCGAAAGTCAGATTTGATGAACACGTTTCTGAAAATCTCCCTAACTATAAAATAGGCGATAAAGTCTATATTAAAGAATCCCAGATCAAGGACAATCTCCAAAATAAATTCAATGGTCCTTTCGAAATCCTGGAGATTCACAGAAACTCCGCTAACATTACTAAACCCTAAAACCAACCAAAAATCAAAAGTAAATTTCGACCGAATGAAACCGTTCTCAGAAAGTTAATTTCTGTTTCAGGTTTTGCCTGCTGTTCGGGTCAGCAGTAGCCCAATTTCAAATACAACCAATAAGCAATACTTTAAGTATCTACTTCCATAACGAAGCAGAAATAACAGTATCCAATGATAAATGGACACTTTTAGTACACAGAAACATTTCTGCACTAGAACAAGTATTTACAACAAATCACAGAATTTTACAAACTCTTGTAAAAACTGTTAACTTCAATTCTTTTGCTATGAACTACTTTCGCGCAGACATACAAACCCACATTAATCTTCTCAATCAAATTTCTAACTCAATCAAACAGAAATTTACTGACATTCACATGGACACTAAACGACACAAACGAGGTATTCTTGATGGGGCAGGTACCCTTTTTACGGTAATCACCGGCAATTTAGAAGCCGCCGACGGATAATACTTTACCGAAAGCATAAACCGCTTAAATCAAGGCCAACTTCAAATTGAGAACTTACAAAAAAACCAAATAAGTGTCACCACATCTGTAATTAAAAACTTCAACTAAACTATCCAAAATCTTAGAATCGACGAAAAACTATTTAACGATAACATTAAAAAGCTGGAATACACTATCGGAAAAATTAATAATAAGGTCGCCTACGTCGGATCAAATCTCGCATTACTTGAAATTTGTGAAAAACTTATGGAGAATTATCTCTACTTAGAAGATAATCTAAATGATGTTTTAAATTCTATCACATTCGCGCGTTTGATAATAATTCACTCTTCAATTTTAACACCAGAACATCTTATTACCTCATTACAGGAAATATCGCAAAACTTAGCAAAAGTAACCTTCCATTGGCTGTAAAGTACTCGAGCATCGCACAATATCTGGAAATCATTGAATTAGAGGCATTTCAAACATATACCGATCTTATATTTGTGTTAAGAATCCCTTTAGTCGAACAACATCCTTATACAGTCTTTCATTTATATCCTATCCCTATATACGATGAAAGAACAGGTTTACATCATATGTTATCCTTCACTCAAAAATATCTTGCAAAGAATGACGATTCTTTAATGTTTATTCCGATCGAAGACTTAAGTGCGTGCAAACCGTTATCCACTCGTAAGAAACTGTGTTCTGAACTTTACTCATATCCTATTGACACAAACGCGTTATGTGAAGCTCAACTTCTAAAGAATGTCCAGAAGGTACCCGACAACTGTAAAAGCTCACTAATATTCACTCAAGGATACAACGTTCAAAAACTAGAACCCAATACATGGCTCATAATTACTTCTGAACCCATAAGTGTTACAGTGAATTGCGCTCAAACAAACCCAGAAACTCTTGCAATCACCCTCAACTCCATATTGACTCTTCAATCAGAGTGTAGTGCGTTTATAGGAATTACAAAAGTTCAAACCGAATCTGGTAAACAAACCAATGTTCTAGAAACATTTCAACCAGTAACAGTGCCATTTAACTCTTGCGATGCAGTGCCAGAAAAAATTATAATTCCTGAACTTCAGCCCCTAAAGCTGAACACACTTAATGTTGAATTAGACGTAGCAAATCACAAATTGGAACAATATTCCAGAGACCTCGATGGTCTCATAAACCAGCCGTTTGTAACCAAAAACATCTCTTGGTTTACCTATACAACCATAGCTGCTCTCATGATCATAGCGGCACTCATCACTTTTCAAGCTGTCAAAAAGAGGATGGTAAAACCTCCAAAGGACTGCAATCCTGACCAGACTTCAGTGCCTCAGCCAAGACTCAAATTCTTCCCCAAGCTTAGGCCTGTTTTGAAAACAGAACAAAGCTTAGAGACGCAAGTTTAGGTATACCCTTTATGTTCTCTAAAAACACCTATTTTTAATATTGATTTATATTATTAAACTTTTTATTTTTTTACACAGTATTTTTATTCACATTTCCTTTTACTTTATATTTTATTTTGATATGATTAGGTTAAGCATTTAATTATTACTCGTATTATTTTATTGCTCTTTTATTTAAACATGTTTTGACTTTATTTTACAAATTGATTTTTGATTTTTAGCTATTAATTTATTTTAACCATACTGCGTTTTATACACTCAGTTATTATGTATACCATTCAAACATCATTTTATATTATTTTAAGTTTCTGTTCCTAAAAGATGATGTTATAGCATCAACTTTTGATATGTAAGGGGAGTTATTATATGCAAAATATATCATCACTTAGTTCACACAGTCGAGAAGTCAACGGAATTTAAAGCGTACGTGACTTCTCAGGGATATCAAATTTCATCTTGAATTATATGCAAACAACTTCCCGGAAACCTACACGAGTCCGTTTACCCAGTAAAATCGCTGACTTGCATCAGCACTTTTGTCGATGTTATAAAAGCAAATGGAAACGATCTCGTGTTGTCATTCAAATAATATCAGTTTTAGCACTAAGTCATTCAAATATTATCACTTATAGTATTAAGTATTTCAAGTAATTAATTGTTTAAATTTTGATTTTGTATGTTTTAAATAAATAATCTTTTTTAAAAAGTGATTTGAATCAAAGTGAATATAAAATATTGTAATATAGTCCGTGGGTTCAATGTAAAAATTATAAAACTAATATTCACTGTCACTTTTCTAGAACTTTATTTACATTCAAACAGCTGATTCAAAAATACAATAACAATCCCATATAAGCTAGTCGTCGCGGTATCACTGCCTGGCGATCGTGGCGTTCTTCTTTTATATCACCAGTGTAGAATTCTCCAGTAGAAATCATCATCGCTCCTTCCGCTGTCGAGTCTTTTCGAGATTCGTATTTTTTATCTTAAAGCGTTTGTTGTCGTGCTGAAATGACACAGGGTCGGCTTTGGGTAAATTTCGTAACACTGCCCCCCCTTTAATTCTGATCGTCCCGATCAGAAACATCCCCTCCATGGTAGGGAGCGAGTCGATCTAAATGAACCACCTTCAATTTAGCCTTGGGGTTTCGACGGATTCGGTAGACGACGTCATTAAGCCTCTTGACCACCTCGTATGGACCATCCCAGGCGGGTGTAAGCTTTGGGGATTTACCCTTGCTCCGTTGGGGGTTGTACAACCAGACTTTGTCCCTCTCCTGGAACCCAACTGAATTGGCCTTGAGGTCGTATCGCGTCTTCATCCGGTCACTGGTGGCCACCATCTGCGTTCGGGCTAATTCGTGAATTGCCAGCATGTTATATCGGAGCTGGTCGGCATAATCGTCGATGTCTTGGGGAGGTTCTTCGGGGGAGCCAAATGCCAAGTCGCATGGTAGTCGCAGCTCCTTTCCGAATAAGACCCTGGCTGGGGTCAGGCCTGTACTACTGTACTATTATGTACAGCAGAGCGATATGACAACAGGAATAGGGGAATATGCTCATCCCAATCACGCTGGTTATTGCTGACGACCTTGGATAGGTGTTGTTCCAAGGTCCTGTTGAATCTTTCCACCATTCCGTCTGACTGTGGGTGTAATGGTGTTGTTCTCGTTTTCCTGATCCCCAACATCGTGCAGACCTTCTGGAATACATTCGAGTCGAAGTTACGCCCCTGGTCTGAATGTAATTCCATCGAGACGCCAAACCTGCTGAATAGTTGTTCTACTAGCACCGTCGCTACCGTGATTGCCTCTTGGTTGGGTATCGCATATGCCTCAGGCCATTTGCTGAAGTAATCCATTGCGACCAGAATGTATTTGTTCCCCCTCTCAGACTCGGGAAACGGACCGGCGACATCGATGGCAATTCTCTCAAATGGGACGCCCACATTGTACTGCTGCATTCTGCCCTTGGTCCGGGTCTTCGGGCCCTTACTGGCTGCACAGGTGACACATTTGCGGCACCAAGCTCTGACGTCTTCGAAGTAGTTCACCCAATAGTACCGCTGGCGAACTTTGTCTAGGGTTTTATTCATGCCCAGGTGGCCTCCGGTAATTCCATCATGTACTTCGGTCAGGATGGCTGGTACTCTTCGGAACTACCAGTCCATCAGCGCTTTCCCAAACTCGCTTGAGCATTCCATTGTCTACTCTTAGAGAGTCCCATTGAGCCCATAACGATTTCAGCACGCCGGAGTATCTAGCTACCTCGTCCCATCGTGGCCTGGGTGCCCCTCTCATTTTGAGTGACAAGATTGGTTCGATGTCTGGATCAGCCATTTGGTCCTGGATGCACTGTTCCGTTGTCCAGTCTTAATTGGCCTGCACTCGGATCTGCATGATGGAGATACCCTCTCGCTGTTCCGTCTTCAGACAATGCTTGCATTCCGCTCTACAGGGACTTCTGGATAGGGCATCGGCATTATTGTGCAACCGGCCGGCACGGTGTTCCACCTTGAAGTCGTATTGCTGTAATTTCTCCATCCATCTGGCCAGTTGTCCTTCCGGTGTCTTCATGTCCAGCAGCCATTTGAGTGCGGCATGATCTGTTCGGATTAAGAAATGGCGACCATACAGGCATTTGTATAAATGGTCCACAGCGCTTATTATTGCAAGAAGTTCTTTTCTGGTGACGCAATAATTTCTTTCTGGCTTCGAGAATCCACGGCTGTAGTACTCGATCACCCTCTCTTCACCATCTTGCACCTGGGATAGGACGGCCCCCAAACCTGTGTTGCTGGCGTCGGTGTCTAAGATGAACTTGCCGGACTGTGTAGGAAAGGCTAGGATTGGGCTGGAACATAGTGCTGCCTTCAGTCGTCTGAAAGATGTTTCGCAATCCTGATTCCAACGGAAGGTCTCCTTCTCTGTGGTCTGCCGATGTAGAGGGGCGGCAATGGTGGCAAATCCCTCAACAAAACGCCGGTAGTATGAACAGAGGCCCAAGAAGCTTCGGAGTTCATGTTTGTCTCTTGGAACTGGCCAATCACGGATGACTTCTATCTTGTCTTCGTTGGTGCGGATTCCGGACACTACGTGGCACAAAAACTCTACTTCTTTTTGAAACAAGGAACACTTCTTCGGATTGAGTCTCAGGTTGGCGTTATTAATTCTGGAGAATACTTCGCCCAGGTTCTTCAGATGGTCGTCGAATGTCTGGCCCATGACTAGAATGTCGTCGAGGTACACTAAGCACGTCCTCCATGTTAACCCGCTCAGTACATACTCCATTAGCCTCTCAAATGTAGCGGGTGCATTACATAACCCAAAGGGCATGACCGTGAACTGAAACAGCCCTTTACTGGTGGAGAACGATGTCTTCTCTCTGTCGTTTGCGTGCAGACCAACCTGCCAATATCCACTTTTTAGGTCTAGTGTGGAGAACCAACGGGAGCCTGCTAGTGTGGTCAAAGTGTCATCGATTCGGGGTAGTGGATAGCTGTCTTTCTTCGTGACATCATTCAGCTTTCTGTAATCCACGCAAAATCGGGTGGTTCCATCTTTCTATTTAACTAGCACGACGGGAGCAGACCATGGACTGATGGATGGCTCAATAATTCCATTTTGTAACATGGAATCGATGTTTTCCTCGACTGCCTGTTCTTGCCCCAATGGTAGTCGTCTAGGTGGTATTCTGATGGGTTGAGCCTTTCCGGTATCTATTCGATGCTGGATGATGTTGGTGCGACCGGTGGTTCCATTTTTACTGTTAAAAATTTGCCTGTGTTTTGTGATAAATTGCTTGGCTTTCTTCTGGTTCTCTGGTGTCAAGTGTGTCAAATGGTCAGCAAACTATTGTAGGAACTCTTTATCGGGCCCTAGCTAAGGAGCTAGGTGAAGGCACCGACGTCTGGTACTCTTCTTCGCAATTGATGATGGTCTCTACTGGCTCGAAACAAGCTATCTCTTGACCATTGGTAATTCGGATGTCGTTGTTGGACAGATTCAGGACTCTGATTGGTATATCTCGTCCGGTTTTAACTAAAGCCCGTCCAACCAAGTAGTCATGAGCTGAGTATACGGGCTCCACCATTCCAACGCAGCTCCCAGGATTGCTGTCTAGCTGCCCATGAATAATCTGTTCCGTTCGACCGGGAATTCTAGCTGAAGACTTTGCCACAATTTTTATGGGCGTGACTGATGTGTTGACAGGCCGTGTTAATACAAATTCCTCATTCAGGAACCGAAGAACATCATATCTCGGGTCGAACATAAATCCATGCTGGCTAATTAGGTCCATTCCCAGTATTAAATCGTCCTCAATATTCGCTACCAGGACCCTTTGTGATAAATTGCTTGGCTTTCTTCTGGTTCTCTGGTGTACGGTGTGTCAAATGGTCAGCAAACTGTTGTAGGAACTCATTACTGGGCCCTGTTTCCTTCACCAACGTCTGGTACTCTTCTTCGCAATTGATGATGGTCTCTACTGGCTCGAAACAAGCTATCTCTTGACCATTGGCAATTCTGATATCGTTGTTGGACAAATTCAGGACTCTGATTGGTATATCTCGCCCGGTTTTAACTATAGCCCGTCCAACCAAGTAGTCATGATCTGAGTGTACGGGCTCCACTATTCCAACGCAACTCCCAGGATCGCTGTCTAGCTGCCCAGGAATAATTTGTTCCGTTCGACCGGGAATTCTAGCTGAAGACTTTGCCACAATTTTTATGGAGGTGACTGCACTGTTGACGGGCCTTGTCAATACAAATTCCTCATTTAGGAACCGAAGAACATCATATCTCGGGTCGAACATAAATCCATGCTGGCTAATTAGGTCCATTCCCAGTATAAAATCGTCCTCAATATTCGCCACCAGGACCCTATGCCGGATCATGTTGTCCCCTATCTGTAGCACGACATCTGCCTCACCCTGTATTAACATGGACTCGCCGGTGACTGTTCTGAGCTGGATGTTATTGCTAACTGACCGAATTTCTGATGCTCTCAAGACCCTGGACTTGGCAATGGACACAGCGGCGCTGGTATCGACGGTGATGGTAACTGCTCGCCCATTGATGGTGCCTCTGATGACTAGGCTGCCGCTATCTCGGCAAAATCCCCGGATGGATAACGTTTTGGGGGCTGGTGGAGGGTTAGTCAGCATTCGCCCCCTTATGCTGACTGGCTGACGGTCCCTGGACATGTGGCTGTTCTGTTGGTTACCCCTGGTCGGTGATCGTTCAGGTGGCCTCACTCGACAATTACGTTGGAAGTGCCCTGTCCGTCCGCAGCCGTAACATGCCCCTCTGGTGTCAGTTCTTGGTGACCGGTCTAATATTTTGTTCAGACCAGCCAGCAGCGCTTGAAATGGTGACTCTGACTCTTCCCGGTTGAAGGATACTGCTTGGACCCTCGGCTTTGACATGTTCATGACGGCCTCTACTTCCAAAGCCCGAAGTAGAGCTTCATTACTCTTCTTGACGCCACTTAGTCTTAGATTTCGTTGAACTTCCACATCTCTGATGCCGTTTATGAAACTCTGTGTGGCCAACTGGTCTTTCGTTTCCTCTGGCAGGTCTGTATAGGACAAGTGAACTAACCGTCTAATCTCTGCTTCGAATTCTTGAAGACTTTCACCGGATTTTTGCTTTTTTCCACTCAGTTGGACTTGGTATACCTGGCTCAAGGATTGATTGCCGTATCGTTTGTCTAGGATGGCGATGATCTTGTCGAAATTGCCTTGTTCATCGACTGGAATGCTTTGGGGGAGTTCTAGGGCTGGACCTCTTAGCGAAATTACCAGAGAAGTAGACTTTTCTTGATTATCCCATCCATTAGCTCTAGCCACGGCCTCAAATTGTCGTTTATACATGGGCCAAGATGAACTGCCGTCGAATGTGGGTGGTTTACTAAAGGAACCTTTGGTACTCACGGTGTGCTGGTATTTTCCTCGCTGTAAGTCCTGTTGCATTTTTTTGATTTCTGTTTCTACCTTGTTTTGGATGGCACTGATTTTATCTTGTACTTCACTTACTTCACTTTGTACCGTGTTTTTAATGGAACTGATTTCAAATTTCACCTGGCTCTGGATGGAATCGATGTCATCTACTTTGATTTCAAGAGTCTCCACATTACTTTTTAGGATCTTTATGTCGTCGTTTATTTCTTTTATGTCTGATTCAACTATTTGCATTCTTTCATTAACTGTTTCATTAACTTGCGATACTATTTGCATTAATTGTTCAAACTGCATTTGTCTTTTTTCTTCAGTTATTTTAAATTCATTTTGTCGCTTATATTCAACTTGTTCTTGTTTCTCTTCAAATATTTTAAAATCATTTTGTCGTTTTTGTTCTAATAATTTAAATTCATTTTGTCGTTTTAATTCAAGTTGATCTTGTTTTTCTACAAATTTCGAGAATAATCCTTCAATTAAATTATCGTAGTGACAAGATTTTCTAATTCTATTTTACGTTTTTCATCAAAAGATTTTACTAACCTTTGTTGAATTTCTTCTTGATGTTGTTTTTCCTTCTTGTCACGTTTTTCTAGAATCTGTGCAATTTTTTCGTCCAGTCCCTCTGTAACCTGCTTGACTATTTTTTTGGTAGTTTCGTCAATACTACGGGTTTCCATAAATCAAATTTGGATTTTAACTGCACTAAGCCTTTACTTCTGATCACCAAATGTAATATAGTCCGTGGGTTCAATGTAAAAATTATAAAACTAATATTCACTGTCACTTTTCTAGAACTTTATTTACATTCAAACAGCTGATTCAAAAATACAATAACAATCCCATATAAGCTAGTCGTCGCGGTATCACTGCCTGGCGATCGTGGTGTTCTTCTTTTATATCACCAGTGTAGAATTCTCCAGTAGAAATCATCATCGCTCCTTCAGCTGTCGAGTCTTTTCGAGAATCGTATTTTTTTATCTTAAAGCGTTTGTTGTCGTGCTGAAATGACACAGGGTCGGCTTTGGATAAATTTCGTAACAGTATATATATATATATATATATATATATATATATATATATATATATATGTGTGTGTGTGTGTGTGTTTTGTCCTATATTGTTCAAGTAAATAGCTGTAGGTTCCCTGTCAGGAGCTTAGAAAAATTATGAATTCTCTTGAAATATCTTATCGAAAATGCTTTAAAATCATATCGTATTTTTATCTTGGCACATGGAGCTAACACATGCTTCGTTCGAGGCTTCAGCTGGCCTCCCAACATTCAACTCACATGGGAGCTATTTTTCCTTTATCCAAATACAAGTGATTATTGTCGATTACTTTGGAACGGTGCAGTTCTGGAGTTCAAAATGTCGGCCTTGATGGAATGGAGTTCCAGTCTGCTAAATAGCTGCTCTACTAAGACCGTTGCTGCAGTCGTTGTCTCTTTATTGGGATTAGCAAACATTTCGCGTCACTTGCTGAAGGATGTTCTCGCTGTGTGGTTTCATTTTTCCAACGAACTCCTACTCTCAAAGTTTCTCACTTTTTTATTCATTCGTCCTCTTTCCAATACGTTTCTCTTTGTTTTCTTTGATGGACTAGAAATTGTGTTCGTTATTGTGCATCAGCTGTCATTGGAAAGAATTCTCGCAAAATAAATGTAACATTGCCCCCGACCCCTTTTCCAAATCGTAATAGGGAGACAGCCGATATAAATGGACCAACTTGGATTACGACGAATGAGATAGACACCAACGTTGATTCTCTTAAGTAATTCTTATGGCTCATCCCAAGCTGTTGTGACATTTGTAGACCTGCCTATACTCCTCTGGAGTTCGTATTACCAGGCCTTATCTCGTTATAGGAAACCGAATGAATTTGCCTTGAGATCGCAATGTGTCTTCTTTCGATCGCTGGTCGCCTACATCTACACTAATTGTTGCTGACGATTTTACATTTGTGTTGTTCCCAGGGTCTCTTGAGTCAGTCCACTATTTTGTCATATTGAGGATATAAAGAGGTTATTCCCATTTTCTTGAAACCCTACATCGTTCAATATTCTCGAAATATGTTTTCGTTCCGCAATTAGTTCGAATCCAGTGTTAACATTGCATAAAACCTGCTGAATAGCTCTTGCACCAACACTGTTACCACAGTGTATGCCGTGTCTTGACTGCCTATTGTGACAAATAATTTAAGTCAGTTACTAAAATAATCTTTACCGACCAGAAGTATTTGTTTTCCCTCTCGGATTCGGGCAATGGCCCGGCTACAATAATAGCAGCTGTTTCAAACAGAACACCCACATTGCACAAATGTCGCATTTCTGACAACAGCTCTGATGTCTTCGAAGCACTCTACACCCAAATTTTCTGTAAAGTCCCATTTTCTACATTTAGCGAATTTCTTTGGAACCACAATGCCATCACAATACTGGAATGACATTGTTCTTTAGCGAAACATTAGTTATATACCCTTGTCGGCCATTTGATCCTGTACCCATTGTTCCGTTTTATTAACCTGGACTCCAATCTGTCGAATGGAGATACCCTTTCGTTGTTTCATCTTCTGGCTATGGCCACAATTCATCACCAACAATCCGTTGAGAGCGACATAATCGCTTCTGATTAAGAAGAGACGACTATAGAAATATTTGTGAAACTAGTTTCGTTGCTGGTAACACAGTAATTATTTAGTGGTTTCCTTCACTGACAGAAAAAACAGTCTTTTCTCTGTCAGTCTGGGATATAAAATTGTCTCCTCTACATTTGCTTTATTCTATATTCATCATGTTTTTGACATCTTTCATTTCGTATGAAAGTTTACCCACAACTCATGACCATGAGTTATTTTAAATTAAAGTTTATCTTATATCATTTTCATAAACTACTTACAAAATATTTTTACTTTCGTAACACATTCCGTATACCTAAATGTTACAGTCGCAGACTGATTTTGATTTTTAATAATATAGTGTTAGTAATTTACAGCATTTGAAAATCCTCTAAAAGTAAAAAATAAAACTACGGATTGTTTAACAAGAAATATTAATACTAACGACAATAAACTAACAGATTAAAAAAGTCCATATCCTAAACAAACGACAAACTACCAAATAACTCCAAACTAAAAATTTTCTGGCTTAAATTTAATGTTTAATATACATTTATCCAAACTGGCAACAATGATATCCATATAGGGCCACCATTTACAAATATTTGCAATTTCCTTGTTTATTTGGTGGCATTTCAAATATGTCTTGGCAAGTTTATCATACATACTCTTTTTGTTGTCTTTATTTAAAAATTACTGACAAATAGAGGGTAGCTACATTCTATAAAATACTAGCCGTTACTAGCGGTTTCACCCTTGTACAGAATGTACAATTTTTTGCATAAAGGAATAGTTATGAAACATATGGGCTATCATATATAACAATTTTGTCTAACTTATTTGAACCACCCTACCCAACTATAAATTCAACAATCCTGAACACATTTCACCCTAACTGCAAGTGCTCAAGGGCCAACTTATATAGCAGTTTTCTTCAGGAATCTTTTGAACTACCTTGTATAACTTCAACTCTACTTCACTCTATAGTGCAACCATCCTGTATATGCTAATGTTTATTTGTAAACCAATATCACCTTATTTTAAACTCTTAACTATAACCCTATATTCCAGCTATGCAACTGCTTATGGTCTACGCTATATAACAGTTATTTCTGATAATTTTGAGCCACCTTGTAAAGAATAATTTCTCTACGTCCTATATTTTAACCACCCTTTAAATGAAACTTTTTCTAACATTGTGTTAAACACAGTGTATCACTATAATCTTGCTTTGCCCCATATTTCTAGCATTCCATATAGTAGGGTGCAGCTGTTCATAGTCTACCTACGCTATATAACAATTTTTTAACCGTTTTTTGATCCACTCTGTAAAAATGTAATTCTACTCCGCCCTCGATTTAACAATCTGGTATACAGGATGCTTCTAAAATAGGGTTTCAAAGTCCTGCTGTGTATAGAACTCATTAAAATAAGCCAACAAGTCCCTATTAACATGTGTCTTAAAACGCACCCGTATGAAGCTAAGCTAATGCAATTATCTAATATTTGGTGCGTGAGCTGGAACTCTAAGGGTATTGTGCGTTACTCAACATTGTAGTTTTTTCGCTATATCTACTGTTTCTGTTAATATAGGGATGCAAAATGTATACCAGATTTTAAGTTAAACTATATGCTTTGCAACAAAAAAAAGATTCACCAAAATCAGTTCTTACGTGATGCCCGAACAAACAAACAATTTTATAATAATAGAACATAGATATAGATAGAAGATAGACAATTTCCAATTACTGCCCATCATCGAGTATTTCTAGCCTATACTATCTGACGATATTATTTTGTGAATAATATCAGCAACACATTTTCTACTGTTGTACAAAGTAATAATTTCTCAACATTACCCGTCCTCGATAGATTATTTTTATGATTGTTAGACCTTAACGTATTATAAATAATTATAGTTTAAAAAAAAACTAAAAAATACGCTTTAGTAGCAAACCGAACTAAACAGCATAAAATAATTTTTAATTATGAAGCGTGGGGTGCATTTCACTATATTTGCATAACTCTCTTCTTATAAACAGTTGCCAATAGAATAATTGTAAAATTTAATATTTCAAGCACCCCATGCTTTTTACTGCTGTAATATAAACTGTTCATGATTAAAAACTATTTGCTGCTGTTTAGTTCGGGTTGCTACTAAAGCGTATTTTTTAGTTTTTTTTAAACTATAATTAGTTTTTAGTCTCATAACGATGTATTTACAATTAAAAGTCTACTTCATGCTTGCTAACCTTTCCGTTTCATTGCAGTTCTACTACTGCCAACTAGATGGAATTTAGTCAAGAACAGTGACAAAAAGACAGTAATCGGGAAAATTCAACTTATAGAATTGTATTGTCATCGGCCCTTAACACGTGTGCCAATTTTCAACTTAATTGGACTTCTTTAAGTTCGAGAAAATTACGTTGAAAGTTTCCGTTACATCGATAGATACATATATACACATCGACTTAATAAAAGCGTATTAAAAATATCAAAATTTGGGCAAAGGAATAGGTTGCTTTTTATATTATTCAAAAATCTGTAGACATTCTTCTAAATTGTAGAAAAGTAGGTATATAGAATATGACAAAACACAAAGCACACATAAAATATTTGTGTCAAATTTCCAATCATTATGTACTGATAGGAGTAACCAGTCCCATGGTGTGTTAATGCATAAGAGATATTTACGAAAAAGTGATTTTTGTGACCTTTAATGTTGAATATCTTAAGAAGCGGACACGAGATTATATGGGACTTTCAATACCTCATTTCCAATGTCAAAAACACTTCTATACAGCTTATTATGCCAAATCATATTATTTAAAAGTAACATTACAGGTATAAGTAATAATTTAATTCTATGGGCTTTTTTTGTAGAACAGCATACGGATTGAAGGTTCTCAGAGGCAACACACAATGGCATTATCAAGTCACAAGTTTCTCCAGCAACGCTATAGGATCTATAATGGGAATGGGCATGGGCTATTTGTTCTACAAAAACGCCGACTTAGTTTTTTTCGAAAAATATGTAAGTTATTTAATTATGAAATAGATGTAGAAATTAACATTCAGTTATTATTATTTGCTTACAACAAAAATAATAACAGATGAGCCTTAAATAGATGGAAAGTTTCTAAACAATGTTTCTACCATCGGAAATGTACCTCTTTATTGGTGAGACTTTAAGGCCATGTAAATTAAATTCTAAATTTTCTGTGTGAAAATAAAGCAATATTACTTATATACACCAAAAGCGGCAGTAGTTTTTAGGCATGTAGACATGTAAATAGCAGTTTCAAAGGCAAGGTAAATAAAAATCTATGGAACGAGATTATAACTGAAGAAAGGGGAGGGGGGACAATCACAGCAAATAGTTGGTTGTATGAACCATTTGACGTTCATCAGATTTTTTGGGGAGCAACTAGTTTTGTAAGGGGGTAGTGCCCCCGTTGCTCCTCGAAAAATGAATTGTTCACATTATCAATAAGTTGTGCATGCATGTCGACAAAGGCAATGGCATTAATAATAAATAACTACGGTACACTGGCGATGTCGTGGCAAAAAAAACATGCCGTCACCGAAAGACCTGAGGAGTTCTTTCGGTGACAGTTCTGAAAAGAGCGGTTATACAGTGATGGGCAAATGTGTGGAACCAAGTAAATATCTCTAGAATTATTAGAGATATCAAAATGAAATTTGGTAGGTGGATACTGCAGTAGCTTAGCCTATTTGTTTCCAATTTTTTTTACACTTTTGAACTTACTGTTTTACCGGAAGCAATGTCGATTTGAAAGTTTGCAATGAAACACCCTGTATAGTATTTTAGTTTCTGATGAAACATTTTATTGCGAATACAAAAATATCGGGTTTGATATTGTTTACTTCAACACCTACCGAGATATTAACAGAAAAGTAATTAAGGAAAGGAAAAATTCGATGGTAGCTAGACTCGGTCCAGATTTCATTTACGCCCGATATAAACAAACCGCTCCGTAAGATTTGTATTGCTATTGGCCAATCGGTGGCATTATACAGTCACAGCCAACAGCACTTCTTGTTCCATAGTCAAATACACGTGCGTTTGTTTAAATCAGGCGCAAATTAAATCTGAATCAAGTTTAGTAGTCCATGAAATTCATTGCAGAAGTGACAGTAGTTGTCAAAATAAGTTATTAGTTTTTTTATTTGAACGTAAAAAGATTGTATTGTTTTAATTTGATCGTAAAATGGCCGAATTAAGTGAAAGAGAAAGAATAGAAATATTAATGATGATTGGGTATGTGGAGAGGAAAAGGACGCATCAAGAAGTTTGTGCCTTTTTTAACATTGTTCATCCGAATACACAAATATCCCGTTCAGTAGTGACGAAAACTTTGCGAAGGTACGACACAAGTGGAACAGTAAGCAATTTACCAAAAAGTGGACGGTTAAAAAGTGCAAGTAATGAAGGTGTAGCTCAAAATGTTGCTATATCTTTGGAAGAAGATCCTCACTTATCCACTACCGACCTCGCCAACATGCATGGAATTAGCCGTCGTTCAGTAGGAAGGATATTAAGGCGAGAAAAATATCATCCATACAAAATTCGCCTCGTTCAAGAACTCTCCGAAGACGATTTCGACAGACGTTTGCCATTTTGTGAAACGATGATGGATATTTGTAACCGTGATAATAATTTTATAAGAAATGTGGTGTTTTCAGACAAGGCTACATTTTGTTTATATGGTACGATTAATCGACATAACTGCCGCTACTGATCGCAAAGTAATCCTAATTGGGTACAAGAGTTGGGCCGGCATTTATAACAACAGAATCGTGGCACCCTTCTTCCTACAATAAACTTTAAACGGAGATAGGTATTTACAGCTCTTGGAGACACAAGTTATTCCGGCATTGGAGGTAAATGGAAAATTACCAAATAATATCTATTTTCAGCAGGATGGAGCACCACCCCATTACGCTCGCATTGTTCGAGAACATTTAGATAGGACATTTCATCACAGATGGATTGGAAGAAGGGCCTGCACGAAGTCCCGACCTTAATCCACTAGACTATTTTCTGTGGGGTTACTTAAAGTCTAAGGTTTATGTTGATAGACCAAATAATTTGCAAGAATTAGCTGCAAGAATAACTCAAGACATGCAGAGAATTACACCAGAAGTAATAGCTAATGTTACTAGAGAATTTAAAAACCGACCTTGCTTATTGTCAAGAAGTAAACGGTGCTCAGTTTAAACATCTAATACATTAAGTTTAGATAAGTAAAGTTTCAATGTTTTGAAAATCACTTGATTTAGTTAATAATTATGATTATGTATTTCTTTAATGGATATTCGATTTTTCCTTTCCTTAATTACTTTTCTGTTAATATCTCGGTAGGTATTGAAGTAAACAATATCAAATCAGATATTTTTGTATTCGCAATAAAATGTTTCATCAGAAACTAAAATACTATAACAAGGTGTTTCATTGCAAATTTTAAAATCGACATTACTTCCGGTAAAAAAGGAAGTTCAAAATTGTAACAAAAAATTGGAAACAAATAGGCAATCTACTGCAGTATCCACCTTCCAAATTTCATTTTGATATCTCTAATAATTCCAGAGATATTTGCTTGGTTCCACACATTTGCCCATCACTGTTAAGGCCTAGACCGTACATACATATATAAATCTCTTATCTATGTATTGGCCGTACTACGGCTAAACCACCGAGAGTTTTAACAACGTAATTTTGTGATTCAAGAAAATTAAATCCGTGAAATGTTGCAAAATGCTAGCGGGTAAAAAACGTGCCAAAATTTGTAACCCATAAAACCCTGTTTCTTGGCCAGTATTCGGCAGACCGCCCAGAAGACTGAATGTAAATCGGCATTTTGTGATTGCAACTGTTGTCGGCAGAGTCGGAGCCTGTTTGAAACTTACCTAAAAGTAACAGGCGCTCTTCTGGTAAAATACATTTCCAAAATTTTTTATAAATGAAGATGATGTATGGACACAGCATTTGCAAATTTTTAACGAAGCTGACTACTGACATCCGATACTAATTGAAAAATTTCTAAGGATGTTCTCTTAAAACTAGATATTTCTTATAAAGGAAACCCCTCTTAAATCTACGGCTTGTCAGTGTATTAGCGAAAATCTGTATTGCTTAGTATTAAAACAACAACACAAACTGCTCTTCTAAAATCCATCTTCAAACTGTGAAGATCGAGTCCAGTTTCGCATTTTTTAACCCTAGTGTGAGCCTCTCAAGCGGTTTCGCAGTAGAACGGTTAACCGCGGGCGGGAAAAAACCGTAGTACAGCCTTAGCCTAAGTCGTTCACATATAAATATTAAAATAAACAGAAAATGCGTTTCTCGATAACGGCACACACAATTTGTGATTTTGTGATATATATATATATATATATATATATATATATATATATATATATATATATATATATATATATAATACTATAAATGATATTATTTGAATGACAACACGAGAACGTTTCCAGTTGCTTTTATAACATTGTCAAAAGTGCTGATGCAAGTCAGCGTTTTTACTGGGTAAACGGACTCGTGTAGATTTCCGGGAAGTTGTTTGTATATAATTCAAAATGAAATTTGATATCCCTGAGAATTCACGTACGCTTTAAATTCCGTTGACTTCTCGACTGTGTGAACTAAGTGCTGATATATTTTGCATATAACAACTCCCCTTACATATCAAAAGTTGATGCTATAACATCAACGTTTAGGAACAGAAACATAAAATAATATAAAATGATGTTTGAATGGTATGAATAATAAGTAATAAGTGTATAAAATATGAATAAAATAAAGTAATAGGTAAAAATCAAATTGATATTTGTAAAATAAAATCAAAATATGTTAAAATAAATGAGCAATAAAATAATACGAGTAATAATTAAATGCTTAACCTAAACATATCAAAATAAAATATAAAGTAAAAGGAAATGTGAATAAAAATAATCTGTAGAAAAATAAAAAGGTTAATGATATAAATCAATATTAAAAATGGTGTTTTTAGAGAACATAAAGGGTATACCTAAACTTGCGTCTCTAAGCTTTGTTCTGTTTTCAAAACAGGCCTAACCTTGGGGAAGAATTTGAGTCTTGGCTGAGGCACTGAAGTCTGGTCAGGATTGCAGTCCTTTGGAGGTTTTACCATCCTCTTTTTGACAGCTTGGAAGGTGATGAGTGCTGCTATGATCATGAGAGCAGCTATGGTTGTATAGGTAAACCAAGAGATATTTTTGGTTACAAACGGCTGGTTTATGAGACCATCGAGGTCTCTGGAATATTGTTCCAATTTGTGATTTGCTACGTCTAATTATTCTACATTAAGCGTGTTCAGCTTCAGGGGCTGAAGTTCAGGAATTATAATTTTTTCTGGCACTGCGTCGCAACGGCACTGTTACTGGTTGGAAGGTTTCTAGAACATCGGTTTGTTTACCAGATTCGGCTTGAACTTTTGTAATTCCTATAAACGCACTACACTCTGATTGAAGAGTCAATATGGAGTTGAGGGAGATTGTAAGAGTTTTTGGGTTTGTTTGAGTGCAATTCACTGTAACACTTATGGGTTCAGAAGTAATTATGAGCCATGTATTGGGTTCTAGTTTTTGAACGTTGTATCCTTGAGTGAATATTAGTGAGCTTTTACAGTTGTCCGGTACCTTCTGAACATTCTTTAGAAGTTGAGCTTCACATAACACGTTTGTGTCAATAGGATATGCGTAAAGTTCAGAACACAGTTTCTTACGAGTGGATAACGGTTTGCACGCACTTAAGTCTTCGATCGGAATAAACATTAAAGAATCATCATTCTTTGCAAGATATTTTTGAGTGAAGGATAGCATATGATGTAAACCTGTTCTTTCATCGTATATAGGGATAGGATATAAATGAAAGACTGTGTAAGGATGTTGTTCGACTAAAGGGATTCTTAACACAAATATAAGATCGGTATATGTTTGAAATGCCTCTAGTTCAATGATTTCCAGATATTGTGCGATGCTCGAGTACTTTACAGCCAATGGAAGGTTACTTTTGACTAAATTTTGCGATATTTCCTGTAATGAGGTAATAAAATGTTCTGGTGTTAAAATTAAAGAGTGAATTATTTTCAGACGCGCGAATGTGATAGAATTTAAAACATCATTTAAATTATCTTCTAAGTAGAGATAATTCTCCATAAGTTTTTCACACATTTCAAGTAGTGCGAGTTTTGATTCGACGTAGGCGACCTTATCATTAATTTTTCCAATAGTGTTTTCCAGCTTTATCATGTTATCGTTAAATAGTTTCTCGACAATTCTAAGATTTTGGATAGTTTCATTGAAGTTTTTAATTACGGATGTGGTGACACTTATTTGGTTTTTTTGTAAGTTCTCAATTTGAAGTTGGGCTTAATTTAAGCGGTTTATGCTTTCGGTAAAGTATTTTCCGTCGGCGGCGTCTAAATTGCCGGTGATTGCCTTAAAAAGGGTACCTGCCCCATCAAGTATACCTCGTTTGTGTCTTTTAGTGTCCATGTGATTGTGAGTAAATTTCTGTTTGATTGAGTTAGAAATTTGATTGAGAAGGTTAATGTGGGTTTGTACGTCTGCGCGAAAGTAGTTCATAGCAAAAGAATTGAAGTTAACAGTTTTTACAAGTGTTTGTAATATTCTGTTATTTGTTGTAAATACTTGTTCTAGTGTAGAAATGTTTCTGTTTACTAAAAGTGTCCATTTATCATTGGATACAGTTATTTCTGCTTCGTTATGGAAGTAGATACCTAAAGTATTGTTTATTGGTTGTATTTGAAATTGGGGTACTGCTGACCCGAACAGCAGGCAAAACCTGAAACAGAAATTAACTTTCTGAGAACGGTTTCATTCGGTCGAAATTTACTTTTGATTTTTGGTTAGTTTTAGGGTTAAGTACTGTTGCGGAGTTTCTGTGAATCTCCAGGATTTCGAAAGGACCATTGAATTTATTTTGGAGTTTGTCCTTGATCTGGGATTCTTTAATATAGACTTTATCGCCTATTTGATAGTTAGGGAGATTTTCAGAAACGTGTTCATCAAATCTGACTTTGGCTTTATGTTTTTGGATTTCCGTTCCTTCGCGAGCAATTTTATAATGGTGAGAGATACGATTATTGAGATCTCTGATGTACTTAGTTATCAGGGCTTGTTGATTGTAGAGAGTTTCTGGAGTCCTACTCGAAGTATGTCCATAAACAAGTTCGTAAGGGGTGAATCCATGAGTTTTGATTACAGAATTGTTACATGCAATGATTGCATAAGGGAGGATGTTAAAAGGGTGTTCGTCAGGATTTTCTAGTTTATGGATTCTAATCATCTCTAATAAGGTCGAGTGGAATCGTTCTAATGAACCATTTGACTGGGGATGTCCCACACTAGAATAAGATAGTTTGATGTCAAATAGTTTACACAAATCTCTCATTAGTGTGTTGTCGAATTCCCGGCCATAATCACAATGTATCCGTAATGGAGTACCGAAGTGTTGGAAATAGAGTAGTAAGGTACTAACAACGGTTTTTGCGGATTTGTCGGTAATGGGGTAGGCCTGAGAGAATTTTCTTAGTTCGTCCCGGATAGTTAATGCGTAGTTTTTTGTCGGGACTTCTAGAATATCGATGTTGACGCGTTCAAAGGGTGTCCGTGGGGTTTCAGTAATGACAAGTGGGTTGTCGAGATTTTTCCGGTAAACTTTTGCTCTGTGGCAAGATTGACAGTTTTTGATAAAATTGTCAACGTCCTTAGTCAGTCCTTGCCAATTGTATTTTTCTTTTATTCTGCGGATAGTTTCATTGATACCTCGGTGTATATTATTTTTGCCGTTATGGAATTGGTCGAGGATGATCGGTATTTGGTCTTTCTCAACCGTTTGGACGATATTTTGGCAAACTTTCCATTTGATATCGATTTCGGAAAAGATAAACGAAAGTATTTCCAAAATGTTATTCTCGACACAGAATACTTCGTTTCCAGTGAACACATCTCTACTATTATACAAAGATGCAAAAAGAATCTCGTTGACTACTTCTGGGTCAGAAGGGAGAGGGACGATGTAATAGCGCCTTTTTCTGACACTTTTGCTTGCAAAGACATTTACTCTAGGGGTACGGAAATCAGCATTTTCCTCAAAAATGTCTTCGATGATGTCATGGTGGAAATCTTTCATGGGGGAGCCTTGGGGAAATACTAGGATGTTTTTGTTTCCTCGGTCTAAGAGTTGGCAATTAGAAAATTGAATTTTGTCCTAATCTATGAGTGAGACGGTTTGATATCGCTCGACAAAAGTTCTAAATTCTTCAGAGATTTGAGATTAATGAGACTTCTTGTCTGGGGTTCTTGTGAGTCATCGTCAGTTTGGTTTGTTGGGAGTACTGTAAATGGCGTTAGATGATTGTTTGCTTGAAATGATATGTATTCATTAATGTTGCTAACTTTAATGCGAGAGAGAGCGTCGGCGTTTTCATTCACTTTGCCCGGTTTGTAAATTATTTGATAGTCGTACTCCTCGAGCTTAAGGCGCCATCTTGCAAGTCTACTTCCAGGATCCTTTATAGAAAACAGTTAACGGGCGGTGATCGGTCAGAAGTAAAAACTTACGGCCAAAAATTATCGGACGAAAGTGTTTAACCGCCCACACTATTGCAAGGAGTTCTCGTTCTATGGTTGAATACTTAGTTTCAGCATTGCAGAGAGTTCTGGAGGCATAGGCTACGGATAAATCTTTACCTACGGGGCCTTGAGAGAGCACTGCGCCGATAGCAAATGAACTGGCGTCAGTTGTAAGAATAAATGGCTCTTCAAAATTAGGGTATATGAGTATGGGAGTAGAAGTAAGGGCTCTTTTTAATTCGTCAAAAGATTTGACACATTCTGAATCAAACTGGAAAAGTGTGTCTTTTTGAAGTAATCTTGTCAAAGGTTTTGAAATCTTAGCGAAATTGGGGATGAATCGCCTGTAATAACCAGCTAACCCTAAGAAGGACTTGATATCTTTAGGGTTTTTTGGTTGGGGAAAATTTAAGATACAATCTACCTTTGAGGGGTTAGGCTTCACGCCTTCGGGAGTTATAAGGTGGCCAAGATACGCGACCTCTTTGCGAAGAAACTCGCATTTGTCGGGTTGGATTTTTAGATTGGCTTTTCGCAATCGTTTGAAAGCTTCAGAAAGTCGGGCTATGTGCTCATGTATAGTCGGAGAATAAACGATAATGTCGTCCATATAGACTAAACATCTCTCATTTTGAACACCTAAAAGAATATTATCCATTACCCTTTGGAAGGTGGATGGAGCGTTTTTAAGACCGAAGGGCATTCTAACAAATTCGAAATGACCATTATCAACTGTGAATGCTATTTTTTTGGATGTCTTTAGTATTGATTTCGATTTGGTGAAACCCGGAAGCTAAGTCGAGGGTGGTGAAGTATTGGCATTTGCCAAGTTGGTCAAGTAAATCCGAAATGTTCGGTAGGGGATATTTGTCGTCAACAGTAAGTTCATTAAATTTACGATAATCGACGACGACACGCCATTTTTGGGTACCAGATGCGTCTAGTTTTTTGGGAACTACCCAAACCGGGGATGACCATGGCGAATTAGACGGACGTATAATGCCTTGGTCAAGCATCTTTGATATCTGACTTTTTACCTCTTGTTTGTGTATTTGGGGGTACCGATATGACTTTGTGAAAGAGGGTTTTGCGTTATTAGTGTCTATCGAATGTTTGATTTCGTTTGTAAAGGTCAGTTGGTCACCTTCTAAATAGAATATGTCGGAATATTCGAGGCAAAGTTGAGAAATAAGTTCGGTTTCCTCCTCGTTCAGATGTTCTAACCGAAGTTGTTCCATAATTGTAGTTTGTCTATCAGGCTGGGTCAAGTTTTGAGAGTAATTTTCAGAAAGAATGTTTACGGAAAAATTGTTTATCTGTTCGAGTTCCAAATTGTCGAAATTAACAGTCTTGGGGATAGCATTTGCATTTAAAACTGAAGTAAGGAATTCGCCTTTTTCATTAATTTTAAAAAGGGCACGGGGAAGATTTTTTCTATTTCGGCAGATGATAGGAAAGCATCAGTATTAGTGAGGTTACATTTTAATTTACATATTTGTTCTGTTCGGGGTTCTAAACAGATTGTATTAACCGGGATGCAGTTATTGAAAGTTGAAGGGTTCTGAGTACGCATGACAGTATCATCCGTAACTTTGTAGAGAGGTAAAGTTTTAAAATTAGTGACAAGTTGTTTGCTGTTAAAGTCTATAACGCAGTTATAGTGTTCAAGGAAATCTGAACCATGTAATCCGTCGAATTCAATGTCGATGTTGCAAATATATACCTTGTGTGGGTCGGCGACATTGAAAGGTACAAGGGTGGATTCGTTGATTAAGATTTTCTGATCGGTGATTCCTTGGATGACTACGTTTTCGGGAAATCGTTGTTTGAAGCGTTGGCAGGTTTCAGGTTTAAAAATTGAAAGTCCTGCACCCGTATCGATAAGAAGTTTATAGGTGTTTGAAGTGTCAGTAATATAATAAAGATTCTTTGAGTTGACGGAAAGAAGGGGTCTTACAGAAAGTTCTGTTCTGGAAAGTTGACCTTGGGGCTGAAGTCGTCCAGATTCATTGTCTGAATTTGGGTTTGAATTTCTGAAATTTCTTGGTCTGGGGGTTCTGACTGAGTGGGGGTCAAATGAAAATTTACTTGAGAAGAATCAGGTTCGTCAGAATAAAATTCGTATAACTGTTCAGTATTGAAATATTCTGGTTCATTGTTTTGTTCGAAATCATTAGGGTGATAATCTTGTACGTTTCCGTACTCATCGGGTAAAGAGGTGTAATGATTTTCGTTTTGAGAGTAGTTATAGTCATTGTGATATTGTCCGAATTGCAGATTGTTCAAGTGATGAGTCTTTGGTTGTTGGCGTTGTTGAGGTTTAAAGAAACTCGGATTCGGTCTGTAATTGCCAGACATTTGGGGTTGTCTACTGGTAGATGGACGAAATTGTTGCTGTGAAAATTGTTGACAGGGATTAACATTTGTAGATTGATTAGCAGGTTGATTGGAAAAATGAGGGTGGTAATTCGAATAGTTCTGATTAGAATTCGGGTTGTGTTGAAATTGTCTCTTTCTCAATAAGCATTCGTTGCTTAAATGGCCCATGCGTTTACAAAAAGAGCATTGTTTTGGAGGTGGACCGTTATTTGGTTTACGAGGGGGTTGTTGGAAACTTCTATTATCTGAAAATTTCTGGGTTTCTATATGTGATAGTTGTAGTTCTCGTCTAATTCTGGAAATGGCAGTGAGAATACTGCATGAGTCGCTAGCGCGAACGAGTTGACCAATTTTGGGCCCCTATCCCGTGAGGAGGCTATTAAGAGCCATTGACTCTATTAAGTCAATCTGCGCTTGCTTTTCTTTGATGGTTAAATTTTGTTTGTTTATAGCTGCTAGCATTTTGGCTTGGTGCGTCTGGAGTCTAGCAGAGAAAGTGAGGGGGGATTCATTAGGAGTTTGCCGCATTCGTTGCAAGTCCTGTATGAGAGCCGAGAGATCCCGAGGATCTCCAAAATGATTTTCTAGGAGGGTTTGAATTTCGGCTAGTTGACTAGGATTTCGCGAATTAATTAACTCAGCCGCTCTACCGCGTAACTTATTTTTGATATGGAGAATTAGCAGTACTTGCTGATTATCCGTTGCCATGCTGTAAGCAGTATTACAGGAGCATATGAAAGTGTTTAAAAATATCGGATTACCATCATACTCAGGAATTATGGCAAATATTTCCGATAGCTTATAGAGCTCTACAGTTGGTGTAGCTGCCTGTCTAGTCGTTGCCATTTTTTAAAATTGTATAGATTCGCACAATAAATCGAAATTAAATGTTGAATAAAAGTTTTAAATTGAAATGGTAGAAAATATATGGTTTATCGATTCAGTATTGAGTAATGTTTAATATAGGAGTTGCAAAAACAAAATGGGAATTTATTAATGGTAAAATACGTTTAAAATAATGTTTCAAATAATAAAATAATGCAATAATATAAAATATTTAGTTTCAAAATTATTTAGGGAAGGTAAAGTAATGAGGAATAAAATATATAAATGAAAGAACTGGTGATCATTCAAAATAAAATCAAAATAAAAAATAGTTGCTTTATGTGATTCTTACGTTATTATTCCTCCCATCGGACTGTTCTCCGCGTCACTTAGCACTGGTTAGCATGGTTGCGTGTTCCCTTGCTAGTACTTGGTAGTTGTTGTCCTTTTCAAGTAGGTTTTATTCTGCAAAGGCTTGGAAACCACCACAACTAGTTAGAAATCTTCGTGTTCTAGCTGTGTCTGGAATATCCTACTGACTGCGCCAATTTTATATTCACTTTGATTCAATTCACTTTTTAAAAAAAATTATTTATTTAGAAACATGCAAAATTAGAATTGAACAATTAAAATAGTTAAAGTACTTGAATAACTTAATACTATAAATGACATTATTTGAATGACAACACGAGATCGTTTCCAGTTGCTTTAATAACATCGACAAAAGTGCTGATGCAAGTCAGCGTTTTTACTGGGTAAACGGACTTCTGTAGGTTTCAGGGAAGTTGTTTGCATATAATTCAAGATGAAATTTGATATCCCAGAGAAGTCACGTACGCTTTAAATTCCGTTGACTTCTCGACTGTGTGAACTAAGTGCTGATATATTTTCCATATAATATATATATATATATAGAATATCTCGAGGAATTAATCATTAAATTAAATATCTATTTTCTAAAGAAATATTGTTGAAATATCCTATATAAAATTTATATTATTTGGTAATTTCATTCAACTTACACCATTGCCATGATATTTTGAAGTATATCTATATGTCTTTTTGACTTCAAATTTAAATTTTCTGTCATCCATATCAACCTTTTTCGTACATTTATACTGTTTTATATTGGATTGCTTTCTATTTAACCTCAAGTTTTGTAAGTATTTTTATCATAATTTGGAAAACATATAATAATTTAACCAAAACATTCTAGTATTGAACTGATGAAGAAGAGAAACTCTTCGAAAGCTCTTCATTAAAGAACAAAGAGTTAACAAGTAGTTTTAATTCGCCCACCTTCAGGCTGAATCCCGTTAATTATTCAACCTATATCGAACAACCAGTCGTTATTCCTGCGTATATATATATATATATATATATATATATATATATATATATACATATATATGTTTGTGTATACTGTTTCACGGATGGAAATATGTGGTGTACATCCGTTCGTCTGTATTCGTTTGAAAGATCACTTGACTTTTCGCCAAAATCATATTTGGCTTTCTCAAAAGATAGTTACTTAGTATCTTTTGAGAAAGCCAAATATGATTTTGGCGAAACGTCAAATGATCTTTCAAACGAATACAGACGAACGGATGTACACCGGAATAAATCATCAACCGTATATATATATATATATATATATATATATATATATATATATATATATATATATGTATTTATGGGTATGTCGGGATCTCGTTTAATCGACAAGACGAATTCCCAGCTAAGAGCTGTGTCTCAATAGATCGCAGGCTGGAACCTGCTCTGCCAAGTACAAATACTCTTGCGAGATATGTAAGTCGCCTACAGATAATTCCGAGATCCGACATCGAAACAAGTTTTATTTATACCCATGATAGATCGTCAGGGAATATGTCAGACATGCCAAAAATCAATCCTACTGCCGACCAATGCTTTCAAAGGTATTTTTTTATGTAAACAGCGAAAAATTTCTCGTCGAACCATTATCTTACCTTTGAGGTCATATCAAGGTGAAACTCAATTTTAAGGTGAGTATTTTATCGCTATTTTCGGGAAGGGCCAATTTAATATAAAAGTTAGAGGAATTTTCTTTCTATAAGATTGTGACCTGAAGCTTATTTCATATTTTTTTAATAACTCTCATATTTACCTCACTCGTGTCGCAAATCAAATCAAGTCTCAATGGTTCCTAAATATCATTTCTTGATAAAGACAATTTTATCTGTTAGTACTAATTTAAAAGTTTTGTTTTTATTATTTTAAACTTAAACGAAAGAAAATATGTAGTATTTAAATATTATTCATAAAAAATGTCACATTTCTGTCAGTTGCTAAACAAAAGCAATTATATAAATGTCATTATCCACACGCCAACTTCAATCCTATAATCTAAAATGGCAGTCATAGGCATTTTTATTTTCACGTACAACTTAAACTTTATCGATAAGTTAATTATATAATAGAAATTATGCGAAGTTTAAAACTGTTTTGCTTGTGCTGTGCAATTTTTTTTTGTTGATAATTTGTTTTATAATTACAGTATTATTATAAATAATTAGTACAATTTAAAATACAGAGTAACACTTATAATTACAGATAAAAATCAGTTTATGAAAATTAAAAATCAATTATCACATGCAAAATATATCGTTTCAATATGTTTGTGACTATAAGATTGTCATCTTTAAATGTCTCTTGCCACCGGTGACCTTACGCCTGGCCTACCAGCCACAATTAGGCGAAACCCCTGTATGCCTGAAGTGAGATGCTCCAAGTTCATCCAACCTATATCCAACCTATCTGCTCATTTCAAAATATGTTCAATATGTTTGTGACTATAAGATTGTCATCTTTAAATGTCTGTTGCCACCGGTGACCTTACGCCTGGCCTACCAGCCACAATTAGGCGAAACCCCTGTATACCTGACGTGAGATGCTCCAAGTTCATCCAACCTATATCCAACCTATCAGTTCATTTCAAAATAACCTATTTTATTCTGGTTTTGCTCGAATCTGCTCTATACCACATTATCACCGTGCAATGCAGCACTCTCCCATATATATTCTACTTAAAAATCAAATATAAATATAAATTTGAAAAAGTATAAAAGTAGTTTCAGCTGGATTATTGTTCACAAATACCACATTAACATTACACAAATACCCTTTTTGGTGCTTTTATTTTAATTTAAACGTTAAAGTGATTTTATTCAGCAGATCTCGGGGAAAGGGACTGAAGCACCCTTGTAATATATTAGTAAACAATATAATACAATTTCCTTATTCTACTCAAATACTCCATTATAATTTATATTTTTAGAATTTCTTGGGAATAGTACCACTATTAATGGAAAGTCAGTGTATTTCAAATATTCTAAACGTTTGTAGGTCTAAATCATGTTCCATTATCAATAATCAATAAATATTAACACATTAAATTAACGGAGTATAAATAAATTTCAAAATTATTAAATGATATCATCAACAAAGAACCAAATATACAATTCACATTAGAAATCGTGCAGCATTACAAGCTACCTTGGTAAGATATTTTAGGTAACAAAAACGCCATCTTCATTAGATATGGAGGTCTACCGAAGCTGATTCATACTAACAGGTATCTCAATCTTAAGTCTAATCATCCATATACCATAGTAGCTGTATCATTAAATCTTGGTATGATTAGAGTACACAAAAACGAAAATTATATTTCGAGATTTACACTTTATTTTATAAACGACACGTGTTTCGGCATACAATGCCTTTATCAAGTTTCACAAAATACTAAAACTATTATTCTAACTAGTTAGAATTATAGTTTAGTTTTACACTATGTAATAAAATTAAGCAACTCCAATTTAATTCGTTTTTCTGATTTTTGGTGTAAAACAATTTTATTCAACTATCGTGTATCAGATTAGCATGTTTTCCAGAGTAGCAATCAATTTTAACTACAAGTAAATGTTTTCAAAAATTGAATATTGAAAAATGTCAAACATAAAAAATGAAATATTAATTTTCTAAATGTATGTAAAATTTTTAATTAAGTGGGTACATATCAGGGTGTGCACCCTGGTATAGATGGAAACAAGCTTTTTTGTCTTTTATTACTCAAGCTAGTTAAAAACTTCAGTAATTTTTATGTATTGATTGTATCTTTGTAACTTTAAAAATAAATGACTCACCACTTGATTATTTCATTCTCTGGTAAATAAATCAGAGTTTTTAGCGACCATAAATAAATGAAATTGATTTTGATATTTTTTGATGAAACTAAGTTCATATGCATATATATGTCATCTACAGATCGGCGCAACATTGAAATCATGGGCGAAGCTTGGTCGCCCAGGTAGTTCTTGTATAAACAAATGATTGAGATTTCAATTTTTTTGTTAAGGGGTTTTTTCCAGAATGCTCTTTTTCACTAAATTAATTTCAAACTTTTGGCCACTTCCAGTAATACTAGCGGTTGACTAATAAGTTTGTTATTTTAAATGGAGTTGCATCATTTTTAGGATGAATGCTTTAAAAACTCAAAAATATAAGGTACTTTATACAGACTTCGTATGTCTGGGACTCGTAGTTTCCGAGATAAATTAACGGGTCATGTAATATATCAAATCCCAGGGCTCATTATGACAAATATATTTTTTTAATTTTTTTAAAATGAATATTTTAAAATATATTTAAAAAAATATTTTAAAAAATTACCCATTCTCCCCGTTATTCCCCAAACTATAAGACCTCATTTTTTTGTTTATAGGAAAAATATGAAAAAAAATCCCTATTTGGCCTCCAACTAATAGAATTAAACGGAAAATAAATTACTAGAAAACCCCCATAGTAATTTTAGGGACAACTTATACAATTAAATGGAAAATAAAGATTCAATTTTCAAACGCATCATGTAATATATCAGATGAAAGGCTAAATATGTGAATTACAAATATATCATATTTTGAATCATTTGTATAAAAGATATTAAAAATATTAAACATCGACTTAATTCCCACTTTAGAAACTACACTATTTAAAATTTGAAAAATATATTTTATTTATATTTTTAAATAATTTGAATAACAGATTTAATAATTTATAATTTAAACTTTGACCTATTTTGCCGTTTTTCTTCCAATCTACAGAGCCTCAAAACTCAGACAGTAGATTATAAAAGGCATCTCTGAAAGTTTATTAGTAAAATAAAACTCTAATGTTACTTTTTGGGGGCCAAATTAAAAAATTAAATACATATGTATTGTGACAAAAATCAAGCGAATCCTAAAGCAGATAAAATAAAAAGTCTATGTGTGGAAAATCAAAGTGTATATTTTTTATAAATTTAAAACGCTTCCTTTAAAAGATATAAGGGTAAGTATAAGAAAATGCACTCATTCCCTGCTTGTCTGAAACTGGAATATTCGAATATTGAAGGTGGTACGGAACCCTAAGTATGCGAGTCCAACTCGCACTTGACCAAATTATTTATTTTACTATTAACAAAATAGTTCATTTCATAGCGTGCAGTAATCATATAAATATAGGTTACTATATTGTTTTAGCAATAGTAGCTTTTTCTAAGTTTTCTGATTCTTTATTAAAACTAATTCTTCTCAACGGAATGTATTGTTTTTTCTCTTTTCAGAAACCTTTTATCACCAAATATTCTACTGCCTTAACCCTCGGTCCTGTACTCGCCATTTGCATGATTCCAGGAATGTTGTGTTTTCGCTGCGATATGAAGCACAGTGCATTTTGGGCATCTATGTATAATGCCTTTGGGAGATTTATATACACTTTTGGTGCTTGCGGTGGGCTTATTCTTGCTTCACGTGGATATTCGGGTAGGTGAATTTGATTTATTTACTTTTTTCTCGAATATTAAAATATGTAACCAGTAAATTAAAATAAGGGAAAAACATCAAGATTAGTAACAAAATAAAAGGTAAATATAACGTGGCTATTTACTGGACCCCTCTGCTCCAAAAATAATTCAGGTCGAACTACATAATTATGCACTGGAGAGAACGAAGATATCAACAATAAAGAGAAGGACCACAATTCAACGCTTTGAGGACCTAAAGAAATGTGTTAGACCAAGATGGAAGACTGTAGAGACGAGAATTCTCAAAATGTAAGGCTAGGAGTAGTTGTAACGAGTTGTCAAAAATCATGGGTGTATCCAAGGGGGGGGGACGATGGGGGTGATTGCCCCCACCGAGAGCCTTAAAGTCAGTAAATTTAATATTGAAACGAGGAAATCCTAACTCCAAGAGCCTAGAAGAAGGTAACTTCTATGGGTTTAAACATCATAACTACTATGTTTAGTGTAATAACCGAAGAAATCTAGGTTTAACATTTTATTTAGGTGAATTTAGTACAGGTTCGCCCCCCCCCCTGAAGCATGAAATCGCGCCCCACCGGGAGGCCCGTGTCTGGATCCGCCCCTGTCAAAAATATCTAAATATTAGACAATCCTGCCATGAATAATGAAATAAATCAAATTTACTTCCTCTCATTTATTAAATTTATATTAAAAACTTTTTCAAAATATTTTGTTGTTTAGAAAAATTCAAAAGCTTATTGGAATGGCCACCAAGTTCAATCCTAAGCCGGCTATCATATACCGCGTATATAATACATATCGGAATAACTTGGGTGAGAAATGGTTTGAGAAGGTTTCCAACATACATAAATGATTTGCAGCTGGTAAGAGCCTTTGTCTTCATATATTTAGTTATCTATAACGGTAAACTTCGAAAAAGGAAAACCGTGAAATTTGTTCCTGAAATATCTTTTTTTATTATTTGATCATATTGTTATAAATTTCGTGGGTTCAATTAAAATTTAAAAACTAATATTCACTTTGACTTTTCTAGAACTTTTATTTACATCAAATTACACAGAACAGCTGATCACAATAACATTTATTTATTTATTTATTACCAGAAAATACATTTACAGTAAGTGATTTACATGTAACGTTTCTACAGACGCAAACTGGTTACCTGTGCGTAGAACTGGAACTCTACTTAGTATTTTAATTTAACTACAAAAAAGAAAAATGGTAAAAGAAAAAATAGAAGTCATATAATTTAAAATTAATATTAAAACTAATAAGCAATAGACTTGTAACTTTTATATTAGGTTAATTTAAAATATTCTGTCCTTTCTTTATGAAATATTCTTTAAATTATTGAAATTGCACAGAAGATAATTTCATTAATTACAAAATCTTATATTTAACTACTTATACAATCAATCTTATATTACAAAATCTTATATTTAACAACTTATACAGTTGCTGTAATACATTTTTTGAGTTTATTTTTCGCTGATTTTGTCTTACATATTTTTTTAAATCTATTTGGTAATCTATTGAAAAGTATTATGGCTCTAGTTGCACTATTTTTACGGCTGACAGTTTTATACATTCTAGGTAGTTGTATACTTTTGTTTCTGCTTGTACTTCTTGATGTCATATATTTAGTTTTTAGTATTTCATAACGATAAGTCAAGGAGTCTAAAGAAAATTGTTGGACTAAATGGCATGGGTTGCCTTGTCCAACAATATTATTTTTGTTTACAATTTTAAGTATTTTGTTTTGTACTCTTTGTAATAAGTTTAGATTGTTGGGAAAGGCTCCTCTCCATGCAATAATACCATAGCTAATCAGGCTATGGAATAGAGCATGTTAAATCGTTTTTAGTGTATCTGTAGCCATGATACTAGAAAATTTATAAAATAAGAACACTAAATATTTGTTTTTTATTTTGATCAAATAATAAATATGTTTATCCCAACGTAGTCTATAGTCGAATATTATTCCTAAATGTTTATAACTATGCACTCTTTTTACACTTTGATCCTTGATCTTAATATTAATGCCATTGGGGATTTCTACATAAGTTCTTCGTCGCACTAACTAACTGCTGCGATTATGGGTCACTCCTTTATAAAACCTGCATCGAAAACTCTCGTACAATCAATCATCAATTCTACAGTTGCCGAGCAATATCGAGAACAATTTTTCCTAAAAGTGATCGGTGTCGTACTGGTATGAAACCAGGGCCGGCTTAAGGAAATTTCGTTACACCGCCCCCCCCCCCTTTAATTCTGATCGTCCCGGTCAGAAACATCCTCTCCATGGTAGGAAGCGAGTCGATCCAAATGAACCACCTTTAACTTAACCCTGGGGTTTCGACGGATCCGGTAGACGACGTCATTAAGCCTCTTGACCACCTCGTATGGATTATCCCAGGCGGGTGTAAGCTTGGGGGATTTACCCTTGCTCCGTTGGGGGTTGTACAGTCAGACTTTGTCCCTCTCTTGGAACCCGACTGAATTGGCCTTGAAGTCGTATCGTGTCTTCATCCGGTCACTGGTGGCTAACATCTCCGTTCGGGCTAATTCGTGTATTGCCAGCATGTTATGTCGGAGCTGGTCGGCGTAATCGTCGATGTCTTGGGGAAGTTCTTCGGGGGAGCCAAATGCGAAATCGCAGGGTAATCGCAGCTCCTTTCCGAATAGGACCCTGACTGGGATCAGGCCTGTACTATTATGTACGGCACAGCGATATGCCAACAGGAATAGGGGAATATGCTCATCCCAATCACGCTGGTTATTGCTGACGACCTTGGATAGGTGTTGTTCCAAGGTCCTGTTGAATCTTTCCACCATTCCGTTCGGCTGGGGGTGTAATGGTGTGGTACTCATTTTCCTGATGCCCAACATCGTGCAGACCTTCTGGAATACATTCGATTCGAAGTTACGCCCCTGGTCTGAATGTAGTTCCATCGGGACGCCAAACCTGCTGAATAGTTGTTCTACTAGCACCCTCGCTACCGTGGTTGCCTCTTGGTTGGGTATCGCATATGCCTCAGGTCATTTGCTGAAGTAATCCATTGCAACCAGAATATATTTGTTCCCCCCTCAGACTCGGGAAACAGACCGGGACATGGATGGCAATTCTCTCAAATCGGACACCCACATTGTACTGCTGCATTCTGCCCTTGGTCCGGGTCTTCGGCCCTTACTAGCTGCACAGGTGTCACATTTCCGTCACCAAGCTTCAAAGTCTTCAAAGTAATTTACCCAGTAGTATCGCTGACGAACTTTGTCTAGGGTTATGTTCATGCCCAGATGGCCCCCGGTAATCCCATCATGTACTTCGGTCAGGATGGCTGGTACCTTTTTCTTAGGAACTATCAGTTTGGACTTGGTTTCCCGGCCATCAGTGCTCTCCCAAACTCGCTTGAGCATTCCATTCTCTACTCTTAGAGAGTCCCATTGGGTCCATAACGATTTCAGCACTCCCGAGTATCTAGCTACCTCGTCCCATCGTGGTCTGAGTGCCCCTCTCGTTTTGAGTGACAAGATTGGTTCGATGTCTGGATCAGCAATTTTGTTCTGGATGCACTGTTCCGTTGTCCAGTCTTCATTGGCCTGCACTCGGATCTGTCTGATGGAGATCCCCTCTCGCTGTTCCGTCTTCAGACAATGTCCGCATTCTGCTCTACAGGGTCTTCTGCATAGGGCATCGGCATTATTGTGCAAACGGCCGGCACGGTGTTCCACCTTGAAATCGTATTGCTGTAATTACTCCATCCACCTGGCCAGTTGTCCTTCCGGTGTCTTCATGTTCAGCAGCCATTTGACGGCAGCATGATCTGTTGGGATTAAGAAATGACGACCATAGAGGTATTTGTGGAAATGGTCTACCGCCCTTATTATTGCAAGAAGTTCTTTTCTGGTGACGCAATAATTTCTTTCCGGTTTCGAGAATCCACGGCTGTAGTACTCAATTACCCTCTCTTCACCTCTTGCACCTGGGGTAGGACGGCCCCCATATCTGTGTTGCTGGCGTCGGTGTCTAAAATGAACTTGCCGGTCTGTGCAGGAAAGGCTAGGATTGAGCTGGAACATAGTGCTGCCTTCAGTCGTCTAAATGATGTTTCGCAAGCCTGATTCCAACGGAAGGTCTCTTTCTCAGTGGTCTGCCGATGTAGAGGCGCGGCAAAGGTGGCAAATTCCTCAACAAATCGCCTGTAGTAGGAACAGAGGCCCAAAAAGCTTCGGAGTTCATGCTTGTCTCTTGGGACTGGCCAATCACGGATAGCTTCTATCTTGCCCTCGTTGGTGCGAATTCCTGACTCGGAAACGACGTGGCCCAAAAACTCTACTTCTTTTTTGAACAAGGAACACTTCTTCGTGTTGAGTCTCAGGTTGGCGTTATTAATTCTGGAGAATACTTCGCCCAGATTCGTCAGATGGTCGTCGAATGTCTCACCCATCACTAGAATGTCGTCGAGATATACTCAGCACGTCCTCCTGGTTAACCCGCTCAAAACATACTCCATTAGCCTCTCAAATGTTGCGGAAGCATTAAATAACCCAAAGGGCATGACCGTGAACTGAAACAGCCCTTTACTGGTGGAGAACGCTGTCTTCTTTATTTCGTTTGCGTGTAGACCAACCTGCCATTATCTACTTTTTAGGTCTTTTTAGGTGTGGTCAAAGTGTCATCGATTCGGGGTAGTGGATAGCTGTCTTTCTTCGTGACGTCATTCAGCTTTCCGTAATCCACGCAAAATCGGGTGGTTTTATCCTTCATTTTAACTAGCACCACGGGAGCAGTCCATGGGCTGATGGAAGGCTCAATAACTCCACTCTGTAACATGGACTCGATGTTCTCCTCGACTGCCTGTTGTTGCCCCAATGGTAGTTGTCTAGGTGGTATTCTGATGGGTTGAGCCTTTCCGGTATCTATTTGATGCTGTATGATGTTGGTGCGGCCGGTGGTTCCATCTTGACTGTTAAAAATTTGCCAGTGCTTTGTGATAAATTGCTTGGCTTTCTTCTGGTTCTCTGGTGTCAGGTGTGTCAAATGGTCAGCAAACTGTTGTAGGAACTCTTTACTGGGCCCTGTCTCCTTCACCGACGTCTGGTACTCTTCTTCGCAAAGATGGTCTCGACTGGCTCGAAACAAGCTATCTCTTGACCATTGGCAATTCTGATGTCGTGGTTTGACAAATGCATGATTCTAATTGGTATATCTCGTCCGGTTTTAACTATAGCCCGTCCAACTAAGTAGTCATGAGCTGAGTGTACGGGCTCCACCATTCCAACGCTGCTCCCAGGATGGCTGTCTAGCTGCCCATAAATAATCTGTTCCGTTCGACCGGGAATTCTGGCTGGAGATTTTGCTACAATTTTTATTGAGGTCGCTGAGCTGTTAACGGGCCGTGTCAATACAAATTCCTCATTTAGGAATCGAAGAACATCATATCTCGGGTCGAACATAAATCCATGCTGGTTGATTTGGTCCATACCCAGTATAAAATCGTCCTCAATATTTGCTACCAGGACCATATGCCGGTTGTCCCCTATCTGTAGCACGACATCTGCCTCACCCTGTATTGACATGGACTCGCCGGTGACTGTTCTGAGCTGGATGTTACTGTTTACTGGCCGGATCTCTGATGACCTCAAAACCCTGGACGTGGCAATGAACACAGCGGCGCCGGTGTCGATGGTGATGGTAATTGCTCTGCCATTGATGGTGCCCCTTATGACTAGGCTGCTGCTATCTCGGCACAATCCCCGGATGGATACTGTCCTGGGGGCTGGTGGCGGGTTAGTCAGCATTCGCCCCTAATGCTGACTGATTGCAGTTTCCCTGGTTGGTAAGGTCGGTTTGTTGGCTACCCCTGGTTGGTTATCGTTCCGGTAGCCTTACTCTGCAGTCACGTTGAAAATGTCCTTTCCGTCGACAGCGGTAACATGCCCCTCTGGTGCCAGTTCTTTGTGACCGTTCTAATAGCTTGTTCAGACCAGACAGCAGGGCTTGACATGGTGACTCTGGCTCTTCCTGGTTAAAGGACGGCCTCTACTTCTAATGCCCGAAGTAAAGCTTCATTACTTTTCTTGACGCCACTACAAGGACAAGTGCACTAAACGTCTAACCTCTGCTTCAACATCTTGAAGGCTCTCTCCGTATTTTTCCATTTTTCCACTTAGTTGCGCCTGATATACTTGACTTAAGGACTGTTTGTCGTATCTTCTGTCCAGGATAGCGATGATCTTGTCAAAATTGCCTTGTTCATCGACTGGAATGCTTTGGAGGAGTTCTAAGGCCGGACCTCTTAAGGAAATTCCAAGAGAGGTAGATTTTTCTTGGTTATCCCATCCATTAGCTGTAGCCACGGCTTCAAATTGCCGTTTATACATGGGTCAAGATGAACTGCCATCAAATATGGGTGGTTTACTAACGGAACCTTTGGTACTCACGGTGTTTTGGTAATTTCCTCGCTGTAAGTCCTGTTGCAATTTTTTAATTTCAGTTTCTACCTTATTTTGGATCCCATTGATTTTATCTTGTATTTCAATGTGTACTGTTTGTTTGATGGAACTAATTTGATCTTTAACTGTCTTGAATTGAACTGATTTCAAATTTTACCTGGCTTTGGATGGAATCGAGATCATCTACTTTTGTTTCAAGAGTATCCAGGGTATTTTTTATGGTCTTAATGTCATCATTTAGCTCTTTTATGTCTGACTCAACTATTTGCATTCTTTCATTAACTGTTTCATTAACTTGCATTAACTTAACTATTTGCATTAATTGCTCAAATTGTAGTTGCATTTTTTCTTCAGTTTGGCCTTGTTTGTCTGCAAATTTCGAGAATTATTTTTTGTCCTAAAAGTGATCGGTGTCGTACTGGAATGAAACCAGAGCCGGCTTAAGGAAATTTCGTTACAATATATTAGTAAAAACTTTATTAAACAAAAAAATTATATGTGTGCTTATACCCACATTATGACAGTAAATACAATAGCGAGAACATGAATAGATTTTATTAACACTTATTATCAACAACATTTTTTAAAATAAAACAGAAAACAGAAATAAATTTACGGTTAGATAATTTGAGTAGATTTGATGATCAAAATTATAAACTTAACAATCTATAAAACGCGCTTGTAGCTTCTAGTTAGTTTGAAACCTATGTCGACGTTGTCCGATACCTAAATACCACTTTTTCTTATTATGGTATTCCTCATCATTCAGGTTTCGTAAACCCATGGATCTCCACATTCCTTTTATCCTCAATATGTTTGGTATTCCTCTTTTTCAGTACTAGACTTTTTTTCCAATGTATTCTCTAACTGTTACTTCAAGTTAATTAGTTATTTTATTGATTCTTTCTCATCTTCGTCCAACTTTGACGTTCAAGTTGCTCTATTCTGACGTTCTTATTTTTTTGTTGTTCTTTCATTCTCCATGTCTCAGATCCTTACACCTGTGGTCTTGATTATTGTATTGTAGATTATCTTCTTTTTTCTTTTCCCATTTCGGTATCTCGTTTAGTGAGCTAATTCCAGTTCTTGCTTGGGTTATTCTATATATTTTATTTCTGTATTGTCTGTGCATTCGATCTTCCAGCTCTAAACCCACTCTCTATTTCTTCATAGTTATTACATTCCTGTTCTATCATATGCCCTATTATTCTTACACAAACTCTACTAACTGAGCTTGTTACTCATACCCCACAATAATTGCTGAATTTTAATTAATTGCCCATTTTAGTATTGATGTATTGTATCCCACTTTCCAGTCATCGGATATTTTTCACAAATGATATAATGTGTAACTATATCTGCTAAGAACTGTGAATTTCTCCATTCGTCCTTTCGAAGTTTGAAATTAATATTTTTTTATAGAAGTAAATCTATTTCTATATTTTTACCGTCAATTATACCTCGATCTAGGGGGGACACTTTTTAAACCACAGAGTTTCGAAGTACTAATAGCTTTATTGTATGTTAAGTATACTTTCTTGTTATCTTAAATCTGTAATCAACGTCAATTACTGTTTGTAATAGGCATGCGTTATTTTTCTAATCCTCGCTGAGATGCACCATTTTTTGTGTTCGTCAAATAAATTTGAGAGTGACAGATTATTTGATTTTTCTATTACTTGACACTGGGGATTCTGCTATTATACTCGTCCTTAGAGCATATATGGAGGTAGCCTGCAATGCACAAATATTGTTACAAGACCAGAAAGGGAAGGCAATAGACACAGTAACAGGCTATTTTACTTAGTGGGTGCAAACAGCAAAGGCACTACATGCCGGACGCATTTCATTGGAATCGAGTACAATCGAGTAAAATAGCCTCTTGCTCTATTGCTATAGCTATTTCTGTTCTTAATCTTGGTACGAGATTTGTGTATTATGGATTACGTTTAGATTATTAATTATCAAGCTGCTAGCTTATTTAAGTTTTCTCTAATCAATATATAAGTTATAGTATTGCCCCTAGTGCCACAAGCGCTGCTTAATGCTTTGATTCGGATACGTGTCTTCGGGACGTGTTGTATTGGTATTTATTTTTTCACACTTATTTAATTTATAATTCGTTTTTGTCTAATAAAACTTTTTCGGAAGTACCCGAAATATATGGTATATATGGTTCGAATTGAATGTAACTTAAAGCAAGATAAAATATCAATGAACAAAGAAAGAACATAATCATATATGCTAAATAATAGAAAACCAACATGTAGTAAGAACAATTTTTACAAACATTAATTATCTTATTGAAAAACTCTCTCCCAGGATTAAGTGAATGTGACAACTAATTTTCCTATATAATAGGTTTGATATATATTGCAAGATACTTATCGGTGTGATGTGACGTTTCTATTCCGTCTCAAATATCGTTGTCAAAAAGTATTTTTTTTTTTTGGAGATTTTGTAAGAAATATCTGAATTTGCTAACTGGGATAACAATTCGCCTTACATGTTTGCAATTCGAATGGTTGTACTGTCCATCCTCTTGGTGTTTTTTGGTGGTGTTGATAGTTCTGATTAAAAATATACGATCATCTAGCTCATTGTGAAAATATTCCACAGCTCTCAATATTGCAAGTTCTTTTCTGATGACTCCGTAATTCTTTTCCGAAAACTCGGCGAAAGTATTGTATCACCCGCTCGGTGTCTAAGTGAAACTTGCCATACTGCGAAAGAAACGCTAAAATTGAAGTGGAAGGAGGTTTCACATTCTAGATTCCTGTAAAAGGTTACTTTCTCGGTAATCTTCCAATGAAAAAATGCGGCTTTGATGGCAAAGCCCTAAACGAAACACCTGTGGTTTGAACGAAGACCTAAAAACTGAGAAGTCGATGGCCCATGATGCATGGCTTCTATCTAGAGATGGATCAATGCTTGGGATTGAGCCTTAAGTTTGCTTTGTTCATGCTGGAAAATATTTCGTGAAGGTTCTTCAAATGATCTTCAAATGTGTAATCCATAAGCTAACTGTCCGTTCTCCACCAATCCAACGCAGCTCCCAGTATTTCGTTAAATCTGAATAAGTGGTTCAATTAGACCGACAACTCATGTTGAGTCTACAAAATAGTCGGATGCATAATGTCCTAGAGTGTTGTCAGAATTCGCTGACGGATCGGAGTTTTCCTGGCTGGGGGTGTTGTTGTCTTGGGTACTACTGGTTGGTGTTTGGTAGCTTCACTCTGCAGTTACATTGAAAAAGCCCTGTTCGTCCACAATGTTAACACATTCATCTAACTTCAATTTCTTGTAAGTTTTCAAGTAACTTGCTTACCCCAATAACAATGCCTAAAGGAATGATTCTGTTTCTTCCTAAGTGAGGAAACTACTCGTACCCTTGGTTTGGAAATATGCATGACAACAGCTACTTTTACAATATATTTTCATTTGTTGGCGCGAGAAGCAAAGACCGACAACTAGGAAACTAGCACACAGATTTTCCGGATCAGGAGCCGTTTCATGTAATTATTGTGATCCCGTAACTGCTAGGTTAGAATGTCACGATAAACTTTTCAGGTTAATGTCACCTGTCAGAGATATTGAATACTCTTTTCGAGGTGCCATTCTTTTGTAGTTTCCCCGAAAATCCTAGATGTCCGTCTTTACATCTCGCGTCTACAAATTTACCGATATGTATCAAATATATCAAAGAGTGTTCGAGAGGACATTCTCTTGTGGGAAGCGTAACTGATGAACGTTCCCTGACCAGAAACAATATATACTGTATATATTGTCTTGTGTACAAAAGAATGACAGCTCGAAGAGAGAATTCAATTTGTAATAATTTGAAAAGATATGCTTAACCCTGAGTTTAACTTGAAAGTCATCACCAAGATCAAAATCTAAACTAAGGTTTGCCTTTTTCAAAACTCAAATAGTTACCAATATTTTCAGCAGTTTCCATACGTTATCCCAAATCACTTTAAATTAAAAATTAGTTACCTAGGTCATTACGCATTAAAACTGTTGTTCTTCGACTGTCTATCGCTTTTAAAAAAGTAACTATTAGAATGTTCCAACGGTTTAATAGAAGTTGGTTTTTCAGATATACTATGCAATGGGTGATGCAGTGTTGAGCTACATGGCAGCCTTACTCCTAACCCTTCTGTTCGAAATGCCAATGAGTAGTTTATTAAAACGTGCTGTACCCCATGAACGTAAGGTCACTGAGAAGAAAATGTGAGATATCCCGGAAAATGGATTAAAATAGTTATATATATATTAACATATTAATGTATGATTGCTTCGGTTAGGACAAAAACCGATTAGCTTAGTAGGTATATCGGTACTTTAGTTTTTGTATTAAACTATTTGATATCAGAAACATGTATTTTATTCGTTCAAGTAGTTTATAAGTTTTTCGTTCATCTGGTTATTATACCTGGATAAAGAAGAAATGCAAATAAGTTTGGAAAAATGCTCTCTATCTCCTGACAAATAAAATAGCTTGACTACTAAGGGCATAACGTACAATGGATGTGCGTAATGTTACAGACAAGAGAGGATGAAAAGTTGGATTACAGGGCTTTGAAACTCGAATGGGTTCACAAATGAGTAAAGAGCCTAACAGAAATATTCCTGGTTCCCCCCATTTTATCATCATCAAGCATTCTCAAGTATTTTCTTTTGAGACTGGTAAAATAAATGTTAGCTAAAAACAGAAAATCAATATTAGCATATAAAATATCAATAGGTAAGAGTTATGAAATAGTGTAAATATACCTTAATTTTGGAAAATTATAACCTGCCAGTCAATATAAGCTAATAAAGTAAACAGCATTTATAATAGAAAATATATGAAAGAAAAGTTAATAATAGAATGGATAGGTAAATAAAATAAATAGCTTTAAAAAAAATCACCAACTCAATGCATAGTAACAATAATGACACTTAATAGTAAAAAATAATTCAATTGGATATTTAAAAAAAAACTATTATATGTTCAGCAAGCCTGCGTTTGAAGTTGATGCCAAGCCTAAGAAAAGCATATATTTTTCATATTAATATAAACAGCTTTATATATTAAACTATAATTAATTTATAAAGTTATTTATACGCCATGTTACACACATATTTTCAGGCTGAGCACCAACTTTAAACGCAGGCCTGTTGAACATATAATAGCTTACCTTTTAAATATCCAATTGAACTATTTTTTACTTTTTAGTGTCATTATTGTTACTATGCATTGAAATCGGTGATTTTTTAGCTATTTATTTTGTGCTTTTTAGTGATATAATGGCGTAACTGGACACATGTTTCAATTGTTACTAACTTTGTTTTATAACATTTTTTTATAGACAAAACACGTGTACTTTGTACAAATCTCGTTTAAAACTGAAAAAACTGTCATGTGACGATTTTATTAGGTATCGGTTCCGGATCAAGCAGATCATGCTATGAAAACTAGAAGAATATATATTTTTAAATATTAATATGTTAATATTTGGGTAAAAGAAGTTCACTCGCAAATTCAAGGTTTTGAAAAAAATGTGGATATGTATATGTAAATATGCCATGTATATTAATTTATCCTGAGACTAAATGAATCAATTTTATTTCATTCTGTAACAATTATTGCGACACTCTTTATAAAAATTCCACTTCAGAATATACTTCAACCCCTCTCTATATGTTTATGGCTCTATATTTCAACTCATCATATACATACCTTGTGAGGTACCCAATAAAACATTTCTTGTCCTAAAATTTGGTTAATCACCTTGTATAACTACAACTCTTCTCCAGCGTATGTTGCAAGCGCCCTATATATGCAACTGTCTATGGGCTACAAATATAGAACTTTTGTTCTATTTTTTTTAAATGAAGCTGCATGACAATAATTATATTCCAGCTTATACGTCACCACCCCGCCAATAGCCACTCAATTTAACATTTTATGAACCACCCTGTGAAACTATAAGTGCTATACTCCAACCATTCTTTATTTGTAACTGCTAGGAGGCTAGCCTACAGGTATAACATTCTTTTGCCAAGTTTTAAAACAACTTGTATAACATATATTCTATTCCACCCTATCTTGCAACTGTCATATGTAATCAACTGCTTGTGGGTTTCACGATATAATTTTTTATAGCTATTTTCTAACCATCCTATATAACTAAAATTTCGCTCCACTCCACTCTTTATTCTAACTTCTCTGTATATGCAAGTGCTTATATACCTTCACGTGTGCTTCAAATTAACATGTGACTCGTAATCTTTTACCCATCTTAAAATCGGCAACATTTTATTTTTTTTTTAAAAACATTAATTAACATCAATTCATAACCAGTTTTATATTGCCAAAAGAAATGGTAGATCCTTCACTCTTAAGGAAAATGCATCTTTTTGGCAAACCTCGTATACAGTTATTTATAAAAGTAACCTGTGATGATTTCGTTTTAGATTTCAAGACTGCAATTTTTTTATAGAGACTAACTTATTATTTTGTACATATTATTAATAAGAAATTTTTTTATACTATTCTAACTTAAGTGCACCATACATATATTATATGTGGAGACAAATTAAAAACATTGATTGGGAAATATTTTGATGAAATTCCAATATATTTTCAATTAATTTCATCCTAGATGTCGAATAAGAATAACTAAAATGTTTCATTACCAGCGCATTCACCATATATTATGATATATTATGAAGTCGGTTACAAGATATTTCCGATTTTTTGTAAAATAGACCATTACATGCCATTGAAAAAATTTGAAAAAAACATGGGTCCAATCTCGAATCTATTAAATGAAAAAAAAGGTCGAAATCGGTTCATAGTTGCCAAAGTACTGAGGTAACAAAGTCTAAAAAAAACATACAACGGAATGGATAATCTCCTTCTTTTTTGAAGTCGGTTAATTATATTTAAGTTGATAAACTATAAGTGGGTAGAATATTCTAATGAAAGATTCAACACTAAAAATAAATTTGTATTAAGTAACAGGATATGAAATAGTTAGGAGAATGATAATACAGGGTTAAGAAGTTAAAAATAATCAAAATTTGTTCCGGAGAAGTTCAGTAATTTTTTTTGGATAAAACAAAAAAAACACGTATCAAAATTTGATTGATTATTTTTTTAATTAGAAAGGTTTAGGAAGGACAGAATTGCATGAAGAGATTAGATGCTTAAAATTCAGTACACAGTAGCAAAGGAATTTTTTTTGAAATATGTGAAAAGTTCAGTTTTTGAAAACATTAACCTAGAATTTTTGAAAAAAAAAATTCTAGCTAAATACTGAATAGTAAGTTAAGTACAATACAGCGTTATAATCAGCTTTTCTTCTAGATTAAAATGGTATAATACACCTTAGGTTTAATTTAAATAATGTTTTGTCAAATTGTCAAATATATAAAAATTAATTGTTTACAGTAGACATTAGTTTTTGTTTTTCAATAAGTTATAAATTACCTGCCATATATTGTGAAAGTAGCCATTCCTAATTAAACAGCGACAAAGTGCACATCGTAGTTTATCCGAAAAACAATCAAGTAATTTATGAAATGAACAAAAACATACTTCGTTGTTATGACAACCATTTAATAAAAACCATTTAACTAAAAGCATGATATTTGAAAGGTGCGACCTCTGGTGAGACAAATTATCTTAGAACCGCAATCTCAAGAAAAATTTGAAACATTCAAAACAATAAATGTAACAAGTTGAATAAATGTTTTCATCAAATAAATGATAAACGCAGGAGCTGGTGAAAAATCCCAAAACTAAAAATGGTATCACCTTCAAAATACTGTAAGCAGAGTCAATAATGGTAATGGAGAAAACGACGAGAGGAGAGTATCAGTAAAGCTGGACTTAAAAACAGACTAAATCTAAGTATTTAAACAAAAGTGTTTTAAATAATACTTATAAGTTGTGCGATTTATATTGAATTTTATGTATATATGTGAATTTGCATTTTTAATTATAAGTATTAAAACTTGTATATAGATAGTTAAATAATTAATTTGGGTAATTTTTTCAACTCCACACTTCATAAAAAATAATAATGGTTTCTAAGTTACTTATTAATAAAGTTATTTCATAAAAGTTCCTACCAATTTAGTTAGTGTTCATTAAATATAATTAGTTGTTTTTTTATTTTGTTTTTTAAATTTTTGATAATGATAATGTTTCAATTCAAATTTGATTTATAATAAAATAGTAGTTCACGATAAAAGTTTCATTTCAAGTTGGCAATTTCAAATTAAAATAAATAAAACAATTCAACGATTTGCAAAACGATTTATTCATATTTTTCAAAAAATTGAAAAAATTAAAAGTAATGGTAAATATAAAACGTTATTAAAAAAATCATCAAAGAGCTATAACATAAATAACATTTCAAAATTTATGCCATCAAAATTGGCTGACCTGTGTTGCAATGACACACACTTCAAAATGAATACAATAATATTGTTATAAAATTTATGTTCTTCGGTTCCTAAATGAGGAAGTTGTATTGACCCTGCCGTTCAACAGCTCCATTAAAATAGTAGCAAAATCTTCTACCAGAATTCTCGGTCGAACGGAACAAATTATTCATAAGCAACTAGAAAACAATCCTGGGAGCTGCATTGGAATGGTGGAGCACGTGCACTCAGCTCATGACTACTTAGTTGGACGGACTATAGTTAAAACCGGACAAGATATACCAATTAGAGTCCTGAATATCCAATGTCCAACAACAACATCAGAATTGCCAATGGTCAAGAGTTAGCTTGTTTCGAGTCAGTAGCCCAGACAGACAGGGCCCAATAAAGAATTTCTACAACAGATTGTTGACCATTTGACACACCTTACACCAGAGGAACAGAAGAAAGTAAAGAAGTTTATAACGAATCACTGGCAAATTTTTAACATTCAAAATGGAACCACCGGTCGTATAAACATCATCCAGCACCGAATAGATACCGGGAAGGCTCAACCATCAGAATTTCCACCTAGTCGACTACTACTACACCAGGCAGTCGAGGAAAGCATCGAGTCCATGTTACAAAATGGAGTTATTTAGCCATCCATCTGCTCCCGTTGTGCTAGTTAAAAAAAAGATGGAACCACCGTATTTTGCGTGGATTACAGAAAGCTGAAGCACGTCACTAAGAAAGACAGCTATCCACTACCCCGAATTGATGACACTCTCACGACATTAGCAGGCTCCCGGTGGCTCTCCACACTAGACCTAAAGAGTTGATATTGGCAGACAGCGTACTCCACCAGTAAAGGGTGGTCATGGGTCATACATTCGACGACCATCTGAACAACCTGGGCGAAGTATTTTCCAGAATTAAGAACGCTACTCTGAAACTTTACCCGAAGAAGTAGTCCATGTTCCAAAAAGAAGTAGGGTTTTTAGGCCAGGTCGTTTCCGAGTCAGGAATCTGCACCAACGAAGACAAAATAGCAGCTATCTAACTACTTAGCTTTTTGGGTCTCTATTGCTACTACAGACAATTCGTTGAGGGATTTACCACCATCGCTGCGCCTCTTCATTGTCAGACAACTGAGAACTTGTTGGAATCAGGATTGCGAGACATCACTCAGACGACTGAAGGCGGCACTATGTTCCAGCAGAATCGTAGCATTTCCTACACAGTCCGGCAAGTTCATTTTAGACACCGACGCCAGCAACACATGTTTGGGGGCCTTCCTTTCCCAGGTACAAGATGGATTCCCGAAGCCAGAAAGAAAATTATTGCGTCACCAAAAAATAACTCCTTGCAATAATAAGAGCTGTAGACCATTTCCGCAAATACCTCTATGGTCGTCATTTCTTAACCGAACAGATCATGCCGCCCTTAAATGGCTGCTGGACATGAAGACACCGGAAAGACAACTGGCGAGGTGGATGGAGAAATTACAGCAATACGATTTCCAGGTGGAACCCCGTGCCGGCCGTTTGCACAATAATGCCAATGCCCTATCTAGAAGACCCTGTAGAGCAGAACGCGGACATTGTCTGAAGACGGAACAGATCCGAGTGCAGGCCTATGAAGATTGGACAACGGAACAGTGCATCCAGGACTAAATAGCTGATCCAGACATCGAACCAATCTTGTCACTCAAAACGAGAGGGGCACCCAGGCCACGATAGCGGCTAGATACTCGGGAGTGCTTAAATCGTTATGGGCCCAATGGGACTCTCTAAGAGTAGAGAATGGAATGATTAAACGAGTTTGGGAGAGCATGGTAGTCATTTCCTACTTCGAACTGGCTGCTGGACACGAAGACACCGGAAGGACAATTGGCCAGGTGGATGGAGAAATCACAGCAATACGATTTCAAGAAGACCCTGTAGAGTAGAATGCGGACATTGTCTGTAGCCGGAACAGCGAGAAAGTTTCTCCATCAGACAGATCCGAGTTCATGCCAATAAAGACTGGACAACGGAACAGTGCTTCCAGGACCAAATGGTTGATCCAGACATCGAAACAATCCTGTCACTTAAAAAGAGAGGGGCACCCAGGCCCCGATGAGACGAGGTAGCTAGATATTAGGGCGTCCTAAAATCGTTATGGTTCCACTGGGACTCTCTAAGAGTAGAGAATGGAATGCTCAAGCGAGTTTGGGAAAACACTGATGGCCGAGAAACCAAGTCCCAACTGGTTGTTCCGAAGAAAAAGGTATCAGCCATCCTGACCGAAGTATATGATGGGATTACCGGGGGGCATCTGGACATGAATAAAACCCTAGACAAAGTTCGCCAGCGATACTACTGGGTAAATTACTTCGAAGACGTCAGAGCTTGGTGCCGGAAATGTGACACCTGTGCAGTCAGTAAGGGCCCGAAGACCCGGACCAAGGGCAGGATCAGCAGTGCAATGTAAGCGACACATTTGAGAGAATTGTCATCGATATCGCAGCTCCATTTACTGAGTCTGAGATGGGGAACAAATACATTTTGGTCGCAATGAATTACTTAAGCAAGTGGCCTTAGGCATATGCGATACCCAATCGAGCGCCACGTTGGAACTATATTCATACCAGGGGCGTAACTTCGAATCGAACGTATTCCAGAAGGTCTGTACGTTGTTGGGAATCAGGAAAACGAGAACAACACCATTGCACCCACAGTCAGACGGAATGGTAAAAAAATTCAAAAGGACTCTAGGACAACACCTATCCAAGTTCGTCAGCAATAACCAGCGTGATTGGGATCAGCATATTCCCCTATTCATGTTGGCCTATCGCTCAACTGTACTTAGCAGTAAAGGTCTGACTCCAGCCAGGGAACTATTCGGAAAAGAACTGAGATTACTCTGCGATCTGGCCTTTGGTTCCTCCGAAGAACCGTCCCAAGACATCAACGATTATGCCGACCAACTCCAACATAACATGCTGGCAATACACGAATTAGCTCGAACGCAGATGTTGGCCACCAGTGACCAGATGAAGACGCGATATGCCAATTCAGTGTTCCATCTTCAATGTCTGCTTTCTGCTCTACAGGGTCTTCTTGATACGGCATCGGCGTTATTATTAAAATCTTATTGCTGTAATTTCTCCATCCACCTGGCCAGTTATCCTTCCGGTGTCTTCATGACCAGTAGCCATGTAAGAGCGGCATGATCTGTTCGGAATATTAAATGACCATCATAGAGGTATTTGTGGTCTACAGCCTGCTACAGCTGTAGTACTCGATCACCCTCTTTTCATCATCTTGCACCTGGGATAGGACGGACCCGAAATTTGTGTTGCTAGCGTCGGTGTCTAAGTTGAACTTGCCGGATTGCCTACGAAATGCTAGGATTGGGCTGGAACATAGTGCCGCCTTCAGTCGTCTGAATGATGTTTCGCAATCCTGATTTCAACTGAAGGTCTCTTTCTCAGTGGTCTGCCGATGAAGAGGTGCGGCAATGGTGGCAAACCCCACAACAAATTTCCTGTAATATGAACAGAGACCCAAGAAGCTTTGGAGTTCATGCTTGTCTCTTGGGACTGGCCAATAACGAATGGCTTCGATCTTGTCCTCGTTGGTGCGAATTCCTAACTCGGAAACGACGTGGACCAAAAACTCTACTCCTTTTGGAACATGGAACTCTTCTTCGGGTTAAGTCTTAGGTTGGCGTTCTTAATTCTGCTGAATATTTCACCCAGGTACTTCAGATGGTTGTCGAATGTCTGACCAATGACCAGAATGTCACCAAAGACCAGAATGTCGTCGAGGTATACTAAGTACTTTTTCCATATCAACCCGCTCAGTACATACTCCATTAGGCTCTCGAATGTAGCAGGAGCATTACATAACCCAAAGGGCATGACCGTGAATTGAAACTGCCCTTTACTGGTGGAGAAGGCTCTTTAGGTCTAGTGTGGTGAACGAACGGGAGCCTGCTAGTGTGGTCAGAGTGTCATCGATTCGGGGTAGTGGATAGCTGTCTTTCTTCGTGACGTCATTCATCTTTCTGTAATCCGCGCAAAATCGGGTGGTTCCATCCTTATTTTTAACTAGCACGACCGGAGCAGGCCATGTGCTGATGGATGGCTCAATAACTCCATTTTGTAACATGGACTCGATGTTTTCCTCGACTGCCTATTGTTGCCCCAATGGTGGTCGTCTAGGTGGTATTCTGATGGATTGAGTCTTTCCGGTATGTATTCGGTTATGAATGATGTTGGTGTGACCGCTGGTTCCATCTTGACTGTTAAAAATTTGCCAGTGCTTTGTGATCAATTGCTTGGCTTTCTTATGTAAGGTGTAAGGTGTGTCAAATGATCAGCAAACTGTTGTAGGAACTCTTTACTGGGCCGTTTCCTTCAGCGATGTCTAGTACCTTTCTTCGCAATTGATGATGGTATCTACTGGCTCGAAACAAGCTATCTATTGACCATTGGCAATTCTGATGTCGTTGTTGTACAAATTCATGACTTTAATCAATACAAATTCCTCATTTAGGAACCGAAGAACATCATATCTCGGTTCGAACATAAATCCATGCTGGCTGATTAGGTCCATAACGATTATGAAATCGTCCTTAATATTCGCTACCAGGACCCTATGCCGGATACGGTTGTCCCCTATCTGCAGTGCTATATCTGCTTCATCCTGTATTGACGTGGACTCGCCGGTGACTGTTCTAAACTGGATGTTGTTGGTAACTGGCCGGATTTCAGATGCTCTCAAAACCCTGGACTTGGCAATGGACACAGCGGCGCCAGTGTCGTTGGTGACAGTAATTGCTCGACCATTGATGGTGCCCCTGATGACTAGGCTGCTGCTATCTCGGCAAAATCCCCGGATGGATAATGTTTTGGGGGCTGGTGGAAGATCAGTAAGCATTCTCCCCCTTATGCTGACTGGCTAACGGTTCCTGGACATGTGGCTGTTTTGTTGGTTACCCCTGGTCGGTGATCGTTCCGCTAGCCTCTCTCTGCAGTCAATGGTAACATGTTCTTCTGGTCTCCGTTCTCTGTGACTGTTCCAGTAGGTTGTTGAAACCAGACAGCAATGCTTGAAATGGTCACTCTGACTCTCCCTGGTTGAAGCAAACTGCTTGAACCCTCGGCTTGGACATGTTCATGACAGCTTCTACCTCCAAAGCCCGAAGTAGAGCTCTTGTTGACGCCAGATCTCTGATGCCGTTTGTGAAACTCTGTGTGTCCAATTGATCTTTAGTTACCTTTGGTAGGTCTGGATAGAACAAGTGTACTAACAGTCTAATCTCTGCCTCAAATTCGTGAGGCTTTCTCCAGATTATTGGGTTTTTCAAGTTAGTTGCACCTGGATTACCTGGCTCAGGGACTGATTGTCGTATCTTTTGTCCAAGATGGCGATGATCTTGTCGAAATTGCCTTGTTCATCGACTGGAATGCTTTGGAGGAGTTCTAAGGCCGGACCCCTTATGGAAATTACAAAATACGAAGATTTTTCTTGGTTAACCCATCCATTAGCTGTACCCACGCTTCAAATTGCCGTTTATACATGGGCCAAGATGAACTGCCATCAAATGTGGGTTTACTAAAGGAACCTTTGGTACTCACGGTGTGCTGGTATTTCCCTCTCTGCAAATCTTGTAATTGTTTAATTTCGGTTGCCACTTTGTTTTGGATGGCGCTGACTTAAAACTACTAAATCCATGTCCTCTACTTTGGTTTCAAGAGCCTCTACATTATTTTTTAGAGTTTTCATGTTGTCGTTTATCTCTTTTATGTCTGATTCCACTATTTGCAATGGTTTATTAACTGTTTCATTAACGTGCGTTACTATTTGCATTAAATGTTCAAATTGCAGATGTCTTTTTTCTTCGATTTGGCCTTATTTTTCTTCAAATTTCGACAATAATCCTTCAATTAAATTTTGTTGTTTTTTTTTTCATGGCAGTGACAAGAGTTTGTTGTTTTTCTTCCATGGCAGTGACAAGATTATGTTGGTCGCTTTTCATCGTAGAAACAAGGTTTTCTAATTATTTTTTCATCAAAAGATTTCACTAACCATTGCTGGATTTATTCTTGATGTTGTTTCTTTTTCTTGTCACATTTTTCCAGGATCTGAGTTATTTTTTTATCTATCCATCCGTAACCTGTTTGAATATTTTTTTTGTAGTTTTGTCCAATGTTTCTTTTTCCGTACTTCGAGTTTCATAAATCAAATTGCTTTTAACTTCACTTAATCCTTCACTTCTGATCACCAAATTGTTATAAACTCGGTGGGTTCAATTAATTAATTAAAAACAAACTGACAGGCACTTCACTTTCTAGAACTTCTATTCACACGTAAACATCAAATATTCTCAATAGCTGATTCTAATACAATAACATCGAGATCATAACAATAGGTAAGCTTTACTAACTAACTACTGAAATTAATATAGCGAACGCTGAATTTCCTCGTCGTTTTACGCACAGCGTACAGATTGATAGTTCTTGTTCATTTTGAAAACTCTAGAAATTAATATTTTTATGTTCTTTGGCATGAATACTGTTTTACGTTGGTTTCACTAGGGACGGAGTGGATAAATTTTATAACAATATATATATATATATATATATATATATATATATATATATATAAATAAATTGTTATGGAATTTTTATTTTGTGGTTTCGATTATAATTTTATAGATTTATTTTTTAACTTTAAAATTTTCCACTTTTATAAAAATTCCACACAACTTTCTTTTTCAAAACTGCTCCGGTTCTTGAAACTCTTTCTGAAATTTATTTATGAACGCCAATTGGCTTTTGGTCAATAATAATTAAACACCAAATTGAATATATTTTGTATTGTCAAACTTTGTCTCTTTTTTTTAATAAACATATAACACCAAAATTATAACTCAACTCAAATATCAATCAATATCATTGAAATCAAAATATGAATATCAACAAAACCTTATGATTAAATTATCAAATTAATCTAAAAAGATTTGCTTTTTCGAATGATTCTACTACTATGAACTATGAAACAATGAAATTTTAAGGTCAATGATTGATCAAATGCAATTTTATTTAATGTATCAAACATTTTATCCCGTTACTAAAATATGAAAATGATTATGTTCCAAAAATTAACTCTTAGAATTTCCATTTTTATACTATTAATGAATATCGAAATTAATTGTTTAGTTGAACTTAAAAATGTAAATACCTTGTTCACATCTAGTACTTGACAAGTATTTAACTTCACCTCTAAATTTCAGCTTCTCTTCTGGGTTATTATTATCTGGTTGTAAAATTTGCTGCTCTGCCTTTCACTGCTTTGCTCGACTACTATCTGCTTGATCGTAGTATATTTTTAGTGAGAACTTTTCTGACTTTGATAACTAACTGTCACTTTAAAATCACCAACAAAGTTTACAGCTGCACTGCTAAATTTGGACTCTCATTTCAATCGCGTCTGTTCTTGCTTCTATAGTTTTTAATTTTGATATAGAGCTAATTTTTTATAACTTTTTAAATCCGCATCTTTCAAATCCCACTATATAATAATCCTTTTTCAAATATTTTATTCCCTATCTAATCAATTTTGTATAATACCTTCTACTTTTCTTAAAATCCGCAATTTTATAATTTTTTGTTCTCTGCTCATTTTCCCACCAGTCGTTTCAATCATAACTAGTTTAATATGTTATACGATTTTTCTTTGTTGGCATTCCGTTCTTTGTGTTGTGTTAGGAATTTCAGCTTGATTTGATCACAAATTCTGTCAAAATTTCGCTCCAAAGATATTCTTACATATGCAATTTAAATTGATTCTTTTAAGTGGAAATATTGAGTTTTCAAACGTTATTTAACACGCGATATTCTAATAAGATCCTAAATTTGTGAATTATTACCCCTATTCTGCCTAAAATATGAAATTACTACAATTCTGGACTATTGAATTTAACTACTGTCAGTGTGGATATTTATGTCTCATAATCAAGGTAAAATTTTATATTTTGTATTCATTAAATGCTTTCATTGTAATGTATGAAATTAATAGAATATTTGTATATGCTTATTTAAATTCCTATTTGCTTTTCAAAAAATTGTGTTGAACTGTCATATTTGTTAGTTTTCAAAACTGTGTTTACTTGGTTGTATGGATTGCATTTTTCATTTATATATCACCAGTTTATGGTCTAGTTTCATTATTTAATCATTTCTATACGTTTAATGACCCTTACTTGCATTTCATGTTTTCATTCTGCTTTTAACATATTTGGAATCATCCTGACAATTTTTCTATTGCCTTTTAATATTGGTTTTTATCCTCGAAGTTTCCTTGGATTTCCATCGTCTTGAAGTGGTTGATCTCACAACGTTTCAATAGCAGATACACAGCTATTGAAACGTTGTGAGATCAACCACTTCAATACGATGGAAGTCCAAGGAAACTTCGAGGAACGAGTTACATTGTCTACTAACTTCAGACTAACATTGGTTTTTATGTTACAATGAAATTATTTAATATATTACAGGTATTAAATACAGATATTATTGATTTTTTATTTTATTGTTCTGTAGGTTTATTTCCATTTCCCATTTCAATATATATATATATATATATATATATATATATATATATATATATGAAAGCTTTCGGATATACTTTTATCCTTCGTCAGTCACTAAAAATAATTAAATTATACAATGTACATTATTACACGAGAGTTACTTACAATAATCCAGGTTATAATATGTTTATATATATATATATATAAAGTATTGTATGCTGTTTTATTCTACCTTATTTCTATTATATAAATAAGTCGAGTGTGTATTTTCTTGATTTTATGTCATTATAAATGATAAGATTGTGTTTAGTTCATTTTTAATGATGACGTTTCTGCCATTTTTTGGCCTTTTTCAAATGAATTCTAAAACTGGTAACATGACTGATACATTTAAGAAATTATACAATTATAATTTTGACTTACGTACAGCGTTAGTACTTGTGAACTCACAATTTTTTCTGCTAGTCAGTTTACATTTTTCTACTTGACACAAAGCTAAAAACTAACATTGTGTGTCCTTTCAAAGAGAACGATAGATACTAATCCAAAATGACTTGTTTGTACAATCCATTAAATGCAAGACAATGGATTGAAACATCTCCGAAAAGTTAGTATCGTAATTTCTTTGACAGGTTTTAGTAAACCTAAGAATTTGTTCATGTGGTTTCTATCCTAGGATAGATATATAGTAATAGCATTACACACAGTACGACTCCCGATTTGGATTCCCTGTTATTTAGAGTTTCCTGAAACTCTTGGATGTCGAAATTCAATTCGCGATAAAATATTTAATTCAGTTATATGTACTATATACATAAATAATTATTCGACAATTCAGTCAGTTGAGGGGTGCGCAACTGATGAAGGTTCTCGACCAGAAACAATATATTTTCTGACGTTCAATGGATTGAAAAATCTCGAAAAGTTAGTATCACAATAGTGGTTATTCCTCCAATTGAAGACTCCTTGGGGTGTGAATAAAGCTTCGCCAGAAAATAGGATGTTTTCAAGAAACGTTGGATCTTATGTCTATTAAGTTGCAGCATATTTTATAGCTAATTTGTGCCGTCAAAAATGATTTTGTTGCTTCAGCCGTTTCTGAGAAATGGTGCCTAAAGTAGCTTAAGTCTTAAGCTACATTAGCAATGTGGGTATTTAACAAATGAAAATAGCTATCAAAATTAAACAAGCGCGTGATTTTGTTACTAATTTGTTGCTTAGAGATGGAACAAAAAATATTCCGAAAGGCTACCCCAACGGGTCGAATCCACCCCCATGTACCCTTAAATGGCGAAAATTGTAAAACTAATATTTTGTAAAATTCATTTGCGGGGTATTTTGTTGCAATTTTATGCCGTCAAAAACGATTTTGTTGCTCCAGCCGTTTCCGAGCAACGGTGACTAATATAGCTTAAGTATTTAGGAAATGAAAATAGCTATCAGAATAAAAGAAACATGTGATTTTGTTGCTAATTTCTTGCTCAAAGATGGAACAAAATAATATTCCGAAAAGCAGCTTCTACCGGTCAAACATATCCCCATGTACCCCTAAATGGCGAAAATTGTAAAACAATTTTTTTGTAAACTGCATTTGCAGGGTAATTTGTAGCTATTTTGTTGCTAATTTGTGACCTCAATAATAATTTTGTTGCTCAATAAGAGTAAACCAACACTGTTTAACTTTACTAAATGATCAAGACAGCTTTGGTGTCGAAACGGCGCAGTATGGGTCAAATGGCATTTTTTTACCGGAAACCTAATATCTAGAGCAAAAATAGAAATATCGAAACAACTCTTTTTTTAAACTAATCCTTAGGTTATGTAGATTAAGGAAAAATTATTTAGAATGCCATCATCTACTATTATAGGGGTTGAAATGAGGGTTGAAATGGTGCACATTTCAAAATTCGATCTTTTTTTCTTTTGTTCGTGGTATATCTCAAAGACAAATTTAAATATTTATACGGTTGTAGAGTTATTAATATAGATTAGAAAAATATTTATTGCATAACTATCCTCACAAAAGTATACCTGAAAATAGGGGTGATAGCGTGGCGTGAAAACATAAGAAAGAAATAAGAAAATTTATCGTTATCATTTTTCTCTAAAGACATCAAAAATGGGTTTCTCATTCATTTTAATCTCTCAAAATGCAATACAAAAATTTTCTTTGACAAGAACAATAGTTATGTACGTTTTTGTTAATAGGTACCCAAAATATGTCAATTCATAAAAAAAGATTAGAGATAAAATGTTACGAATGTGACACATTGCCTCTGATCATTTAGCACATATTTCAACAACAATTATCCCTTAAAATTGCAAAAATAGAAAATTATTAACGTAACAACATTGTCGATTTTTGTGTTGTCTTTTTACTCCCATCCCCCCGTTTTCATTCCTATAGTGAAAAACGATAACGATAAATAATCACCATAGTGGAAAATGATAACGAAATGGTTTTTAGAACAGTTGTCAGCGTCTAATGAATCACTAAACAGTATTTTTTGGGGGTTTTTCACGTTTTCACCCTCTGACCCCTATTTTCACCTATACGTTTGGAAGGATAGCTTTGCAATAACTAATTTTCTAATCTATATTAATAACTCTACAATTTAAAAAAGCAGCCGTATAAATATCTCTATTTGTCTTTGAGATATACCATAAAATAGAGAAAAAAAAGTTCGAATTTTGAAATGTGCACTATTTCAACCCCTATAATAGTGGATGATGACATTTTAAATAATTTTCCCTTAATCTATATAACTTAAGATTTAATTAAAAAAAATAGTTTCGATATTTCTATTTTTGTTCAAGATATTAGATTTCCGTTAAAAATAATGCCATAGTGCAGCGTTGAGTAAAAAATAATTGGTTGGTGTTAGGGTACAAAACTTTATGTTTATACGTCTGTGACATAACAAAGGTAACAGAGTATTCCCATTGTTGACTTGGTATAACTGATCAGGGCAGCGCATTAGAACATTGAGCAGACTGCTCACAAACATGTTCAAGAAAGTAACTTAAGTAATAACTACATATTTCTGTTTTTCTCGTGAAAAATCTATCTTCACTGAAAGAGATTTCATAATGTTAGACTTTGTATGAGCTGTATTGGTTTTACCAAGTTTTCGCTTGATAGAATCAATCTTGTCTGAATTATTATCCGGCATAAACTACCATAAATAACTGTCAGTGGTAAGTCATTGAGCAATAAATTTTGTACAGACGTAAAATGATAGGGATACAATTTTTCCGTACGTAAAGTTCGTGATATACTCAATTTACTTATAGTCTAAGAGATAGAGCCGGTTTTTGCACGTCATCGAGAAAATGGACAGAATGTTTCATATTAAGTTCAATTCCTGAACTACATGACGTTTGTAGGCAGGCGCTAGTGGAAGTATTACAGGGGGTGAAAGTGGTATTTTTTTTTTGGTCATGGTCATCAGCGAAAAACGTTCCAAAATGGGCTTCATACAAGATTGTGGTGCATTTAAGCAAATTCCCTAGAGGCGTATGCCTAGAGCGTTACCATTAAGCTGGCTGACAGGGATAAACTTGTCGAAAATAAGGGTGAACTTCGTCATTAAGTAAAAAGAACGCCATTTGCACCATTTTTTTGCTTTCACAAAAGAAATCATAATCCACAAGGACGTACAGCTAAATGACATAAATATATTTTTCGTGACGTCATTAATGTGGTCCGTATGACGTCATACACATTTTTTAAAATGCGAAGTTACATTTTTCATTACTGATTTGGAAAGAGCGGAAAATTCACGTCCGAATATGACTTTGCCATGACCTTAAACTTGACCTTCAAGGTCATTCCAAGATCAAATTTTGTTAGAAAAATCAATCCAATAATAGCCAAATTAGGTGTACCAAAAAATTTCTCCACAACTCTGTTTCTTATAAAAATATACTTTTTATAATTTCATGAAATAGGGTCGAATTTCGACCACTTTCAATAAATTGACAGTTTTATCAAAATAAAAAACGAGTAATCTTTTAGACAATCATAAAGAAATATTCTAGTAGTTCAATATATCATATCGGAAACGTTTGAAGTAATAAAATTAATGAAAATTAATCTTTATTTTGATATGAAAGCTTAAGGAATGACATTTAATAAATTTAAAAGTTCAGATTTTCAATAATTCCATATTTTTGGTACAGCGAGGGTTACAATTTGTATCTTTAGGATCTTATTAGAACATTTCAGGAAAACCGGCATTTGAACATTCATTATTTCCATATAAAAACTTCAAAATTAGAATTGACATGAATCAAAATTTCGAGATAACCGACAAACGGATCAATTTGAAATTTATATAGTACGACAAAGACATATAGCTGGTTAGAATAAACACATTATTGAGAGTAAACAATGTAAAATTTTTAGGAAATTAGGTGCAGGTTATATTTTTGAAGTACGTGTGACAATTGGATCAAGGAACAAGGAGAAAGAAAATTTCAAATATTACGAAAACGGGATGGTATTTTGAAAATCTAAGCATATGGGAAGTGAAATTTGTACAAGCGGATCAACATATGGAGGAATGAATACTGAAAAATTAGTAATTATTCAAATTTAAACAGTTCAAGAGTAAATATTGTTCGGGGTTACAAATTGATGTTTAACTGCCAGAAATAAAAAATTACAGAGATTTTTTTGCTCGAAATTGAAAATTTTATAACGGTGTTACAAGTTGATTGATAAAGTGACCATCAGCCAGAAGATTCAAAGAAAGGAGGTGTGCTCAGAAGCTTTTGAAGTGCAGTCGGTATAGAAGAAAAATTATAAAGAGAGCAGTCAAATTAAGGAGCAGATAGTAAGCAGTATTGGATTGAGATTACAGAATATTTATAAAGAAAGCAGATTAAGGATTTGGCAGATAACGGAGCATATAACAAGCAGGTATTTGAATGAGGTTATAGAGAGATCAGGTGTACGGAGAAGCGGTTTGAAGTAGCAGTCAGATAAAGCAGCAGTTGCAGAAAAAGTCAGTCAACACAGATAGATCAAAACAAGAGGATAGACTGTTGATGCTTTAATACGAACTTAAAGAAGTCAGTACAATTTTGCAGTAGGATTAAAAAATTTTCATACGGCGTTCATATTCCGTTAAAATAATAGAATTTATAATTGCTTTTGATTCATTGAGAAATATACATTTATTTGTGATAAAGAACCATTCGTTTCAACAAATCTTTTTAGATTAATTTCAAGTTAAGTTTTTTTATTATTATTAATTTGAATTTTTAATATTTCACATGGTTGTTTTGATTAAAGTATAAAATTTATAATACCAAAATGTATTGGAAATTTGTGTTTTATAGAATTAGAGTTCTGAAAACAAATTCGGCAGAGTCACATCTGTCCTCTTCAGGTCGGTTCGCATAATTCTCGCAGAATTCTGCTTTCACTTCTAGTTACTCGAATACTAAGATTTTCAGAAGCGCTCGCGCTGTTATATGGTAGCGGCTCGGCGCCTATTGGTTGGCACCGTGAACGGCTGCGTGTGATTGGCCCTGGGCGCTCAGTGGGCAGGCCTCCCACCTGCTGATTTGTTATTTCCGGTTGAGTTGTTATTGGACGGGTCCGGGCTAGTACGGTATTTAATAGAATTTTCCAACAATTCGATAAGTTCTGAATTTCATTGCGTGCGTTTAGACTGTCCAATCTTAGTATTCGAGTAACTAGAAGCGAAAGCAGAAGGCTACGAGAATTGTGCGAACCGACCTGAAGAGGGCAGATGTGACTCTGCCGAAACGTCGTCATTTTACCATCAATCCAGGCAGGGATCAGTTATCAACTGCGCGGATGAATTCCCGGAAACCACCTAAAACTTTTAGTGCCCGCGAAAACTTAAAAACAAATATAGTAAATCTCTACGGGGAGAATACTTTTCATTTGTGAAAAACATTTGAAAATCACGCGCGAAAAGAAGCAAACTTTTGTGCGATCTACATTTCGGTAAAGTTCTGGAAGAACAACAGAAAAACACAGAATATCTTATGGAAAACTAGTTATGCCCTACTTAGGGAAGCCATACGTGATGTCAGAAGAGGTTTGGATGTTCTTAATACTAAACTCCTAGATATCCTCCTACAGGTAAGTAATACACTCCATCCAGTAATATGGGATAAATTCGATGAGATTAGTGAATTTAGGGCCGAAACGAATGCAGAGTTGACAACAATGCAACAACAGACAAAATTTAACGAATTGAAGCTCCAACAGAAGCCCAAAAACGAAAATAACGGTCACAGTCTAACCTCACGGCAATTGGAAACGAATAAAACCGTTTACAACTTATCTTCGGTCCAATTAAACTCTTCCTCAATTGGCGTGTTGGCTAAGGAATTCAATTACGCTATTGCTCCCTCTCACATACCAACAGAGAGCATAATATGTGGCGTGGAAACAGCAGTTTCAAAATTACATGCGAACACCGCTGAAATAATTAAACAAGATGTGTCACATGTTCTAACAACCCAAAAGGAACCTATCTATAGAAGAAAATGAGGCCTTCATTCTATCTGCTGATAAAGGAAATGCGACTGTAATTTTAGATACAGCGGATTATTCAAACATTGCTACAAGATCCAACATATAAACAAATTACTACTGACCCAACAACTTATTTGGAGAAAACAACCAAGGCCAAAATCCAAGCAAGTAGAATCGACAAAAATCTCCAACTGCAACTCATTCCGCGTGAAAAGTCATCGAGATGTCCGAAATTCTATGGGTTGCCAAATATACATAAAGAAAGTGCACCTTTGAGGCCAATAGTAAGCTCAATTGGATCCCCAACATAACACCTAGCTAAATACCTAGCCCAACAACTTCAACCGTTTGCAGAGGAGGCAGACTCATATTTGAAAAATTCGACACATTTCATCGAAATACTGAGAAAAACGGTCTTACAACCAGAGTGTCTTCTTGTAAGTTTTGAGGTAGTGTCCCTTTTCACCAACATCTCTATCGACGAAGCTTTGGATATCATAATAGAAAAATACAAACCACCTCAACACCTTGTCGACTTAACAAGGCACTGTCTGATGAACATTTATTTTGTTTACGAGAACCAACGATACAAACAAGTGGAAGAAGCTCCAATGGGATCGCCACTCTCACCAGTTATAGCGAACCTTTTTATGGAGAACTTTGAGGAGTTGGCACTAAGAACAACAACTCTTAAACCCAGTTTATGGTTGCGATATGTGGATGATACATTTGTGATTTGGCCTCATGGGAGGGAACACCGCATAGTTGATAACTGATTCCTGCCGGGATCGAGGGTTAAATGACGAAGTTTTGGCAGAATCACGTCTGCCCTCTTCAGGTCAGTTCGCATAATTCTTTCTCGTAGCCTTCTGCTTACGATTCTAGTTAGTCGAATAGTATAGAATATGTGCAAACGAGAAAAATGATTTTAAAAAAGACGTAGCACATTTCTATAGGAGAAGACGCGACCGACATACTATCTATTTTTATAACAAAAGCACAGATGTCATCAACATTATTGGAGCAGTAGTTGCGAATCCTTCAATTTCATCCTGAATGACGCTTGGAATTTTGCAATTGATATATTCAACAAATTAGGGAAAATCCAGTATTTTTTATCGGTGAAGCTTACATTAGTTGAGCTGGAATTTTCAATTGATCCGAAGTCAATCCTAGGCGTACCATTAACATCCAAAATTAGGGACGTTTTGGTGGTGAGTGTATTATATTTTAACCTATCAAATTTTTGGAAAAAACTGAATGGTCAACGATATCAGATAAAAATAAAAGAACACATTTTCGAAAAAAACAGCTACTCGCTAAATGACAACACTTATTTCTCTAACAAGACGGAGCACCCCTTCACAATACTCCCCATCCACCGAACTATTTTCTCTTCATTTTAGAGACAAGTAGATACTGAAATGGACCGATTAGATATTTCATCGGATTTAACGTCGCTGGATTTTTTTTGTGGGAATATATTAAAGATAAATCTTAGACTTAGACATAATTTTATATAAATTATTGGTTCTTTTCACATTTTTAATGCCATGAGGAACGTTTCAAAGCGATGTGTTGAAAATAATGGACACCAATTCGAAAATTTTATCTAAAATGTTTTATATTTTGTTTAGTGATCCTATTCTGCTTCAGAAAGCATCTTTAATAGATACTTTTATTCTTCGTTGTTAATTTGTAATTATGTTTTGTTGTTTTAGTTTGATGAATTTGGGTGACTTAATTATTATTTTTATATCGAGTAGTACTACTAGACAACGTATTAAAAACTTCTAAATTATATGAATTCAGGAAAAAAAATTAATGATCTATTTAAAAAATTCAACTTTTGCTAAAACCCAAATATTTTTGAAAATCTGACTACGCCACGTTGAACATCAATCTGACTCGATAGCTGAACTATCAGCATATCACCTGATAGTTCAGCTATTTAGTGAGACTTGCAGATTAGGCAGATTCAGACTTCGAGTTAGATCTAGGCTCTGAAACTCATGTAATAGTATTCAAGTGAGGCTTGAGGAGACAGTTTGGAGCCTCAAGTTCAAACTAGAGTAATGCGAGCAGATATTATTTTGATCAAAATAGCACATCTGTTAAGCAAAACTCTTGATTATCAATACTGACTGATTATAATTGTTAGTAGTATTTATGTCAGGAAGTTACACCATTTACTGAAGAGAAACGTGTTTTTGTGTGAGAAAATTAATAATAATTGTGGCAAGCCAAATTTATTTAATAAATTTTATATCTGAATACATTTTATTATAACCCTAATTGCCTTGTTTTTTAGAAAACAATTAAAAATGATTCATATACTTTTCAATAAATTACCATTATCAGGTAATAGAATGATAACACAAAGGGTCAATATAAATTGTTGAGTTACAATTGCATTAAAGTGATTTTTAATGTATACGTTAGTTAATAATTGGACAGACAATGATCATGTTGAATTTTTTTGTATTAGTGATTCTTTCAGTGCAATGTTACGCAGAAGTTTCAGGTAAAACAGTAAATAATTTATAATAGATATCCGGCAAAATTCTTTATTCAGCTATTTTTCCCTAAGTTTAACTGAATATTTAACATAGTCTTATAAATACGAAGATAAATTTATTAAGTTTTTATCTGTAACTTTTAGTATAGGGTCTTGAGACAAACGTCGGGTTGTCCAAAAACAAACGGAATTTTATTTTCATGTTATAACATTTTTAACCGATTTCCAAAAAGGAGGAGGTTATCAATTCATCTGTATTTTTTTTATGTATGACGAGCGATTATTCAAAAACGGCTTGGGCAATTTCGATGATTTAAACTGCATTATATTAAGGAACATTACAGAAAGGTCCCATATAATTGTTTATAACATTAGATTTACGGTTTTCCAGAAATGAGTCTTCACTGCTTTCTCTAAAACCGCTCAAGAAATTTGAATATTAGAAAGATATGTTCCAGCTTGATTCCGTATATTTTTCTATAACGTAACACATACCATTTTTCTGAAAATCGGAAAAATATATGCAAAAAAATTGTAAACATCATGGTAAATTTCAAACTTTTATCATAAAATAGTGGTCGCCTAGTGGTCGAAATTCGACCCTATTTCATGAAATTGTAAAAAGTATATTTTTATAAGAAACAGAGTTGTGGAGAAATCGGAGAAGTAGATGTAATGACCAAAATTGTTCACTCATATTGACAAATCTATTGAAATAAAAAGACAATAAAAATGTAATCAAATATCGGTATTCGAAATATTTTTGACAAATGAATGACCCCTCAAATTTTTGGCTGGAACCGCTCCTGGCAAAATATTCGATATAATAATTGGAAGATTGTTCTTTGCAAACCAAAAGTTTTGGTCATTTGCGGTTTCAACCAAGTTCGGAAATATTAAAGTAAAGAGAGAACCAACAACCCTAGGAGAACTCAGATATTTAATACATTTTGTCTTTTGTCCGCTGTCTGACATTTTTTTACACAACACCTTCGGGAAGGTTGTGATAATAATATATTAATCAAATTTTTAAATTCACATTAAAAACAGAAAATTTAATATGAAAGTTACTGCAACGCGTCCGAAATATCAATACTGTTCTACTACACTGACTATTTTACCAATAAACAATAACAACGCCTGCATGCCACTTCCAGAAGTACATACATATAAGAATATATCTAACGATCGCTCCTTTCATATATAATTACTCAATGTTTTGAGTTTTGACCGTCTGGCGGCGGCGGCACCACAGGCACAGATAAAATAGGCGACACTGTCAGTTTTTTGTCGTTGACAGTATAGACGTAAATAATGAATTTTTATTATATTTTATTTAATGAATGAACAAATATTATAAAGTAATATTAGCATTCTGCACTGAAGGTCGTCAGTAGCTACTAAACAAAACAAAAATGAGAAAATCGGTTGAGAGACAGAGGAGAAAATGGTACCTAATCGTTTTGTCTTTGCCTATTTATATATACATATCTGATTTAAATGTCAAGATATGCCATGAAAGTATACCATACGGGGTGTTTGTAATGATTTTCATTTTAATTCGTTTGAAGTATTTTTTTTAAAAAGACGAAGTTAATTTTAAGTAGGGCTACTTGTAGCTGCGTGAAATGGCAGAAAATATTTCGTTAGTTTAGCGAGACGAAAATTTGTTGTCCGCGAACTCTTTCATATAGAATATGGTTGTAGGTGAGTGCGTGCGTGCATTTAATATTACGTAGTAAATAAGCAATTGTGTACATAGGATGGTTGAAATATAAGTTGGAATTGAATAAGTTATACAGGATGGTTCTAAAAATATTGTATTGTAGTTGCGTATACTAGGTGGTTGAAATAAGAGTGGAGCAAAACTACAGTTATACACAGTGGATATTTGCGTTATAAGACGGATAATAATTTCAGTTATAAAAAAGGCTTTAAAAATTGTCAGAAGCAGTTGAATATACAGGATGGTTGAAATATAAGGTGGAGTATAATTACAGTTATATAGGGCGGTTTGAAAAAGTTATATAGTTTGGAACATAAATAGTTGCTTAGACAAGGTGTTTGAAGTAAGGGTGTGGTAAAATTATTGTTATTCAGGGTGTAACAAAAAATTGTTATATAAGCATAAGCAGTTAGAATATTTTAATTATAGGACGTAGGACGGGGTATAATTATAGACAAGGGTTCAAACAATTTTAGGAGCAGTTGCATATACCGGGTGGTTGAAATAAATGGTAGAGAAAAATGAAAGTCCTAAAATGTGGTTCAAAAAGGTGAATTTTGTTATATAGGCTGTTGCATAAATAGAATACTAGACATATGAGGCGTATACAGGAATAACTTAAATAATAGAAAAATAGAGAGACTCAAAGGTCTGGAGATGATTTATACTTATACATGGTGGTTTTAAAGATATCAGGACCGTTGTAATATTGTGTTGAGTTGAATATAGTTGTACAGAGTGAATCAAAAAATAATAGACCAATAAGTTATATAGGGCTGACCAATACACAGAACCATATACAGTGTGGATGCAATATAGAAAGTGGTCCAAGTAATAAAAAAGTTAAAATATATTTGGAAAATATAGCAAAAGAACAAAAATTAGAGAGGGACAAAGAGAGGAAGAAAAAGAGAGAGATAAGAATACGCTAAAATATTAAATTGAATTTTACCTTAAATCAGATAAAAAAGAAGATATGTCTGAAAATACTGATTGATTGCATACGATTTCTAAACGGTTTTTATTTTAAGTCAGATGAAGTCGGTTCTTTTTTATTTAAATATAAATTATTATTAACCGACTTCCAAAAAGGATTTTTTTGTATGTATGTTACCTGATTTCTTCGCCTGCTGTGCACCGATTTGAACGATTATAGTCTTGTTTAATAGAGTATATATCCGGATTGGTTAAACTTGAAATTTGGGAAGAGAAATTCTGTTACTAAAGTGATGAAATTTATGAATGAACACATGCGCACATGATAATCGACCAATATCCGTAACATATTAGCCGATTTTTTGAAAACCTCTTATCGATGTCTATATTCTTTTAAAGTGTAATCTATTATAGAAGATCCCTAAGTGGTCTATATACTTTTCGTCGTGCAACATGCAGTTTTGCAGAAAATCGCCGAAAAATCAAATAGTCTTATGAAAAAATTCAATCGAAGTTAATAAAGAAGAAAAAGTACCCGAGTTTAAAAAAATTAAAAAGTTTAAAACAAAACAATAATTAATATATATAACTGACTTCCAAGTATAACTAACAAGTAGAAAATAATTATAACGAAATACAAGTCTAGACAGTAAATAACACATTCAATGTTGTTAGGTACCTTCTTACAAAGTAAAAAATTGAAAAATTAAAAGGTACTCATTCTGTATAAATTAATTACCTACCTATCTAGTATATTTTTGAAGTCGGTGCCAAGCAACAATCAAGTTTGATGAAGTTGTGGATAAGTACATAATGCAGGATTTCAGATTTGCTTGGAACCGACTTCAAAAATATACTAGATTGGTAGGTAATTAACTTGTAGAGAATGAGCACCTTTTAATGTTTCAATTTTTTACTTTGTGTGTAGGTGCCTAACAACATTTAATGTGTTATTTACTGTCTAGAGTTGTATTTCGTTATAATTATTTTCAACTTTTTAGTTATACTTGGAAGTCGGTTATATTTTTTTAAATGTTTTATTTATAGACCGCTTTAACTTAAATTAGGCTTGTTTAAGAGTGAATTAGTGCCTAATTTTATATTTTAAAATTCACGTTTTAAAAACAAAATGGCAGGGGTCACTCCATATAGCTGTAAAAGTAAGTTTCTGAAATCTTGAATATTTCTGAGTAAAACGCGATGCATTAGAATCCGTCAAAAAAGTTGGTGGTAGGTATGTTTTAGCATCCTAACTGCCAATTTCTCTTATTTTGCAAAACTATGTAGGCTTAATGACAAATTTCGCTTCGATAGATACTAAAGGTGTTAAGAATTAATAATATTTTTTTATTAAAACTTTAATTTTAGAAAACACAGGGTGAGTCAAACCGTGAAACAATTTCTTGCTGCGCGATAATAAAAAATTATATCATAAGTTTCTCCTAATACAGTCAGTTGCAGCCGCGAAGCAACCAGGAGCTAAGCACGGTAATTATTCTATTATTATTTTGATTTACATAACTGATAGGTTCTTAGAAAAATATTGTGCATATTTTGAATTTGAAAGTTAGCCCTGACTTGTCTGAGCATTCCGCAAATTATCAAGAAGACCGAAATTACTCCCACAATCATTTAAAATTACTCCTGAATTTAAAGCTACGAGACTATTGAGGTGCAGAAACCTTTTCAATAAGTTTAAAAGTAGGAGAAATCCAGAAATATGGTTTACTGAGGAAAACAATCTCAATATGAATCCCTTAAAAAGACACAAAACAATATCTTTCAAGAAACAAAAAAATCATCAATAGTCTCTTAAACAAGCCAAATTTAATTAAAATCTGGATATTAATAAAAAATTATTACCTGAAATTAAAATTCCATTTTTTTTTGGACTTATATGTTAGTTTGAATTGAACGAATAACCGCTGCACAACCGGTAATTATATTTATGCTACGCGCAGCTGGAATATCGGTTGCTTACAGGTTATTCGTCCGGTGGGAATACGCATTATACATTCATTTCAATAAGTCAATTTAAAATTAACAAACAAAACTTTGGCAAGGCCATGGATTCCCTCCCACCTCCTGCTTTATGCAACACTTTTTGGGGAAAATTTGAGAAACAAACAATTTCCTCAAAACATATTAAACCTTTAGTGTGGTGTCGTTATGTTGTAAATATAATCGTGAATTGGGAGAATCACCTTGAAGATTTACATGAATTACTAAACGACATAAACCTAATCGTCATATGAAGCAGATATTTTCAAAAAATTGTTTGTAGTATCACTGAAACACCTCAATTCATTAATCCCATTTCTGATGATTAATAATTATAACAAAGTGGCACCTAGGAGTTACACTTAAAATTCTGAAGATAACTCGTTCAAATTCTCCAATTTGAAAGGAATTTTATTATTTCTATTATCTTGAGAATTTTCTTGTGCTACCCTATATTATTTAAACTTTACAATTGTGCCATTTCTTATTGTTTATTCTCCTTCTTAGTCTAATTTAAAACTATAGATGTCAAAGAAGGTATATGTATATTTCCTCTTACAGAAAAATAAAGAAAATGACATATTTTTTATGTTAGATATGTGTATTTACTATTTGGATTTGAGGATTGGATTCAAGAAGTTGCTATGAATTTTAGTAATGGTTCACAAATCACACTCTTTCTCAGTATATCAGACAACATTTTTACTCGCCTTCTTTCGCTGTTTTAAGTGGTTTTCAGTGTTAATTAAATTCTGATTTTTGCTTCATGTGATTAGTACCAAGTTATATATGAACAAATTGACTCTAAAATTGTGAATCTCGACTTTGGTTCATGGCAATTTAAGGTAATTTGATATCACTATTATTCGATTTTTTTGCTGTGATAAGAAATAGAAGTGGATATTTGTATGCTAGCCCGGTTATTATTTATTATTTAAAAGCTGAACGACTCACAGTGTATAGAATGTGACGGGGAGCTTAATGACAATACATTTTGTGATGACTGTCATGGTCGTGTTCATTACGACTTCAGAGGATTAGCACCTCCAGAGTTGAAGTATATCCAGTCGAAGGGCAAAAGAAAGTTGAAATTTTTTTGCAGTACGCGCGAGAATGGGTTGAGACTTCTTCCAATTTTTGAAAAAATATTGAATACTCTCGAAGATAAAGTAAAGGACTTGGTTTCTTTATTATCTAAATCTAGCAGCTCGGAGTATGACTCCAAGAGTGATGCAGCGGATCAATTTAGTAATATCAATGTATTTGTATCAGAATATGAGGAGCGGGAACTGCGAAAAAATAACCTAATGGTTTACAATGTTTCTGAATCGGGTAAACAATTCCCAGATCAGATGATTAAGGATGATGTAGAGTCGGTGAATGCTATATTGAGACCAATAAGTGATGTTTCTAGCCAAATAACCAAGGTTTCGCGTGTTGGAAAGATTAGTGAGAAACCACGCCCCATAAAAGTCATCTTTTCTGATAAGTCATACGTTCTGAAACTGCTGAGAAATAAAAACAAATTGGATCAAGAAAACATCAAAATAGGATCTGACCTCACTCCAGCTAAACGCAAATATCTCAACGACCTTCGAACAGAACTTCGCAAGAGAACTGAAAATGGTGAGATAATCACTATTAGATATATCAATAATGTTCCTAAAATTGTTCCCTTAAAAAACTAGATGTCACGGGTAACCTCGCAGTTAGTGCCGATCCTTCACATAAGATGCTACTTTATTATCACAATGCCGGAGGCTTAAGAACAAAATTTGATGAACTACGTCGAAACGTTTCAACCAGCATTTATGATGCTTTTTGTTTCACCGAATCTTGGCTTACACCACAGCACTTTGATTCATAACTTGGATTTGAAAAATTCAATGTTTATCGCCAAGATAGACAAGAGTTACCTGGGAATTCTTTGAGTCGTGGAGGTGGAGTTCTTATAGCCATGCGGAAAAATATCAACTCCTCATTAGTGCAGTGCGAACTAACTTCTTATAATCAAATTTTTGTTTTGCTGAAAGAGCGTAGAATGGTGATTATATTGGGTGTATGTTACATCCCTCCGCGCTCAGACTACAGCCTTTATGAGGACCATTGTAGATCTGTGGAGTTTATTTTGTCTTGTTATCCTGATGCTAAGTTAGTTTTATGTGGAGATTATAACATTCCCGATGTTACTTGGAATAACGATAATTATGGAGTAACTATAGATAATGGAAATATATATACAAATATATATCCACCTATTTAGAACTATATCATTCAACGTATAACAGCCGTTTCGAACCAGGAGTTCTCGTCAGATACGCTTCATTGAATGACAAGTTCTAAAGTGAAATACTTGGATGTAATACACATCAGTAAGACAACAGTCGGTGTATTGAACCTAATAGATGTCGGTGACATCTACCGTCTAAGGAGTAATTTAAGTATATGAAGGCATACTATGCTATAACATATACCATCTGTCAACATTATGTAGAACAAAAAATATTATAATGTTTCCTTATTTTACGCCACTAAAGCGAGATCTTCTCGAATTTACCATTGTGAAATAAATGTTCTTCCTAACAGGTGGGTGCAAAAAAATAAACAGAAATTTACAGTCTTGAAAAACTAAACCTAAGAGAAAAAATAGAATTCGTAAGACATCTAGATCAAAAGTGTAGCAATTATTTAGTTGAGAAAGGAAGTACAGTCGTGGCTCATTAAAGTGATAATACAGTAAATATATTGGAGAACTATTGTGTATTTGTGAAATTGAAGTACTGTGGTTCAAACGTTCAAAGAATACCACCATCGTATTGAGATGAACAAGAAAATCTGCAGGATGAGAGCTGGTATCCAATCCAAGGATGGAAAGGTAATGAAAACAGAATGCGCCAACAGAATACGATTTGAGCGAGAAGACTATAATATGATCAGAAGATGTTCTATTGGTCCTAAGAAGAATGTCATTACTTTACGAAAATCTCTCTTGGTACACACAGACCGTGTCGCATTGGAAATGTCAATTAGAAATGTATCGATAGCTCATTCAAATTTGGCAACGAATGATCCCAGACCACTCCGAACAAGGCCATCTTTATGAGTTATTTTTATTTTTTTTAATGCACCGGTTCAGAATGGTTCTGGAATGGCTAATTCTGATACTACATGTGTATCTTTTATTTGCCTTGATATATGATTAGCGCATATTCTCCACCATCTTCACAAATCATTTGATCCTAAACAAATTTCGTTAAGAAAATGTTTGTCCAGAACCAGAAAAAGAAAAAAGTGATAGTGAAAAAAACACAAAAAAGTCAACAAAATCATGTGTTTATATATATAATTTTTCACAACATTCTGATATGACGCACTCAGACACAATTATTAGTTTAGAACCAACTTCTAAAAAAAAAACAAGTCTAGGCCTCATTTTGTAAAAAATGGCAAAAATTAATCGAACCGGCTTGGATTATAGACAAGTTGTACTAATTGTCTTCTAAACGTTGTTTGTGCCATATTGTTGATTACTTTTATGTTTTTTGGGCAATAACACCACAATAGAAATAAAACGACGTACATTGCAGGAATACCAAACGTTTCAAAGTCAAAGTAGTTGTACTAAATTCGAAACGAAAATGAAATTTAAATTCTGCTAAAAGTAATAACTCAAATAATATGCTATTATAAATCTAGTAAAAGATTAGTATGTCAATACCACGACCTACTTGTAAATGCTGACATAATGTTTGATTAACATTTTACAATAAATTGCATTAGTTAATTACTTAAACGTTTGCTAAAAATTCACTTTAATTTTTTTGTAATATAACGACATTCACCAATACCTTCTGATAATCGAGCCATCAAACAATTAATTCTTTGTCGGAACTGAGAAATTTATGTAATACTATTTTAATTTCCTTCTGTACTTATTAAAACCGCTGTAAAGTCCACAATGAGAACTCCTCCTAAAAGTTGCTATTGATTTTACTATAAATTTATTAAAAATATATATATATTTCAGATGGTTCAACATTTTTAACCGACTTCCAAAAAGGAGGAGGTTATCAATTCGTCGCTTATTTTTTCGCTTTTTTTTTGTATGTATGTTACCTGATTTCTTCTCCTGTAGTGCACTGTTTTGAACGAATATGGTCTTGTTTAATAGAGTATATATCCGGATTGGTGAAACTTCAAATTTTGGAAAAGAATTCTAGTGGTAAAGTGATAAAATTTGTGAATGAACACATGCGTGCATGGAAATCGACCAATATCCCTAATATTTTAGTCGATTTTTCGATAACTCCTTATGGATGTGTATAGTTTTTTAACGTTTAATCTATTAAGGAAGATCCTTAGGTGATCTCATATACTTTTCTTCGACGTGCAACTTGCAGTTTTGCAGAAAATCGCCGAAAATTCCAAAATTCTTATCAAAAATTTCATCGAAATGACATAACGGACATTTCCTCATAAATATTTTAATTCCAACGTAATAGTGCGGTAATTTTAGGCACTGGAAGTTTTAATTGCGAATTTGAAAATTTTCTATGTACATCTCAAGCATATAGGTAGTAAAGCATAGTATTTTCGGTTCCGTAAATCAATGAGTACCAAACTCGTTTTGTTTGTATACCAGGCAAATACCTATTTAAATGCAAATTTTTCCATTTTGCGAAGACGGTGATTTTGGTTGTCACATTCTCCCGGCCTAATAGAAAATTCAGTGACAACACATGTCAAACTTTAAATTGCTATTTGATACGTTTAAAGAGAGGGTGTTTAGTTACAGCAAACAAAATCACAAAGTAAAGTGATAGAGGGAGTTGCATTTATATGAAGATTGAAATATAGGACGAACTAGAATGATAGTGGTCAGTAGGCTGCCGTATATACACGATGGTTGGAATATAGAGTGGACTGGACGTTTGGTGGTATAAAAATGTTGGAAAAAAAGTGAAATTAAAATTATGTAGGGTGATTAAAAAACTGTTATATGATGTGGACATAAGCAAATCATATACAGGATGGTTGAAATATATGCTGCAGTTGAAATATAATTTATTTATAGCCCATAAGAAATTGCATAAAGTGTGGAGAGGAATTAATGTTACACAGGGCGATAACATAAAATGTTAAAAAGGAAATAATTTATGGGTTAGCCCACAAGGAGGTATATACTATGGTTGAAATATAGGACGGATTTGACTCCATAAATATAGGATAGATTCTACTCCGTCCTATAGTTTACAGAAGGCAGCTAACAAATTTATGCTTGTCTGTGGGCAGTCGTATGTACAGGCTGGTTGTTACATAGGTTGGAGTGGAATTATCTAGTTATACAGGGTTGTCAAAAAAAGTTGAAAAAAGGTTACATGGCGTAGTCCATAAGGCATAAATACATTTTATTCGTAAAGATTTACCTGTCAATTTACATGATAAGGTATCATTGTGTAATGTTGAGGCTTTCGATGTTACCTGGTTCTGTCTATTAAGGTTATACATACAAAATAAAAAATAAAGAATGAAAACTACCTGAGTTCAAAAAAAAACTAAAAAGTTGAAAATAAAACATTTAAAAAAAATATAACCGACTTCTACCTATAACTAAAAAGCTAAAAATAATTAATAATAAAAAAATAAATAAAACAAAATACAACTCTAGCAAATAAATAACACATTCAATGTTGTAAGGTACCTACTCAGGAAGTAAAATATGTAAACATTAAAAGGTGCTCATTCTGTACAAATTAATTACCTACCAATCTAGTATATTTTTGAAGTCGGTGCCAAGCAACAATCAAGTTTGATGAATTAGTAGATAAGTAAGCAATGAAGGATTTTAGATTTGCTTGGCACCGGCATCAAAAATAGACTAGATTGGTAGGTAATAAATTTGTACAGAATGAGCACCTTTTAATGTTTACATTTTTTACTTCCTGGGTAGGTACCTTACAACACTGAATGTGTTATTTATTTGCTAGAGTTGTATTTTGTTATAATTATTTTTAGCTTTTTAGTTATAGGTAGAAGTCGGTTATATTTTTTTTAAATGTTTTATTATGATTACGGTCATATCGTGGTAGACCGGGAGACTTGAATTAAAAGTTCAACCACAATTTTCTGAATCCTTCCTTCTGGAGTACTGAAAGGTTATATGACGTACCTACTTACAATTCGTGAAAAAATCCTTCAATGTCCTAGGGGATTTTACTGTGAAAATTAGATTTTCTCCGGTGTAGGTGCTGCCACGAATTCTAAGTACTGGCATATCATTAAAACGATAGGTTACCATCGATTTTATCAAGAAAATTTTTTTGACAGGAGGGTACCAGTGACTGTAAGGGTTGAAATCCTGCCAACTAAAATACTCGTAATCAAAGAATCTAAAAATGATCAAAGAAAATTGCATTACGCCTGTTTCTGGTAAATGACTTGGAAAATTCTTGGAATTTATCTTATCCTGATTCTATGATTATCTGAATCCTGCGTTTAAAACTTTATAATAATAAAATGCTAAAAATACCTTTCTTCAAATCGGCAGGACAGTTCAAATAAGAAGGCAGTAGTCCCATAATTGTAAGAAAATTTGTGAAAATTGTGACAATTTTCTGAGTCACGCCATTTTGCAATGTTCCAAAAAAAGTTAATATAAACCTATTTACAAAGAGGCAGGATAGTCTTACAGTAATTTCATATATAAGAGTAAATCTCAATCCTATTAAAATTGCGGCAATGTATTGCATAAATATTTAAAAATCTTCACAATTTTCTAAGTCAAGTCATTTCGCATATACTTAAAAAATATTAATACTAGTTCACTTATAACATGCAAGATAGTCATAAAATGTTTTAATATTAAAAAAAAACATATATTTCATTCAAATTATCGTTGGGTATTGTCAAAATATATAAGAATAATTTTATTTTTCATGTAATGCCTTTTAGTTTATTGCACTCTTGCACGAAATTCTATTTAACCTAACAAGTGTATTCAATAAAAGTCATTAGGGGGAACAAAATTAATTTATGATACTAACTTTTCGAGATTTTGAATCCATTGAATACAAGACAATATATTGTTTCTAGTAGAGAACCTTCATCAGTTGCACTCCCCTCAACTGACTGAATTCTTGAATATTTATTTATGTATATAGTATATAACTGAATTTAATATTTTATCGCGAAATCAATTCCGACATCCAGGAGTTTCAGGAAAATCTATCTCACAGATGTGTGTAATCTCGAAAAGTTAGTACAGGTATTTAGTAAACATCCGAATTTTTTCGTGTGATTTCTCTCCTCGGAATCACAGGAAAACGGCGTTACCCACATTACGACTCCCGATTTGGAGCCTCTGTGGGATAGATTTTCCTGAAACTCCTGGATGTCAGAATTCATTTCGCGATAAAATATTAAATTCAGTTATATGTACTATATTCATAAATAATTATTCGAGAATTCAATCAGCTAATGGGAGCGCAAATGATGAAGGTGCTCGACTAGAAACAATATATTGTCTTGCGTTTAATGGAAATAGATTTTCCTGAAACTCCTGGATGTCTTAATTCATTTTGCGATAAAATCTTAAAATTAATTTTTACCAATATTTTTAGTGGTCACATCGATTTAAATAAAATTAAGTAATTTATTGTAAGTTATTAAAAGTATATTATAAAAAATAATTATCTCATTCACATCATTTTCACATTCTTCGTCAATATTTCCAATTTCCTACACATCAGCTTGAAAAAATGCAAACATTAATAATGGTGTTAATATACCACAAAGTTATACTGAACATTATATATATATGCAAAATAAATCCAAAAATAATATATCTTTGACAGATAATTTTCATATATTTGACAAATAAAACTTTTAAATGTATACACTGAAAAAAATAATAATCCATTGAAATGGAAATTTTAAAATCAATATCACGATTATTCCTTCATTCAATTACATTGTGTCAGTGAATCAACTTCAAAATGTAGTTGAATCAAAAAAAAATTCAAGTTATTGAATTAAGGAATGTAATTTTCTTTGATTCAACTACATTTTGCAGTTGCATCAATCAGGTACTAGTATATTATTACCTTGTACATCTAGAGATGTTTATATCCTATATACACCAGAAAAAAAATGTTGGTTCATTGGTAGTGAAGTTTACAAAAATGTTTTCGTAGCCCTTTGATCTATCCAAATTATAGTCTTGTTTCAAGACTTTCTTGTCATCCATGTGGAAGAATATAACTCCTTCCAGAATAAATGGTCCAATCGTGAAATAAATGCCGCCCACTCCAAAAATATTCTGCCCAGCCAAACAGAAAACCATTCAACCAAATATGGTCTACCAATAAAATATAAGTTAAAGGCAGTTCTGTCGTAAAATACTAGTCTGCCGTAAAACCCTAATATATTACATGGTACCACCTCAAAGTGGCTAATTACACACCTTTTAATAAAGGGTTTTAATCCCAATCTTAAAATTCTCTGCCACACGAATCATAAATTCGCACTCAGCGGCAAGACAAACCATTTCGAGCACCGATGGATTTAGAAGAAAGCCCGGTCCTAACGTTGACTCTCTTTTTCATCAGAAAGCGACAGCATGGAATGATTAGTATTTACAACGTTTCATGAAAAGCTGTCTTTGATGTACTCTTTTGAGAAAGGAGTAGAATTTAATCCCTAACCTTATCACAAGTCCGACAGATGTAATATAATCCCAAATGAATTGTGAATGTTAACAAATCTGTTTAATTAATAATCAAATTAGCTCTTAGGCTTCTTCGCGTAACTGATCAGACCCGGAAAGGTCGAAAACTTCCACAATACACACTAAATTTCGTTGGGTTAAGGTGAAACCTGATTCCCACTTTACCGCTTCAAATTACTTGGACAAAAGCAAAACAACTTTTGGAATTTCGTAAATCTTTGCGAATTTTGCGGCGCGTTTGTCCCTTGTCTTAAACAGTCAAAGTCTTGGAATCTACATAGCAAAGGTACTCTTTGGTACGAAAACATGTAATGTTTGGAGTTTGTTTCGACTTCGGTTCGTCTTCTTTAGTCAGACAAGTTGGAATTTTTCTATTTTAGAAGTGAATCTACAGAGGTGTTTGAGCAAAGACAAAATTCAAAAGTGCATAGCACAAAAGAAATCAGGTTTCATCTTAACCCAACGAAATTTAGGGTGCATGATGGAAGCTTTCTATCTTTCTGGGTCTCATAAGTTAGACGAAGAAACCTAAGAGCTAATTTGATTATTAATTTAATCTAGTTGGTTTAAGAAGTAGTTCTTAAACGCAAGGAACAATGCTTGTTATTTTCACGAAGACACAAAGGCTGTGGAGGTATTGTCATATGCGCTTTTGACTTTTGTCTTTGCACAAACATTCTGTAAACCTATTTAAATTGGGTAATTATGTAAAAAACATAAGGTGGGAGATACTGAATAATCTAACGAAATTTAATTTGAACACCTTTTAGAGATTAACATAAACATCGCTGTCATAAATTTCGATACACCAAAGCTGATAGAAATTTGCAACAGTTCTACTAGGACATGATAACAATTTCCTGGGTAGCACCGGCAACTAGAAATTTGCCCAGACAAAAGAATGCAAAGTACTACACGACTGTTAACGCCTAAATTAGTTCAGTGAAGGTACAAAACACAGCTACAGCTACTATGTAAATATAATTATAAAATAAATTACAAAGGTTGATAATTGCTTCAACTTTTTAAACATTACCGAGGAATTGTGTGAATAAGTTCTAGTTTCCTATTATATACTACATTTATTGACACTGAAATAAGCCTTGGTGTGGCAATATATATGTCTCAAAAGAAAGTTATGTAGTAATAATAATTCCTCTAGTAGATCATAGAACTACTACTGCCGATCGGTACACAATCATTTGTTTGCTCTAACTCTTTGCTGAGTTTTGAAAAACTAACCAAGACACTGCAAGCACACAGCTCACACGACAAATAAGTAACAAAACGTCGAACTGTGACTATCATCCGATTTAAGCTGCAACGAGTTTTTACGATTCTTTTACCTTTTCGAAAATCAAGAGCAAACCTCATGCTCAACGGTACGGCTGTTACAAACCACATGTATTCGTTTCTGGATAACGAACAATCGGGAAGGCTCAAAATACCAAAATGTTACTTTTACATTATGTTCGTTACTCGCATAGCATGGGTCACATCTTTGCTTCAGCATAACCAGATCTTATCTCTCTTTAACAATACCCCACTTTCGCTGCCACTCGCCCTACATTAAGCCGAAAAGGGTCGGGAAGTGAGCTAGTAAGTTCTAGAGCGCAGTATATAAAGGCCACACATCTCTTACTACTGTCAATCCAACTCAGGCTGCTTAGCACTCCCTCAGTGAGCAGTTTTTGTGCGGCAGTCAAATAGTTCAATCGTTTATAGTCCAGGTCATTTAAAAAATCTTGGATAAAATTGTTATCTGCAAATAAACAGCTGCAACGGGTTTTGGGGATAAAATGTAGGCACTGCACGCACATTTTTTGTCAATTGATATTTTTTTATTAACATGTTAACGGACAGCGACGTACATAGACGTTGTTTTCAGGGTGCATGAAGTGACATTTATATTTTACGACGTGGATAGACGTCGTTGACTTTACATGCTTTTCATGACAGCTACTTCTACAAACGTCACATTAGCGTGACATATGGTTTAGTTGCCATATCCAACGCTGCCTGATTTAGCATTGTACGCGGTGTGGTGATAGCATGTTAGATCTAACCATGCCACGTGTTTGACTTGCTGCGACTTGCATTTTAGCAGTTGTTTTAGTTGTTTTCAAAACGTTCTAGCGGATGTACGTTGCTCTTAGTGACAAATATCCTAATAATGGATAAAAGAGAAGTGGATAAGTTGTTAGACTGGTGAATGATGAATGGGGAGATTACAGAAAATTACGTCCGAGAAAGTCAGGGTTCTGTTGAAAATGATGGATGGGTAGACTGGTCATCTGATGTTCCAAGTTTTGATTTTGATGCTAGTCAGTCAGGAATAAAAATAGACGTCATTCAAAACCTATTACCAAAAGAAATTTTTGTAAATATAAGGAATGCAGAAGTTATGAATCTAATATCAACTAGCACAAATAATTATGGAAAAAAACTAAACAAGGCACGTCCCAAAACTTAGAAAACAGATTTCGGGAATTCAAAACAATTACTGAAAGGGAACTCCAAATATTTTTTGGGCTGTGTCTTCTTCAAGGGCAGAAAAAACACCAGTGTTTAGACAATTATTTTCCTATATTCCATTATACTACCATCCAATTTCTTACATGCAATTAGTAGACGTCGATTCGAACAGATTCTTAGATGTTCTAAGGAAAGTCAGAAACTTGTTAACTGAATGTATTGGCCATAACTACAGCATAAATACCTCATACGATAAGCCAAGCGAAATTGATGCTTATAATCGACACATGTCGGGAATAGATAAAAGTGATCAAATGCTAAGTTACTATAGCTCTCCCCTTAAAACAATCAGGTGGTACAAAAAAGTTCTCTTTCGACTTCTGGATGTTGCTATGGTAAAAGTAGTAAAGAGCAAGTACGGTTCATCGATTTTAGGGAGGCAGGTATAAGATCACTTTTAAGATTAGCAAATGATGCAAATATGCTAACTTTTGTCGAACAATGTCTAAGAAAAGGAATGAAAATTAGTTCGAAATGAAGCATTATACAACACTTTCTTGTAACAATTCCCTTTCCAGAAAATTACAAAAAAAACTTTTTCCTGAAATGTAGACAGTGTACAAAAGAGAGAACGAGGAAAGGGACGAGGTTCAGATGTGAAACCTATGAGGACCTCCATTATCCCCAGCTCCATGCGTTAAATTAGGACACCAGCAACAATTTGTAATGCTCGCTTTAATTACTGAATAAATTGTTTTCTGAATGTTATTTGTGGCATCTTCTAGTTTATTTTAGATTTTCTTGGGAATAATACCACATCAGAGTTCAAACTCTGATGTGGTATTATTCCCAAGAAAATCTAAAATTTACTGAATAAATGTTTGAATTTCACTGAAAATAGAGGACGTCTATGGACGCCCTTCTCACAATTGGTATAGAAAAATGTGCTTATTGTGACACAGACGTCTATAACCGTTTGTTTAATTTTTTATGCACTTTTGATATCTAAGTCCTAACTTACTCGCTAATATGATTTTTATTTCGATATCTGCAAAATTAGTAAAGCAATATTAACGTCACATGAAGCACTTTCAGTTTCGTAGATATGTCCGCAAACCTGTTAAATAATAAAAAACTTCGAAAAAGACTAAAAATTCCTTTTTGTGCAAAATATACTCGTAAAATCGTCTTTGCTATACTCGACATTTTTTAAGAGAATTAGAAAATCTACAAAATGAACTGCATTAAATTTAATTTCCGTAATGTTTAAGTTAAATAATTAAACACAATACAAAAAAATATTTTTTTTATTTATAATTTGTTTAATATTATTTTTGAAAAAAATTTATTTAATAAACATGTAAATTTTAACACTCTCAATCTTCTTCGTAGCTTCAGTAGTTGGAATAAAAACGTTAATTTTAATTTACTTTCAATAATATAAAAGAAGTCAAATAATTAACACTATATTTATGTAATATAGGAAATATAATATAAAATTATCATATAACTTTGCATATTATTAATGAAAATATTAAAACTGGTGTTGAAATTAACAAATATTTATCTATTTATTAAATAAACCCAAAAATTAAAACATGAAATGATTCTGAGAAAAACATTTATAAAATTTAAAAACTAATGCAATATTTGTTCGTTCTGAGTCAAGCTACCTACGTTTAAGCATAAAAGGCCCACAATGGGCTAAGAGTAACTGAGATAGTTAATATTTTTTAGCATCAACCAGATTTGAAGTCAGCCAAAGCATTTTTGAGCCCGCGATTTTATGTCTCTCGAGAGTATCAGGGAGCGCGTGTAGGTGTAGCAGAAGGAAGGGAAGCACAGTGTTTACATTATAGCGCTACCTACTTCCATGCTAAACTCTCTGCTCACTTCGGCATAATGTAAACGAGACATAGAACCGTCACTGTAGCCCGCACTGTCAGCACTTTGACTTTCGTACAAAAACCGCTCATTTAACGAGTATCAAGTCAAAAAAGCAAGAAAAGTAAAATCTTTACAACGTTGCGCTGTTGACCTATGATGAATATAGAATAAATAAGTCGTCAGTAGAAACGAAATTAACAATGTTTCATAAATTATTATAATTTTCATAATTATTTTTATTAAATTATATAATATGCTTTTATATTTTGAACACTTTCCATGAGGCTTTCTTCAAAGATTTCATATACCGCTGAAATCTATAAAATTATATTATAGTAGGTACAACATACGACATAAATTCGAGCAGATGGCTATAAACTAAAACCCCTTCAGATTCACTCAGAATATTCTCTTTGGAGTTGAAATATTAAAAATTATTGTACACTAATAACAAAAGCTAGTGCTACAAGTCATCAGTAACTGCATCATTATGTTATGCTAGAATATGCTTATATGGAAGTAAAACTTCTTTATAGGAAAGAAACTCCAATTAAATAGTGGCAAGCACGAATTTTGTAATGTCCAGGCCTTTTTACGTTATGTGATGGCTGCGCCAGTGCCGGCAGAACGAACTGAAAACAAAATGGAATCAAATATTCTCAGAGGAACGTGCCTCATTAAAACCGAAACAGGTGGAAAATAACTTATTGCTAAAGATTTATCGACAATATTCTTGCACATAAAACAAAATGTGGAGATTTTCATAGTAATGAGTGGTTAAACATTTTAATATATGAATATTTTTATTTATTTATTATTGAGAATAGTATCCGTTTATATTCTGTTTGCAAATTTTATTGTAATTTGTATACTTAGTAAGGACACTGATACAAAAAATGCATGTTTATTTGCATTATATTTATATTTGATTAAAAATGTTATTTAATAAAATGAGTTTATATACCAATATTCCATAATAAATTAATTATTTTTCAGCAAACTACAAGTTGAAAACTCCAACATGTGTACACTTTATATCACATAATTATTTAATTACTTTAATAGGTATACACTAATTAGCACTCTATATTTACTTGCCATTTTTAAATTATGGCCAAGGAAAATAAAGTTACGCGTAACGAATACTTTTTAATGGGCAGCTACGCCAGGAGTACCGAATAGATAGCAGTACTCAAAAAGTCCTTGCTTATACAGTACTAGTCAACCGTTCCAATCGCCAGGAAAATCAACCGACGTCTTTAATAAATACATTTTTTTAACAAAAACCGACATCAAAAGAAAATTAACTGAAAAGCATGAAATAATATTTTTGCTACAATTAAATACTTTTTATGAAGTCGGTGCCAAGCGAAAGAGAAAATATTTTGGGAAGTACATTGATCAATTGTACTTCGCAACTTGCTGTTCAAATTGGCACCGACTTCATAAAAAGTATTTAATTGTAGCACAAAATTATTTCGTGCTTTTCAGTTAATTTTTTTTGAAGTCGGTTTTTGTTTTTTAAAAATATATTTATTTTACAATTTTTAGGGATGCAATGGCTTAATTGGATGCAGTTTTTAAAACGAATAACTTTTTCGATATTGCCTAACGTAAGGTATTTTAATTTTATTTATTAGCTTGACCAACCTCGTTTACTGTTGAATAGAATAACTTGTTTTGTAGATATGTATATGTAATAAGAATATTTTTTATATGATTCTAACTTAGATGGATCCACTATATTGTAGACGTTCTGAGTATCAGCATTCTTTACGTCTATTAATTATACTGTCATTCATTTAATAGGAATCCGCGGAATTCTACAATAAATCGTAATACAGTTTTAGTTGATATAACATAATAGGACCTACTTTTTAATCATAAGTAACTTTGTCTGATAATAATTTGAGTTGTTATTAAAAATAAATGTACTTAACTTAAACAGAATTTATATTCTTTGTTAAACTTAATACACAATTTGAAAAAGTGACACGAAGATCTATTATAAAATTTTTAGTGATATGGCATAATTAGATGCATTTTATAATTCTTGTTATCCCTGTTTGATGAGATTTTTATATAGTGTGAAAATTAAAGGCATTTTACTTTTAAGCAAAATTACAGTTGAAAAACTGAAATATAATGATTACAGTATATTTTTCTGACCATGCATATTTTTTTATGAAGAATATTTTGTTCTCTAAATAATATTAATAAGAACGTTGTCAGTTTGAATTCAACTTGTGATGACACACTGTTATAGAAACCAACTAAGAACCTCCACCTTAAAGTTGAGTAACTGACATTTATTTGGATTTATTTCCAATCAACTTTCAATTTATTACAATTTTTAATAATACTGCACAATTGGATGCAGTTTTCAATTCCAATAAACTTTGCTTGATTACAATTTGAAATATTATAAAAAAATAAAACCGACTTTCAAACTAAATTGATATATTTTTTTAAACCTAGTATATAGTTGAAAATTTTACAAAAATATTTATTATACAATTTTTAGTGCAATGGCATAGGTAGATGCGGTTTTTATTATAATTACTTAAATATTATTAACAATTTTGCATTTTAACAGAAATGAAGATACTAGCTTAGGTCCTCTTGTCTACAGTTAAAAAAAGTGACATGGAATGATTATTACTGTTTACGTTTTAGACCATGTAAATCTGTTTGTGAAGAAATAACTTTTTCCTTTAAAATTATTAATAATTAAAAAGAACTCTTTTGAGTTATGAATACACACTACACAATAAGTATTAACTGAAATTTATTTTGATTAATTCATCTTATTTACAATTTACCCCAAGTTCCGAACGGTTAATCCCAGCATCCATCAAAATTGTAAATATAATAGCTTAAATTAATTAAATGAACTAAAATTAATATAATGTTAAATTGATAAATTGACAGATTTTGTTAAATATTTAAGTATTTTGAGTTAATTTATTGATAAATTAATATAATAAATTGTTTTCGATTCTTAAATCATTAATTGATTTTTTGCATTTTATTCAGCGCCCTGTAACTTCGTTGCGGTTGAGTTTAGAACAAAAACCCGGAAAGCAATTTGTAGAGAATTAAATTTCCTATAAGATAGTGAGAAGCAAAAATTTTTTAACAATTTTATGCATGTAGATATGTTAAAACCAAAAAAAAAAATTTTTCCTATGTATTTTAAACGCAAAAGGGGACGCCCCCCCTATGCTAGATATTGAAAATTTAGGAGATTTTTTTTTATACTGAACTTTTTACATATGTTTAATCGAAAAAAAAAAAAATTGATGCAGTCTATTGTGCAAGTAAGGTCATCGAATGTGTGTCCTATGAGCACTGCCGTTTAAGCATGTATTTCATGTCAACCCGCTCAGTACATATTCTGTTAACCTATCGAATGTAGTCGGAATGTTACATAACCCAAAGGACATGTCTAGGGTGGAGAACTGACAGTGGTAAGCATGTCACCAATTCTAATTTACGCAAAACCAGCTGGTTCCATTCTTCTTTTTCACGATAACGACGGAGCAGACCATAGACTGATAGATGTTCAACAACTCCTTTCTGTAACACTTCTTCGTTTTCTACCGTTCCAGGATGAGGCAATATATCTATATCCTTCGGAACTAGTGCAATGCATTTTTTCTTGATCTATTCTTGACTTCTCTTGTCAATTTTGTTATTGGCCGTACCTTTGGTTCTTATCTTGTTGTCTTGTGTCACCATTTCTTATATCTACTAATCGCGTACAACCTTTATCGAACTTAAAAGTCACATTTCTGTTGTCTTAAGTAGCGATTTCTGATATTTACAAACTTGTTTTCTTAGCGGACATGTTTCAGTTCTGTATAATTGTGCGGGGACTGCCCTAATTTTGTAAAATTTTATTTGTTTATTTTAACGTCTTTTTGAGTGTTCTTCTGGTGGTTCAAGTTCGTTGAAAATTATTTATTTTGTTGGAGACATCTAAATCTTTTTCAAATCATGATTACCTGAAATGTGACAACAATTTTTGTTCAAATCAGGTCTTTTCCCACGAGCAGCTTTCTTTTCTCTATAGAAATCTTTAGATTATAATACAAAGACAGCATATCTAATTTGTGTTTAACCAGTTGTAATTCCTCTTCTATGTTTTGTATAATAACTTGATCATCGGCAAGTAACTTTGTCAATATATGCTTGGGTCTAACATTTATCCCAATGGACCGGTTTTTTTCATTCTCTCACAAGATCATCTACTTATACAGGGTATTCCATCTCAAACGAGCGTCCTTGAATATCTTGGTTATTTTCAAAATTATTGCAATAAGAAAAAACAGGTCGATTTTTGTTTCGAGGGGTAAATTTTTTGAGGCGAATTAGCGCTTGCACGCATTCAACATAAACAGGCCAATTCAATTACCTTGAGATTTGAGATAGGGAAAATAGGTGTTGTCGTATATCATTTGAAAGCCCTTTTTACAGATTAAACCGTCATAATAAAAAATTTTATTTCAATTTCTGTACATGTAATAACAAAAGAGTATTAAAAAAACAATTTACATTACAATACAATGCCACTAAAGTAAATGTTCAAAGTGTCTTCCATTGACTTCCATTCAATAGTACAACCTTGACTGAAAGCCGTTTCTGACATGGTTCAGCATAGTTGGTGTTATCTCACTCCGATATAATTCTATAAATCGGTGGCGTAGTTCGTCCAAATTCTCAGACTGAGTCATAAAAATTTTGGATGTAACATGTCCCCACAAAAAAAAATCGAAAGGGTTCTATCAGGTGATCGGACAGGCCATTCTACAGGACCTCTTCTTCCAATCCAGCGACCAGGGTATTCCAAATCAGAGGTATTGACGAACTGGTGCGGCGTAGTGAGGCTGAGCTCCATCTTGTTGGAAATGCAACTGCTCTTCATGTAGTAGAGGATCATTTTCTAATTTCTATATAATCAATGCATTAATTTCATTTTCCAATATACTGTGACTGCAGGTTTGGTATAAGTTAGACAAGGCCCAATGTAGCCACAGCTACCCCTTCATCATTTACAATTACAATGGGACCTCTTTTTTTATTCATTACTGAGCCCGTCTCAAGAAATTTTAAAATCAACTCCAATACGTATTTATGACAAACGTTACTTTTGGTTAAAAACCCTTGCAGCAGATCGAGCACAATTGTGATTTTGGTAATAAAGACTTACCAGCTCAACAGTTCTTGCAATTTGTATACCATAATTATCTTTTAAATTTTCAACAAATCAGTAAAGTAATTACTTGACAGATAAAGGTACAATCCTTCAAATGATCGAATAAAGGTCAGAACAGATAAACAAACTTGCTGTAAATATCAGCGAAAAATAATGTAAAAAAAAATAAATGAATGTTTACATTTAATGTTTTTCTTGTATAGTGTGTTATTACAGGGTGCGGCAGTGAAACAAGACTATATAAAAAGAACTCCTTTTTAATACTTTTCCATGAAGTAAAAGCTTTTAATTTAATAATCCGGTTTAACTACTAAGTCCGTTAGGTTTTCTGTTACATGAACAGGTATTGCAATAAAAAAAAATATTATGAAGGTATAGTCCGTAAAAAGGGTTTTCAAATGATATACGACAACACCTATTTTCCCTATCTCAAATATCAAAGTCATTGAATTGGAATTGAATGTTGAAATCGCGCAAGCGCCAATTCACCTAAAAAAGTTTCCCCCTCGAATCAAAAATCGACGTGTTTTTTCTTACTGCAATAGTTTTGAAAATAACCCAGATATTCAAGGTGGCTCGTAGTAGTGTTCGACCGAAATTTCTATTTCGGCATGTTTCGGCGCTAATTTGGAGCAAGCTATCTAACGGCCTCGGTAGCAACCATGAAATCAGCACTAAAATATTAAAAAAGTACATTATGACAATTGTACTTTATGTCTACAAAAAAAAATAAAGATTCTTAATCATTGTTTCAAAGGCAGTTTCAGACTTTTTAAAGGAAACAACTAATTACTGCCCTGTTAGTGCACTGATGGAGGCCCATTCTGGGGATTTAAACTACTTTGAATAAAATATATTTTTCAAAAATAGGAGAAAATTAGAATACAATTTCTGTATCAAATTTTAATTTAAAAAAATCAGTTTTTCGAAAAAATCCATTTTTTTAGAAAATGGAATAATTTTAAAATATCTAGTGGCACCAACTTACTAGAAAATCTATTCTAACCAACTTTTGTTAAGTTTGGAAGCATCTTAAACATATTTTACCAAATTTATAGGAAAATCCAAATTAGGCTGGATTATAATTTGTTCTTTTTAACAAAATCTGGTTGGTAAATTCACAAATTAACAACGTTAACATCACTTCATTAATCTGTTGTTGTTTATAGCATTATACTTCAATTATGCAAAAACTATTATTGCTAAAATTTTCATTTTTTGTATGTCCAAAGTATACATAATAGACTTTGACCATCGTTCCCCTAAAAAAATTTGCTTGATTTTGAATATTACCAAAAATAATATAATTTTCATAAAAACAACAACTTTTAAACGTTTTCTTACTTTAATTTTGCCTGTTCATAGGAGTTTTCTTTCGTCAGATGTATTTTTGCAACACATAAGTATCGTATTTGGCAATTGTATATGGAGAACAAAGTGTTGTAATGCAATTTCGTAAAATTGCCAGGATTACTGGTTGTCCGTACAAAAATTCTTCCTCACAGTTAATCTGAGAGAAAGAAATATCTACAATATGATAAACCAATATTTCTGATTATAAATACTGTTTTGTATATTGTGTGGTACTTATCTGTATTTGGAAACGTTACAACTTCAACTCTGGAGTCGTTATCAATAGCTTTATTTTTAAATCGAAGTTTATTCTAAAGTTTTTGCTTTGAATCAGATTTTCTTGTAAGTCAAATTTTTTACAAACAAGATAAGCATCACACAATATATAAAACACTATTTTTATACTGGTTGATTATTTTGTACACTTCTCTCTTTGTAAGAATAACTATGAAGAAGAATTTCTGTACGGACAACCATCAATCCTAGCAATTTTATGAAATTGCCTTACCAGACTTTGTTCTCCATATACAATTTTCAAATATTTATCTGTTGCAGAAATACATCTAAGGAGAGAAAAACTTAATGAACAGGCAAAATAAACCAAGACCTATTCAACAACCTTTTCGAAATTACATAGTTTCTTACTATGTTCAGTAAAAACTAGCCGATTTAAAAACCAGTATCTACGTATTTTATTTTTCTACAAATAGGCAATTGAAAGTAACGCCACCCATTTCCATCATATATCTAAATACAATAAATTTCAATAATTTAATGAAATGAATATTGACATCAAGAAAAAATAGCCCACAGAAACCTCAAACTCGATTTATTATTTATGTATTTCTTACATAGAACTGAATGTAATATTTTAAGGCGAAGTGATTAGTGACCCTGCAACTACATGTCCATATTCATTTTAAGTTAAAATAATATTAAACTCAGATTTATGTTTGAAATACATAAATAATTTCTCGGAGTTTTCAATCAGTTAAAGGTTAAGCCACTAATGAAGGTTCTCCACTGGAAACAATACATTGTCTTACCTTCAATGTATTATAGAGTAAAATTGTATCATCAACATTTTTATCTAGACTAAAAAAATTCGTATGATCAGTTAGTGCTGAAATTACTGGTTTAATTGTCTACCAACTAAGCTTTAAACAATAGTAAAGACAGTTGTTGTTTTTTAAAGGTTTTTTGATGTATTAATTTGGTTGAAAGGTTATTTAATTGTTTATTTGAATGTTAATTAAATAACGATCAATTAAGGTTAAGTATTAATTTATGTAAACACACATAGCTGCAATTAGCTACAATGAATATTTTTTTGAAATAAATCTTTGTTGCGTCGTACCATAGTGCCCGACAATGTTCAATCAACCTTTGGCTATACATTATATTTAGTTGCGCTACGTCTTTTATTGTTTTATTTAGATGTTTTAGTATTTTAATCGCAAAGTATTGAGCTTCATTCTCCACGCGGCTTACACAAGTATTCCATGATGTTGTATCTGCTTGTCTTTTATTCTATTCATGATGTTAATGTTTTGGTTCTTCCGATTTTTCTTCGAGGTATCTCCTGCAGGCTTTGTCCTTATGTTCGATGGTGCCACCATCTCCTTCTTTACTTTGCTCTCTTGCTCACCAGTTTATTACTTTTTTGTTGAATACAGTTTGTAATATTTGTCCCTTCCCTCTCATATTATCACTTATTGGATTTTGGTTGAGCAGCTATGTTAATCTATGTTAATTTAGATTTTTATACTCTGTTCCTGTCACAAATATACTTTATACATCTCATCAGGTTTTTTATTGTTTTTAACGCCACAGTACCTTTCCCAACTTGCCAATAGTTAAACCTTAGATTTAACTAAGTGTTGGTATGTGCTGACATTTCTGCCTCTGTACGCATGGGTATCTACTGCTCTAGTTGCAAATTTGTGAGAAACGATCACATATTCTATGTAATGAGAGTTTAGTAACATGGATAAGATATTTTACTCGAATGACTTTTGTAACTCCAATTGTCGCCAGGGTGACGTGTTGATCAATTCCAGTATTTATTCGTTATTAGATGATGTTTGTATGACCGGCAATACTATCTTGACTATAATTTGTTTGGTATTGTTCTTCTGGTGTATGGTGTGTTAAATGGATACAAATTCTTCAACATGTCCCCTTCGCTTCCTTATATTTCCTACTTAACTATTCCATGGCTTATTATTACTAACTGTATTAGTGTTTCAGTTGTACCTTCTGACTTTATAATTCATCTTGCCTTTCATTACGAAGTTTTGAGAGTAATTCTTCATTTAAGTTATACTGTTCACTTTTCGTAGTTGTTGCAAGAATTTGTTGTTCATTTTTCATGGCGGGTGTAAGGTCTTGTTGGTTTTCTTTCATTGCAGTTACAAGATTTTCTAATTCAGATTTTATAATTCTCATTACAAATTTTCACGTTGTTGAGTTTTTACTCCAATCTGTATATGCCTTTTATCGCGTTTTTCGAGCAGTTTACTCAGCACACATGTTTGGCCTATGGATGTCCTCATGCCGCTATTGTTTCACATTGTCAAAATTAGTTTTGGTCAATTAATATTCTGCCAGGAACCATTTGCAATTTTTTAATTGAACCTTACATTTTGCCGAAATGATGAATGGACAACATTACTTGAAGATCCGTTAGAACAGCTTCCATGGTTTAATAGAGCATTTATAACTTGATGAGTGTAAGATTCAATCTATCTAGATGTATTCTTTTAGCTCTTAACAATGCAGGGTGTTCATAACTGAGGCATTAAGTTGTAAAACTTGGCCAGCCGATGGTAGACTAATTAAGTTTCACGGCTTACTTTAAGAGGTCATGACTAGTATAGATTACGTAAAATTTTTGTTATTGTATACAAAGTACTTTATTAATTAATTAAACCCAGATTTGCACAAGAGTCCTTTTTAGGGGCGTATATCTCCCTACAAACGGCCTTTAGGTATAAAAGCAATACCATCTTGTCATCTATTTTTTCATTTTCTATCTGAAGCTAAGAAATGTCCTACATTTTTCTGACACTCCGAGAATCTGCTCCTTTATGAAGGCTGCCTAAAAAATGTTAATAAGGGAATAAAAAATAATAAATAGAAATGGAACCAACTCATAAACAGGATAAGATGAAACAATAACAAGCCGTACTTTGCAACCTCCTACAATGATGAGAAGATATGTTGGTCACATAAATAATTTAAAAATAAACTTAAGACTCTTTAGAAATTACTGAATATTTTTACCTTTGTCAGTGTTGCGATAATGAAAAATTATATTTTTTTGTTTTCAGATAAGCAATATGCAAGAACCCCAATAATTTTCTATAATGATAATTACGACCATTGTATGCTTCGAGGAAATGAAACCCTTTTTTGTCACTTTACCTACGAATTAGAGCCACTGGACCCTGGAAATGTTACTGACGTATGGAAAACTGTAAACGTAAGTATTAATAAATGCCTTAAATTTCATTGAGCCATTTTCCTCATGTACGGAAAATTTCTCATTAGCAAAGATATTACCAAAAAAATCTAATTCCCATTCAAATACCTATTACCTGATCTTAGCTCGGTATTTAAACAATTGATTTTCTTGGCCTTCCTTATTTGCACAAGTGATTTTATAGAGGGGAAAACTCTGGTGGCTGCGTATTTGTGAATAGCTCGTCTATGATCTGTATATTCTGGATCATTAAATTTACTATCGCGCATGCCTCCAAAATGGCGGTGAAAAATTTAAAAAATATGCACAACAAACAACACAAAAATGGTAACCCGGTACGGTGTTTAATAGAATTTTCGAACAATTCGATAAGTTCTGGATTTCATTGCGTGCGTTTAGACTGTGAGGCCTCTTCGCTATTTCAATTGCCTCTCTTACGAGTCTTGATTTCGCGTGTTCTATATTCAGTACTCAGTATTTTATTTGTTCTCAAAGTCTATTCGGTGTGATGTCGTGGTGGCTACGAGAATTATGCGAACCGTCCTGAAGAAGGCAGATGTGTCTCTGCCGAAACGTCGTCATTTTACCATCGATCCCGGCAGGGATCAGTTATCAACTACGCGAATGAATTCCCGGAAACCACCTAACACATTTAGTGCCCGCGAAAACTTAAAAACAAATATATATATATATATATATATATATATATATATATATATATTTCTATTCGTAGGCTTTCACGGATGGAACAATATGAAGAAATATTTATCCGGGAATACATCCGTTCGTTATATTGATTCATGTTTGAATCCTGCAGACGTTTCGCCAAGGTCTCACTTGGCATTCTCAATGCGTTGTTACGGTGAACTGAGTGGTGATCTACCTTGTTTATTTACATGCCACCGTCGGAGGTTATATCGCCCCTGATTGGTCGGTGTTGACTCCGCCCCCTTTGCTGCCGTGTCGGGTGTCTCACTTGTTGACGGGTTTGTATTTTGCGTGGCTAATTCTGTTTTATTTTGATGTTGAATAATTGTCTTCCATGTGTTAGAAAGGTGCAGGGCGTCATCTCTTTTCTTTAGATCTCCACTTTTCTCGATTTGAATGGCTTCTCGTATTAGTCTGGTTTTGTAATGAGTTGTTTCTGCGATCTGTTTGCAACTATCGAAATTTATTTTATGGCCCGATTGTTGTTGGTGTTGGAACAGAGCCGATGTTGTCTGTTTATTTTTGGCAGCTAATCTGTGCTCATCTAAACGGGCTAAAATTCTCCTGTTCTTTTGTCCGACGTATACCTTGTCGCACGTTCCACAAGTTATACTATATACCCCCTTGGTTTTCAAGTTTAACTTTTGGTTTGGGATTTCCTAAACTTGTGCCTATGGTCTGGTGTGGTTTGTATGCTCTCGCTATTTCATGCCTTCGAAGAATTCGGCCAATTCTGTCCGTTGTCCCTTTGATGTATGGTAAGACTGCTTTTGGTTTTTCGGTGATGTCATCATTTGTTTTTGGCTCAAGGTGTTGTTGTACTATTGCCTTTTTGATTGTGTGGTTTGTGTATCCGTTTTGTCGTAGAGCGTTAGTTATCTGTTTTAATTCGTGTGTTTTGTGGATCTGGAAAACTAGCGTGTTGGCAACTCCCTGTATTTGAGAAGGGTGGTGATGGGATTTGTAGTTTAAGTATCTGTTTGTGTGTGTTGGCTTTCTATATACGGTGTGGTCGAAGTGCCTATTCTGGGGGTTTTTTCTTACGAGGACGTCAAGAAAAGGCAGCTGGTTGTTTTCCTCAAGTTCTACTGTAAATTGAATCCTGGGGTGTATGGAGTTTAGGTGTTCCAGAAACTTAAGAAGTTCTTGTTTGCCGAAAGACCAGAAGACAAATACATCATCGACGTATCTTAGCCATAACTTTGGCTTCAGGTTTGCTGTCTGTAGTGCCTTTTTTCTCAAAATAGGTCATGTAGAGGTTTGCCACCGCTGGTGACCCCATTGCTGCTCCGTCGGTTTGTTTATATATGCGGTTGTCATACATAAAATAGGCACTTTTGAGGCAGTGTCGTGACAAATCTATTATGAATTGTGGGAGGTCTTCATTCTCAGATATTTGTTGAAGTGCTTCTTCTACTGGTATGCTTGGATATAAGCTCTTAACATCGAAATTAGCTATGTTATCTTCTGGTTCAATGGAAATACTGTTGAGAATGCGCGTGAAGTGTTCCGAGTTTTTAATGTAAGAATCTGCTTTTTCCACAATTGGTTGTAGGGTGCTGGCTAGATATTTTTCCCAGTTGTATACTGGCGAGTTGAAAGCCGTAACTATAGGTCGAAGTGGGACTCCGTCTTTGTGGATTTTGTGCAAACCGTAGAGCTTTGGGCATCGACTTGACTCTTCACTGGGTATCAGTTTTTTCTGTAGTTCTCCTTCTATGGGTGAATCTTTAATTTTGGATTTCGTTGTTTTTTCTAGGTAGGTGGTCGTGTCTCTGGATGATGGTTTGTAACTTGAGTCATCGTCGAGAAGTTGCTTCATTTTGTCCTGGTAGTCTGTAGTGTTCATTACGATGGTGGAGTTTCCTTGATCGGCAGGTAGTATGGTGATATTTTTGGATTCTTTGAGAGTCTTGAGGGCTTTCATTTCCTGTCAGCTGAGGTTTCGTTCAGGTGGTTTGGCGGATCTGATGACTTGGGCGACGTCTTGCCTTATCTGCTCTGCCGTTTGTTTGTCTAAATTTGTGAGGCTTGTTTCGACATTGGAGATGATTTCCTCGATTGGAATTTTCTTCGGAGCTATAGCAAAGTTGAAACCTTTACTAAGAACACTAATTTCTGTGGTGGATAGTGGGTGGTTGGAGATGTTGTGGACACTGCGGATGTTGTCTTGGGCTGTGGGTTGTTCGTATTTCCGAGACTTTGTTTGTAGATTCTCCAGTTTCTTATGGAGTTTGGACGATGTTTGAGTTTTGTCCGTCTCGGTGCGCCAGTGTGTTAGCAACTCTACTCATACAGTACTCTGTGTAATTGGCGGCTGAGCTTCAGGTGAAGGTGGTACAGTTGTCTTTCTGTTTCGCTCACTTCTTGGCGGATTCTGTTTATTTGTTCTTTAAGAAGGGCCCTGCTTGCTTTATCCAGAATGGCTATAGTTTTCCTGTTTCTTGTGTGGTGTGACAGCTTTGTGAACGTTGGTAGCAAGTTCTGATTGCGGCAGTTGATCAGAAAGTTGAGGTTTCACAGCGAAATACATCTTTTTTCTCTCAGTTTTTCGTAGATATGACTAGATCTTATGGGTTTATTACAAAAATATATAGCTGGTCTTCTTGGTTTTCCTTCTTCTAGACAAGTGTCGATGGCGACTAACCTTGCTTTCTCGACTGAACAAAAAGGAGTTTTCGTAACTGAAGGTAAGGTAACTCGCAATTGCGACACAAAAAACATAACAATATTGCGTCCGTATGCAATGGGGATCGAAAAAGAAGAATCGCTATTTTAGTCTTTTTTACACTCAGAAAAAATACAAAATGTAGAATTAACACTGGCACAACGGAACGTATTAGTTTATATGCTTTTCCGATACGATACGATAGAAATTTCATTCGGAAAGTTATTAACTGACGGAGTGTTGAAGATTGTGGAAGAAACGTTAAATAAAGGGGTCAAGGTGCAGACCTTGTTCAGAACGATATCCTTAAGAATTTTGTTTTAAGTTGCTTATATTTTAATTTTATTACACATTCCTAATGTCCGTAAAGATCTAAATCTAAGGTGACATTCTATGTCTAGATTACAAATGAAGATGTTCGAGGGTTGTCCGAGAGGTGGACAGTGTTTGATCAGTGATTCTCTGAATAATTATATTTTCTGGGAATGGTTGAGGAAAGGTTTTGACAGCTTACTCTTTGAAAATTGAGATTCCTTCTTCTGTATCAAGGTCCTGGGTGTAGTATAAGTTTTTGGGGTTTGAATATTGATCGGTAGTTACAGAAACATTTGTTCCGGTAAGTTCACGTTAGAGCTCAGGTCATTATGCCTGGAGTATGGTCTGGATTTAGAAACAACGAAAATAATGTTGATGTTCCTGTGGGTCCAAATCAACAAGTTGTTCAAAGTAGTTATTTGCAGTATAAAAACTAGTATTGTTTATGAATAGTTAATATACGTATATCAGTCATCAAAGGAATAATTAATAGCTGTATAGTACTCGTTATCAAAATTTTGGGAATTTGTCTAATTTAAATGACATTTCCTGTTTAGATTTTGGTGAAAATTTTAGTTTGTGTGAATTTCTGCTTGAGGAACTTGTTGCATATTTTTTTTTAAATGGTTTCGGCGTGTTTGGATGTTGATTTTGCCTAAAGAGTGGCTGATTTTGTTTCGACTTCTAGATCTTTCTGCCTGTGTTTCTCAATCTTTTCAACCCAACTTTTTAAAGGGGATTAACAAAGAGAAGATTTCTGTCTGATGGAGAGGACGGAGCTGCCAATAGACTCAATCATGGACTTGCTTGAATGTTGCCTCAAGAACTGCTACTTTCAGTAGAAGGCCGGTTCTTCATGCAAGAAGATGGATTGCCTATGGGTTCCCCGTTATCACCAACCATCGCCAACATCTACATGGAATGGTTCGAAGAACATGCAGTGAGGAGTTATTACAAGCAGCCTAAGCTATGGTTGAGGTATGTCGATGACATCTTTATTATTTGACAACATGGAGAGGCAGAACTACAGGCATTCCTGGGGCACCTGAACCAATCCCAACCATCCATTAGATTTACCATGGAGATGGAAGAAAGTGTGTGCCTACCATTCCTTGATGTAAAGTGTCAAAGGACTAGGACTAGGACACCTTGAGGAGCATGATAACAAGAACGAGGCCCGACGCACCAGCAATACCAAAGAACTGTATATACAGCATACCGTGTGAACGTGGCAATATTTACAGTGGAGAGACAAAGCGACCGCTGGACACCAGGATTAAGGAGCACCGCAGCGCTACTCAAAGGGCGGAGGGAGGTAACGAAGTCTGGGGTAGTTAATCAAGCATGAACCGAACACCATAATATCAACTGGGACTAGGCCAGAGCAATTCACAAGGAAGAGCACTGGTACAAAAGAAAATTAATAGATACAGCATATATAATCTCGAACGAAAATATAATTAGGGAGCCCAGCCTCCAAATTAAAAATAATTGGAGAGCTCTTCTTCGGCTTCTGCCGCTACGCATCACCGGCAACCAACCTTCAGGTACGAGGACGCTGATAGGACCAGATAAGACCCAATGACCATGACCGGCGACGCATGACCGGTTAAGGGTATTATATAAATACGACGAATAATCTGATTTTTCATTCACCTAATGACGGTAGCAGACACACAGCTATTAAAACGTTGTGTGGTCAACCACTTCAAGATGATGGAAGTCCAAGAAAAGGAAAGACAATAGAGTCTTTGGACATATAAAATTAAAATATGGGGAATTCCCAGAACTGCTTTAATATTTTCCATGTTACGTAGAAAATTTAAAATTTATAGCGAAAATAAATTAATTTAGTCGGCCCAACACAACAATACAAAACAAAACTAACCGACAAATTTTATTACCATAAATGTCAAAATTTCGTATGCGTTTGACCGTAAGAATCTCTTGTCGTACACGACCTTCGAGAATACCAAATAAACGCCATTTGTGTCAAAATTCATCCGTTTGACGTCATTTCTCGAGTGGTAGAGAGGTCGAATGGTTTGTAGAATAGGGCCCCTGGAGGCTTCACTGAGTTAAACAATGTAATCCTAGTTCCCCAATGCTGAGACTACAGAACAAGAAATCCATGGCTTTATTCAAGGCCTACGTACCAGTAAGTGGTAACACCACCCTCAATTGTCTACTGACGGGAAATATTTGGGATCGACCATATGTCCTGAAACCTCCCCAATTCTCACCAGCTTACCTTTTTATTTATGTCATTTATTAACCCATTCACCCCTTCCGTATTCTCCCTTAAAAAAAATAGTAATTGGTTACGTTTTTCTTGTTATCCATTATTTGTTACTTCATAAGTATTTTATTAGCTTTTCAATATTTTCCTTTTATAATTGTATGTTATTTGTTTAGTATTTTGTTAAGTTTTTCTTGTTGTTACTTATTAAATGTTTTGTTGAGCTTTTTTTCTTTACTTTTTTGTTACTTTTTGAGTATTTTATTAGATTTTCTTGTTTTTGTTATAATCTGGCCTGAGATCGTTGTACCAAGGACCAGCATCCTCTTTTGCTATTGTGAGTTCGCACTGCCAAAGTAGGACATACGCTATAAATGAGGAAGTCGGGGTTTTCATTGCCAGTTCGTCGATGTATTCTGGAATTGGTTACATGTTGGTTAGGTTTCAGGAAATTGTAGTAGGGCAAGTCAACCCTCAGTGTATTTTACCTGCAGTGCACTTTAGAGAGATCAAGCCTAGGCATATCTGATTTTATGGAGAAGATATGTCAACTCAATTGAAACTGGACAAGTCACATAGCCAAAACGAGCAATAATAGATGGACAGTGAGACTTGAGTGACACCAGTAGGCACAGTAGAGGGAGACCACATACCCGATGGACAGGCTACATTAACAGAGTAACACATAACTAGAGAGAAGAATTTATCCAACAGTGGACTTCATAGGCTAGGTGATGACGATGATGAATATGAAGTATTCTTTCTGGCTATGGCCCTGACTTTTATATATTAGTTTGATATTACATTGCGCTACCTCTAACTGGTTGAAATCTGGATTTATTTTATGTAATTAGTATCTGATCTGAGAATAGTTTTACATCTGCTTAGATTATTACAATATGAGTCATGGTAACAGGAACGTTACGTCAGAATATTTATATATGAAGGTTAAAAGGTGATATGTAAGATATATATTCATATTTTTTTCTACATTACTGATTACTAGCAGAACCAAACAGGTACGAATATATGAGAAATTGTGGCGAATTTTCAATATTAGTTCACAAAAATATGCATTTGAAACGGATGTCTACGCAGTTGCTGAAAATGTAGATGATGCTAAATGACATTGCCAACGCAATACTGTTTTACAAATCAAGCAGAGTAACACTTGGAATTTTTCCTGATGAATACTTCCGTCGCATGACTCTTTGTGAAGAAGTGAAACATTTTTGATTCTTACAAAGTAATGAATACGATATAGTAATTTAATATTCAGGCAAGATCTTAAACAGGTACGATAAATAACTGTAAAATCGAAACAAAGAAATAGAGTTTGTAAATATTGTTCAATAACCATGATTTGAAGTTAAAATGCAACACAGATAAATTATACCCTTCTTGTAATGCGTAAATAGTTTGCTTTACACATTTTTGTACCACCGATATTAAGAAAAACAAGGGGTGGATAATGGTGCGTCTGTAAGCCCAAATATCTGGAATATTCCATTTGACAATAGCACAGCATTCGTCTCTAATATGAAATATTGTAAATTGGTGCAACGGTGTCTGACCTTTGTAGTCTGTTGGTTTGTCTGTACTTATATGATATTACATGATTCATTCCTTGATTGCTTTACTTTGTTTTGCAGGAACTCAGCAACAGCGAATATAATTATCGACACGATAAACTGAGACATGGTATTTGTGTACCAGAAACATGCCCTAATGCTGATGTTACCAAAGATTTAGCTAAGGAAATTGGTCGATGCTATAATGAAAAATTTCGAAGAAAACAATTAAAAGGAACAATCACAGAATTACGTTGCGAAACCAATAAACCTCACTATCACATTGATCTCTTAGATATATCAGTTGGGTATAAAAAATTTTGTCGTATTTAACAACCATATAAAAGATAAAATGTTTAACAATTTGTTAATTCTAATTTTACTCCTATATTATATGCAGGTTGCAAAATTATTATCTAACTTACTTTAAGACAGATAATATATTTTACAATATTGATAATTACTAAGATTAAATTATTATACATTCAGAATCACTAATAGATTATGTATGTTTGTATTACGAAAGTGATAGTGCTAATGTTGTCATTTTTAAGGATCTGTTAATTAATATGGGTATACTTTAGTGAAATTTATAAGTTCTTCAAAAATAGAGTGACAGCTGCGATACAAAGTTGTAACCAGTCCCTAAAAGCTTAATTAAATAATATTTTAAGCATCGTACAAATTTAATACTGAAATACTGAAATTACTTTCATGCGTTTATCGCGATATTGGTAATAGATTTGTTTTCAACTATTAGTTTTATACGGGTATTTATAGATTTTTTGGAAATAACCTTATTTTTTAATTAAAACAAAGAAAAAGAAAAAAGGTATTTTTTTCAAATATCCTTATTTCATAAAAATAATTTAAATTAATAAACTACATAACAGACATTATCCGAAATCGACAAACGAGTTAGCATGAAATAAATTATTTAAATTGCAATACTAATTAGATAAAACATCTAATGATTTGTCCTTCAATTTCAGAATTTTTTTTATAGCGTATATAACCTTTGTCATCCATGCTTCGTTTTGTGAAACGGCAGCTGCTAAGAAATCAAAAAGGATTATGAGATTCCTCTCAACTACAAGAGGTAGATTCTGCTTAGCTTTTTCAGTTCCAAGAAATTGGCGAAGACTTGCAACTTTGGATGAGTCTCCAAAGACTGAAAAACTTCGAACTTTTCAAGGAGTTCGATTTTATAATCTGTATATTGTTATAGTAACTCATGTACTTATGGCTGCAGCATCTGGACCTGTGGCTAATACTAAATACCCGGAAACGGTGAGTTCACGATTTCAAAATTCATAAAGCTACAATCAAATAATTTTCCGATTTTTTTGTGAATATTTTTCAGTTACAAGTCCTTAGAGATTTATAATAAATCATTATCCTAAGTCAATAGTTATTTTCCAGATCTCTGCAATTTCAATTATTATATTGTTTGGGCTTTATATTAACTCAGCACAGATAAAACAGTTAAATCTTGAACATTCATAACAAAAACCGGCTACCCAAAAAGATATTACATTATTTTTTGTCAAACTGTCTATAGTATAACGTAAATTTTAATTGGATTCCTTTCCAGAGGACCTAAAATTATAATATATATCATCGAGTTTAAAACATTACGATATTATCCGACACCTAACCGCCAGGTTTCTCTGTTCCACCACAAATCATTCGTAAGTGACCTTTCTGTCAATTCTCTTTCTTCTAATCCTTAAATACCCTTGGGGGAATCCAGATCATAACCTGGTTTGGTAGGCTATTCTTTATCATCGTTAATTAATTAATTGTTTAATGTCTAAGTACTTCTTGGGAAATAACACCACAGTTAAGAAAATTGCTGTATATTCCAAACGTTTCGGGGTCTAGGTCAGACCCCGTTGTCAATGGTTAAGAAACTTGGATAAAAAAGGCACAATTCTAAGATGTAAATTAAAATATTTGACAATATGTATTATTTGATTTCTGACGTAACTAAGAGAATTTTATTTGTAATATACAGGATAGCACAGAAACTTCTAAAGATCATATAATCATAAAGTTCCTTTCAAATTGGAAGAATTTGAAAGGGAGATCTTCAGAATTTTATGTGGCGCTCCTAGGTGCGACTTTTTTATAAGATAGTGTATTCGCCAAAAATGCGACCAAAGAATTTTGTTGATTCAGTGATCCCATTAAAACCATAAGTGAAAACCTAGGAAAAACCTTATGAACTATCCCGATATTGGGTTGTTCACAAGGACATGACCATTAGCAATTTCTTCCTTAATCATCGGCAACCAGGAACGACTGAATTCTACGGAGGTAGTAGCGATACAATCGTTTTCATTTAACAAAATTAAAGCAGACTCTTTTAGTTTTCTTTTGGTGTTGTGTTCTTCTTTGTGTAATATAAGTAAATTTTGAAACTGTATTTTATGACCAAGGTCCCAAGCATATTCACAAATTTAGGATTTTTCAAATTGTCATCATTTAGAGGTCTAGAGGTTTCTCCAATATAGAATTTATTACATTCACAAGGGATTTTATAAATGCAATTTTTTGTATTTTGAGAGGTGTTATTTGGTTTGGTTGTTGATATAATTGATTTTGGTGTATTTCTTGTTTTAAATGATGTTTTGATATTATATCTGTTTCCCACTCTTTTTAGTCTTTCTGATAGACCCTGTATGTACGGTATAGTTATTGTATTAATGTGATTATCTTGGGAGTCAGAGCTTGGTGAAGTTTGATGTTGGTTGTTAGGGATTGTTTGGTATTCGATTTTGTTTAACTCGTTATTAATAAATTTATTTTGGTAATGATTGGCAAAAAGTACATTTTTTATAAACGTTTTCTCTTCATTGAATTTATTAATGTTAGAACAGTTGGTTTTTGCTCTGTCATATAGAGATTTGATGATACCTCTTTTTACTAAATTTGGATGATTAGAGTTAAAGTTGAGATACCTGTTAGTATGAGTCGGTTTTCTGTAAACTTCTGTTTCAAATGTCGATTGTGTTTTGGTTATTAAAGTGTCTAAGAATGGTAATTTGTTATTCTGTTCAAGCTCTAGTGTAAACTGAATAGTTTGTTCTGTGTTGTTTATGTCGTTAAGTAATGCATGTAATTCCTCAAGATTATGTTCCCAAATAACGAATATTTCATCAACATAACGCCACCAAACCAAAGGTTTAATCTGTTTTGAGAAGATTGTTTGTTCTTCAAATTTTTCCATAAAAATGTTGCTTAAAGCAAGAGACAGACAGGAACCCATTGCCATGCCAAAATCTTGTTGGTAGAAGTCATCAGTAAGTTGAAAATATGTTGTCTTTGTACAAAATGTTAGTAGTTCCATTATTGTATTAATGGACAATTGAGTACGTTGATTTAGTAAAGAATCTTGTTCTAATCGTTGTTTTACTATGGGAAGTGTTTTGGTGACAGGAACGTTATAGTATAGATTCACAATGTCAAAACTTGCTAGTGTGAAAATATTTTTGTATTGTATATGTGATAATTTTTCTAAGAAATGTGCGCTGTTTTTAAGATGAGAGTTAGACTCACCAGTAAGTGGTGAAATAATTTTTAAAAGGAATTTTGAGAGCTCACTGCATGGAGAATTTATGGAGCTGACAATTGGTGTTAATGGAATGTTGAGTTTATGCATTTTAGGTAACCCGTCAAAATGGGGCGGTTTAGAATAGTGTGGAGTAAGATGTTTACGTTCTTGTTCTGTAAATTGATGATTGTGATTGTAAAGTAAGCGGTATATTTTGTTTTCTATAGAAGTTGTTGGATCTTTGTTTAATTTTTTATATTGTCCTTGGTTTTAAAATAACCGTAGCATTGCCTTTATCTGCAGATAAAATCTTAATAGTGCTGTCATTTTTTAAAACTTTAATTGAATGTAATTCATTTTTCGAAATGTTATTTTTTATATCCATAGGTTTTTCTAGTTCAATTTTTGCTCTTATTCGATAGTCTTGAGCTTCACTATTGTTTAATTTGTTTGCAGGTTGTTCTATAGCACTGATGATATGAATAGTTTTTGGGAAAATTCCAAAACTAAGGCTCCTTTGGAGAATTGAGGATTCAGAAGCATTTAACTGTTTGTCTGAAAAATTAATGACATGTTTAGACAGATCAAAATGTTGGTTTTTCACAAAATATTTCGGTATATTTTTATCTGAAAGAAGTTGATTAAATTTACGTAAATGTGTTTGTTTTTGAGATTTGAATTCACTGTTGTAACTTATAAGAGTACTATTTTTAATTCTGTTAAATTCATTCTCTGGTATTCGATAAGCAAGAAAGTTCTGTACATACCCAATATCTTTTTCTAATCTAAACTAATTATAACGATGAAATTGTATGCGGTCTCTAATAGCAGCGAAGCTTGCTCGTTCCAATATGCTGTGAATCCTTCTGCCTATGTACGGTTGACGAAATCTTAATCCTTTGGGAATAATCCTCATCTCCCGACATCTGCACAATAATGTCAAGCTATTCTTGGTTCGTGCAAGCTTCTTATACAAGTCCTCTAAGTCCCTAAATGCTTTGGTTACTGCAGTCCCATTTATTTAATCTTGATGTGTAGTGTGTGTAAGAGCACTTTCGTTTTTGCTCTTTTTCATGGTCCATACGTGACCATAAGTTATGATGCTCTTCCTGATGGTGTTATTAGTCAGTTTTTTATTACCTTTAGATATTGGTACTCCATTTAATGCGCTAATGGTTTTTCTATCTTGAGATTTTCTATCCTTCAATGCTCTATCCGTCATTGCTCTGTCAAGATTTCCATCTTCTGTTATTACTTATATTATACACAATGTATCATAATTTCTCCATTTTCAAAGTTGTTAGACGCATGTAGTCTGTTTTCTCATATTTACCTCCAGGCCTCATTTCTTAAGCTCTTCAATCAGCCTTCTGGACATGTGCTTTAAATTTTCACAATCTTGCGCTATCACGATCTCATCTTTGTTGTATGGTTATCATATATTTTTTATTGCTTTCAACAGACCGTTCTCTCTTCTAGTGTTGACCAGAGTCGGTTTGTAGGTCAACATGTAGCAAGTTCAGCACCAACTACTTTTCTATTAGTTGAGAGAATCGTAATGTAGATGATCAACTGTAAATCACCCCTCTCTAAAACCCCCTGTGCCTCTGTTCCCCTAGTTCTGAATATTCACATGCCATTCGACTTTTTATTATTTTGACAAATATTTTATTATAACTTTACCCGTTACAGAGATATCTTTTAAAGTTTTCACACCGACCTTTGATTTTCTGAAGAGGTTTTACATATTTTCTCGACTTCTGATTAGGTTATTACATTTCTTCCTAGAGCAGTCACCACGTCGTTAAAATAATCAAGTCTATTTCCCTTTGCACCTTTCACCCGGATTTGGAAATAGCTGTTGTGACTAAAACTCTATCAACTCAAGAATCGGGCAACGTTTAATTATTTATATAACTATAAAAGTCGCAATTTTGTTATATAGTTTATAGTTTTAATTTTATATCTTATATGTTTTTATTTAAATTTAAGATGCTTCAAAAACTTATTGCACCCGTATTAGCAAGTGGTTCACTTGCGTTAGGCACAAACTTTTTTATATCTGCATTCCTTCTAACATATGGTATATTTACCGAATTTGAGAGAAAAGAATTTAAGTTTGGGACTGTATTCATTCTACTTTTTGCCAGGTTACTGAGGTGAGTATACAGTAATTATCTTTATCTTTGTTTTTGTACAGTACAGTTTTCATACCTTGTATTTATTTATTTATACAAAGTGAGAAAGCCTGTGTACTTATTCTTTATTGATTTTCAAATACCTTTTGATCGCGTCCAGTCCACTAAGCTAATTAAACTCTGCAGAACACCCAACAAGATGACTAAGATATTATTAGACTGATTTCGAATTTGTATTGGAACCAATCAGCTACTATTGCCGTGAATAAGGGAATCGATCTAGTTACTATTAAGAGGGGCATGAGATAAGAGTGCATACTTTACCACACAGTATTCCACGTTTATTCTGATAATATATTCAGAGACTCCAAAAACGAATCGTAATAGAAGAAGCTACAGTTAATATCAGATATGCCGGCAATACCGTATTTGTAGCAAAAATAACCCGTAGGTCTCAAGAATTGGTAAACAGGGTCAACGAAGCCTGTAAGAACTGGGGACTATCTAATAACTAAACTAAATATATGGTTGTGAGTAAAGTACATGTAAGCCTGTTAAACAAAGAACCGTTAGAGATGGTGACGATGTTTAAATACCTAGGGTGTTGCATAAAACAGCATATAGATCCTCGATACTTTCAAATAAAATACTTAACATAAATTCGCAAGAAGTTTACAAAATGTTATGTGTGGTAAATTCTTCTGTATAAGTGAAGAAATGAAGTTCTTCGAAGAATAGAGCGCGACAGACAACTTCTGATTAATATAAAGAAATGAAAGCTTGAAGACATATAATTAGAGAACACCGATATGAGTTTCTCCGACTGATCTTAAAGGGAAAAATGAAGGACAAAATGGATAGGGCGCAAGAAGCTCTTGTGGCTAAGAAACCTGCGACAATGAACAGGCTTATACGCATATGATTTACTCCATACAGCGAGATCGAGAAAAGGTTCAATAAGAACATGGCACTTGAAGAAAGAAGAGTTTTTATGTGAATAAAAACAGTACATATCACAAACTAAAATTTAAACTCAAGATATGAATTTACGCTTATTTCCCCCACAGTCGAGAACTCTGTCGATAATAGCTGGAAGCCTGTAGCCGTCACAACACTACTTAAAGAAGAATAAACGTGCCATGACCAGTACGTTTCAGAATATTTTAAACGTTTGTAGTAGTGACCAGGTTTGTATTTTGTCCTAAAAATCACACTTAGGTATACCGTTTCTTTAGCAAAGACTAGTTTTGTTCAATGTGAATGCCGCTATAAAAAAAAATTAATCAATAGAGAATCTGAATGTTATGTATTTAAATTGCTGAAATATGTTTGTCCTCGAAGGAAGATCCAATATATAAGAATTACTTGACAGAAATCTGTAACTGACTTTTTGAGAAAATTCCTGAGATTTCTGGGTTACTTACATAACATGACATGTACCTCCTTGAAAACAGGACAGTGAAATTTCACATTAAAAGTCAATTTGCGTTAACATGGGTTGTGAAGCACGAACGTGAGCGACATTTGCATCTTTTATATCCCATGTAAACGTCTCAATTCGTGAAATGCGAAGCGTAAAAAATTACGTTCGTGGAAATATTAAACGTGCTTGATGTTTGACGGAAACCACGAAGGCATATGACCCATCTGTCATATTATCTTAGAATTTAAAATAAGATAAAGCATCCAACACCTCTTATAGCCCAAGATCTCAGGGCACGCCAGACGTTAGTTATTTTCTCAAAGATGAAATGTATTGAACAAAGTAGTGTTAGTAGGTACTCGTATGGTTTGCATTCTTGCTAGCTTGACTTGTTGCTCCCTTTCGAGGTACCAGTACTTAGGGTCGATAAAAATTATTCGTACGTTTTTTCAATTATCAAGGCTGCTTGTTATGTATGTTTCCATGGATATGACAGAAATTAATTATCCAAACCGCCAGACACTTCCCGTAAGTCGTAACGTTTACGGGCGCTTTAAAGATCCAGAAAATATAATGTAACTTTACTAATATTCTCAGTCCTGAATTTTATATATGATACTCAGGGAACAATTTGAATGTATTTTGTAACCCGCCAGACCAGTTTCATTGGTCAAACAGCCCACCAGACACACTTTAGGGTCGCTACGACCATAAGTGTGAAGTCTCCATTCGTCTCTCTATCCTCTATCTATACGTGTGCATAAATGAATGGTATTATACATGGTGTATTAAAAAGGTGGCTATGACGAAAATGTCGTTCTTTGCGCTAAAATACTGCTGGGTGCTCTGTGTGTATGGAATTATTTGCACTCTTCGCATTGGGTATTTCAGTGTGTTTTTGGTTGCGTTAATATAATATATTCTGCATATACTTAATACTTAAGAAGTCTATGATATTCTGCAGCACATTTTTTTTAAATGGTTTGGCACTGTGCGATACCGAATTGTATTATCCAACAAAAAAGAATAATCCGGATAAATCTAGATATACCGAATTGGTATTTTTTGTTTGTTTGAATTTATTTGAAGGAGATGGATGTATTATTAACGAATATCCTTCATTTTGTATTGCCCAGAAAACTGGGAACACAATCTGTTTATGTTATGAAGTTCTAAACTATGTGTTAAATTAACTACTTTAACATTAAGTTTTTTCATTCAATTGTATCCATTTTATTCTTCTGACCTGCAAATGCATAAATACTCTTTGTTTAAACATCCTGTAACAATATCCTGGCATTAATGTTATAACTTAATTTATAAAACATAATTAAGTTCATTTGCTGTTTGAAATGGACTGAGTAAATATATATTATTAACATTTAAAATTAAGTTTCTAGATTTCAATCATTGAATAATTACCTTAAAATTATGCCTTAAAATTACTTTATTCTCTATTATCAAACTTCATTATATATTTTAATTATTAAATCCATGAATTAGGGTTTACCTCATTCTACAATTAAATAAAAACACAAAATACATTACCATTAAATCTCCTAAATAAAAGTTGTCAAATTCGGCATCTGAGGTATAACGTAAATATAAAACCTTGTAATTACAACGCAGGTACTCATGGTCGTAGCAACCTTAAAAATGTATCTGGTGGGCTGTTTAGCAATAAATCTGGTCTATCGGGTTACAAAAGACATTCAAATAGTTCCCTGAGTATCATATATAAAATTCAGGACTGAGAATATAAGTAAAGTTATATTATATTTTCGGGAGCTTTAAAGCGTCTGGCAAAAGTTACGACCTACGGAAAGGGTCTGGCTGTTTGTATTATTCATTTCTGTCATATCCATTGAAACAGACATAAAAATCAGCCCCGAGAATTGAAAAAAAGTAGCTTTAATTTTTATCGACCCTAAGTACCTGTTACCTCAAAAGGGACCAACAAGTCAAGCTAGCAAGTATGCATACCCTAAGAATACCTACTAACACTACTTTGTCCAATACATTTCATCTTTGAGAAAATATAGCGTTGGCCAGCTTCTAAATAAACACAGAATAATACCATTTTACAACCAAATAGAACGATACAACTGATCCTAAGATATACCAAAGACCTATCTATTTTCTATAACAAGACTATATCGCTTTTCGTGTACATATTGTGGGAAGTATATCGAACCACAAAACGTAGCGTTAACACCGGCATCACTGAAGCACACTACACTATTCTTCCTAACATATGTTGACAGTAACAGAGGGACGAGCTGTACTACGGTAACACTAATTTCATAACTTCATTATTATCAGTTTATTGTTCCAGTGCTATACCGACTATAAAATTTTAAGGGCTTATTAATTGAATTATGTATATTTCAGGCTTATACCAGCATTAGCAGTAACTGTTTTATTTACGAGTACTTGGTTCCGACATATAGGAAATGGTCCATATTGGTACTTTTATGTACAAACAGAATTCCAGTATTGTCGAAAAAATGGATGGACAAATATGCTGTTTCTGAATAAAAATATCAATAGTGATGAAATGGTAATAATTATTTTATTACAATAAAACATCGTGCCATCAATATTTATAAATCTTACTAAGGAAATATTAATTATACAAGTCAAAACAATTCTAAAAAAATACCCATAAATAACATTTAAAAATATGTTACTGGAGATTTTCTATCCAAAACGGAAGAAAAGTTCATATAAATGTAGCTCCGACTATACTTAGTTTTCAGAATACAGGGTTTTAAGCTTTATTAATAATAAATTTAAATTTCTGAAACATTTAAGAAATAATAAACTTATAAACAAGTAACCACAATATCTATGGTGAATTTATTGCTTTCTGATCAGGTGAACACGTTCAATCCAGCAAGAACCATTTGTTTAAGATAAGCTGGATCGTCGGCTGCAAAACGTGGTGGTACCCCATTGGATACTGAGCTTGAATGTGTATGAAGCAACCTACCTAGAAAATGTATACAAAAGATCTGACGATAATTTTTTGTGTATAGAGAAAACCATACCACACCTGGAAAATAAAAATTGTACATTTAAAATCTCAAACGAATCAAGCTCTCACAATGTTGTCAATTTAAGTAGAAAACAAAATATACTGTTTACTGCACAACCACGGACATGAATTTACAGAACAAAAACGCACACCCTTCATACAGTACTAAATCTCCACAATTATACCTGGCTTTCCAAAAATTCACAAATCAAATACTCCATTATAGAGCAAAATTGAACTCAATTCCGGACATAAAATTCAACAGCATTTCGCTTATACTATCACATCAGTAACAGTTTATAGAGAATATTGCTAAGACAAACTCGTCGAAGAAAACTATTTAAATAATAAAAATAAAATCAGAAATACTTCTTAATGAGCGTTTATACATCCTGATTGGATAATTTTTCACCGAGTAAACTCAAAACAACTGGTCAAAACGCGAACTGAAAAAAGCTAACACTGGAATATTAATCATAGACAAAACTATAGTTTATGATGTTAAATATATACAGTGTGGAACAGCCAAATGGAATAAATTCGATAACGAATAAAAGAGGGCTTGTAGGGAGAAACACTTGGACACTTCAATTTGTACTTTTAAATACAAATTTTTTCAACAATAAAAAATTATATAAGGTGTGTCATGTGACAGTGCCCAAAACCAACTTTCTTATTTTAAATGCAAGCCCCTGTATATTAATTATTTTTTGGATTTTTGTTTATTTTCGTAAAAATTCATAGCCTTTAGCATCTTGTTGTCTCCCTGCATGACAGTGGTCATTAGTGTCAGTGCTATTATCGTTCGAATTTCGGTAACTATACGTAATAATAGCAGAAAAATGGTTCATCTAACAGAAATGCACAAAATAACCATTCTACAAATGATTGGTTTTCAAATGACACACGGATACAAATGGAAGTTTCGCGCTTATTTCACAAAGATTTTCCAAATTTGCCGCCTTTATCAACAACAATTATCAAAATAGAAGAGCAGTTTCGCGAGCTTGGTCATATAAGACAGATAAAAAAAGTAGCTGCCAATGCTGTAAGTGATAATACGAAATTGGATATTATGCTTGAATTTCAAGAAAACCCACATAATTCTGGTCGAAAAGCAGCTCCACTGTTCAACTTTAGCCACACATAAATTTTTCGAGTATTATAGGAAAGTAAAATGCATCCCAATAAAATGATGCCGACTCAGGAGCTCATGAAAAACGATTTCGAAAGGAGAACGTATTTCTGTGAACAAATGATAACAATATTATCCAATTAGAAGATTATTTGTTTTCTGATGAGAGCACATTTCCACTTCACGCTCATGTTAATCGACAAAATTGCCGCTATTGGTCTAATAAGAATCCTCACTGGATGACAGAGAAACATACGCAATATCCTTTTTCATTGATGGCAACTTGAATGGAGTTAAATATTTACACTGCTCCAAAATAATGTCGTGGCAACTCACAACATGATCCAGTAAACCCACAAATTGCTGTCAATACGATATAGTTTCAGCAAGATGGAGCACCGCCCATTACGAAATCAATGTTGGGCAGTACCTAAACCAAATTTTTCCAACTCGGTGGATTGGGAGGCGCTGATCGATAGAATGGCCAGTACGATCTCCTGATTTGACGCCATTGAACTACTTTTTTGTGGGGATATGTCAAAAGTACTGTATACAAAACTAAACCCCGCAATTTAGATGACCTAAAAAGACGAATCACGCTTGCGATTAGATCAGTCACGCCTGAGATGTTGAGTAACGTTAGAAGACATTTCTATACCAGATTAGCATGTTGTCAAGACTTTCGCTAGAGCATTTTGAACATTTTCCACATTGACATTAATGTTTTGTTGTTTTTTATATTATTAAGAATTAATCAGTATTACTTATTAGGTTTTTAGTGTACTGTAGCGAATTTGTGAAATAAAATAATTTTCTTTTTTTTAAATATTAGTTTTTGTAATAAATCTGAAAACACTTAATATTTCCGAAACACTTAATGATAAGTGTAGAACATTGTACATGAATTATGTCTAGAATTTTCTGGAGAGTCCAAAAAATATATAGTATATAGGGGCTTGCATTTAAAATAAGAAAGATGGTATTGACCACTGTCACATGACATACTCTATATATTTTTTTTGTTGAAAAAATGCGTATTTAAAAATACAAATCGACGTGTCCAAGCGTTTTTTTCCGAGAGGCCCTCCTTTATTCGTTATCGAATTTATTCCATTTGGCTGTTCCACACTGTATAGGCTCAGGATGGATACTATTTAATAAGTAGTTTTTGAAGAATTGGAATTTAAATAATTTAGACATAATAATAATTTTGCCCACAGTATTTACGAGACTTGTCCAATCGGGATATGCTAAGATATTTTGAAAGTTCATAAATTACGCTTCAATATGCCTGTATTGGATTTTCGCTATAATGCCGGGAAATTGATTTAAAATGATGCTAAATATTGCATTAAAAGTACGAATTTGCGACAGTCAGCGTTAGTTCATTAGGTTTTTATTTACATAACTAGTACCTGCCCACATTGGTCTATTTTCCCATTGGATTATTAAGTCAATGGTTACCTGTATACTGTTTGTTATTAATTAAATTACTGTTTACCACTGACTGTATCCGGCAGTATTAATACATTTTAGGGCACTATAACAAATTTTCTAGATAAACAAAGGAAGTGCTTCTTATGAGCTTTCAAAATATATTTTGCATATGGTGGCTAATACTATATGTTCTTCAAATATTTATACAACTTATTTAAATTGCATTTCTGCAAGATCTACTTAACGAGTTTCAGCGGCATCATATAACACCTGGTTGATTTTAGTTTTGTTCTGTTTATTTCTTTCATTATTGCTTCTTTTTTATTTCATTTTAGCTTTTTTATAAGACAAATAAAAACTTATAAAAAAGGGGTCACCATAATTATTGGAAATCATTGTCTGAAATAATCGAAAAAGTTGAGTTATTAACTACTTAACTACTTTGAGTAAAGTCAGAGAGAAATCTTTAAGACATCTAAATTCAACAGGTGTCGTTCAACTGATGTAACCAAACCCATAGATAAGAGATTTATATATGGCTGTTTTCCAGTTAGCAGAGCACAAGTGATTTTGTGCCGCACAGTGCGGCAATTTTTAGGACGTTAATTGGAACATGGTTGTTTTAAAACCCAACCGGTAGAGTACACTCATCACCATAAGGTTAAAAGTGTATTACTTATAGGTTATCAATTCACGTTTATGTGTACGTAAATTATTTACAGAATAATTCAGTAATGGCTGTTTTCCAATTATTAGAACTCAAAGTGTTTTTGTGTCGCCTTGTACGGTAATTTTCGGGCGTTATTTGGAACATACTTCATGTTTTTATGATAAAGTATTATGTTTACTTGGTAAACCTACATAAAACATCTCAAAGGCACACTTATTTCTTGTGCTCATTTGTGCGAGCCACAGATCATACAATAGAGAATAGATAGGAAACTCTGTATTGAAAATTGTGTCCACAAAATGGCGGATTTAGCCATCTATGATTCTTCGGGTAAATAAAAATGTGAATATGAGTTACAGTAATCTGCATTTAAACAATGCCGATAAAGAAGGAATCTGTGCACCATCTAGCTGGTGTATTTCTCTGCTAGTTCTAAAACTACACTATAGATGTCGGTATCAGCGAAATAATAATCCCCCATATATATTTTTTTATTTACAAAATTAATTACAAATTCAATTAAACATTGAACTATTCACACAATAATAATAACAAAATTGGTACAACCAAAATATACAGTTTACAAATATTTGTTATATTTTAGTTTCCCTGTTGTTTACGGTATACATTTGTGTTTTTACTCTAGTCGGGATGAAAAAGTTAAGTTATTGCTTCGGTAAACTCGCTTTAACATATTCAAGGTAAGATTTGAAATTAACTTAAAAATATTGCCTTCAGAAATGACAAATATGAGTTTACTTAAATGTTAGGTTAACTGATGCGTCCACAACTTAAATCTAAAAAAACATAGATGTACCCCAACAACGAGGAATCTACATATATTTATTTATATATATATATATATATATACATATATATATATAATATATATTGAAAGCAATATGTGATGACTGCTTCTTTATGTAATATTCTGTATATTTGAATTTTCATTTTCTACCTTTTGTATTTAGAGTAAGTAGCATGACACTATACAATACAATATAAATAATACCTAAATATTAGTAAATACATTCAACTCCCACAAAATACTCAAAATACTAAGTAAATTGTACATATTTAAAAAATAGGGCCCTATACAAATATCATACAATAATTGATATCAAAATATATAATACTCACAAACAATTACATCTAAAAAAACAAGAAATTTTTCTTTGAATTCTGAAAAATATGCTCATTGTAACAAATAAAGAATGCTATTTACAGGATTACTTAAGAGTTTTAATAAGAAAAAAACTTGATGATAATATATAACTTTGGCACTTTATTTATGTATGATAAGTAATGTATTGTAATGTATTGATAAGTAAAGCAAATATTTTGTCATTCAATGGTCAACATTTGCCCTTTGGCTTTAACTGTTGATTGCACATTTGAAAGAAATTAATAGTTGTACTGTTTATATTTTTTAAATACCTTCCATTCTCTTCCATTGTGATAGTTCACTCCTCACTCTTGTCTACTGAAAGTACAAACATCTTTCTCACCACCTTTTTGTGTGGTGCAAAATACATAAAGAAATTATGAATAATTTGAAAACCAATATTAAATTGGTTACCTTGGAATCCCAGTATAATTTGGCATTCAAAACTCTGATGCATGGTGATTTCTAAATACATACTGAAAAGCCTCTTCTTACCACCATATACTTTTTCAGGAGTTTTCACTGTCATTTGGGGGCTGCACATGGTAACAGGACCTTTTCCTGGTGAAAACCATGCAAAAGTATCTCCCACAGTTCTCTCATTACTTAAAATGAAATAATATATGAACTACAAGAATATATGAGAAATGTGAACATACCGAAAAATTTATTCTTGCCAATGCACTTCTCAGTAGTATGCTATCCTCTCCAACGCACCCTCCTTAGAATGAGCTTCACAAATTACCGAATGCCGGGCATTTGAAATACAGTTTTTTTATTGTTGATTCGCTGAAGCCGTATTTCTTGCTTTTTGGGATAGTTACTTGTAATATGCTGTCAAAAAAATATAATTAATAAATTACCTTCTAAATACCGTAATTCATTACTTATAGACCATAGATTGGAACATTCAGAAATCGAAAAAGAAATGCTCCAATATTATGTATTTTTTGTTTGATGCACGATATGTTTTAAATGTTTTAATTACATATTACATTACTATATAACAAAATGGACGACAACGTCGACAACCGATCACCAACCGATAACAACCGACGATCTGACAATCTTCAAACCACCTTCAAACGATCGATAATAACTATTTCGCCATCTGCATGTAATACGAGCAACCGTCAGATTTAGTATTCCGGAAGAAGTCTAGATGACTCGTCGAACTGTGGTACAATGTTGTGTATTTCAGATCCCACCCCCTGGTGCGAGCCAGTGCTGTAATTGGAACACTCAGTGCTAGCACTGTGCCGCACTGTGCTCAATTGTGCGCTAATTGGAAAACAGGGAACATATATAGATGGGAAACTCTACGTGCAAAACGCGTTCACTAGATTACAACGCTCAAGTGAGTGGTTGAAAAAACATACAAGGGAAAATTAAATACGGATTAGCATTAAATACATTATATTTTTTTAATTCTTAGTCATCCTGATTTCTGATTACATCTTTTACCAAGATGCAATCAGAAATGCAGGATGACTAATTATTATGTTTAACATGTTATAAAAGGAAAGGAAATACAATAGTAAATAATTTTTATTGAAGGTTACATAGTTTATCTTATTCCAATTGAACTTTTTTTATTCATTGATCTTGCCTTTAACAGTTCTTAGAAGGTGAGATGGCCTCCTGATATCCTGATAACAATATATTTATATATTAAAAATATAATTAAATTCTAGTAATATTTGTACCTCTTATATTTTTTGCTGTTATATTTCCATGTTCAAAATTGGCAGCAGGTGTTGTTGCAAAAGATAAATCTAAGCAAATATTATCTTATTCACTTTCCAAATCCAGGTTAACATTCTCCTTAGTTTTCTCATCTAAGAAATTTTACAATAATGTACTGTATTGAGATCAAAACTATTATGAAATAAATTACATACCATGATTATGAAATAATGAAGGAATGGCACCAAATTTCAAGTTCGATTTCCTTCTTGTTAAGCCCCAACAAATCTTGCTTTCTGAGGAACAGTGAGCATCACACACTCTGTAAGACATCCTAATTTGTTGGGGCGTTTTGTTCAACAGTATACTGCTATTAATCTGGTTGACACAAATTTGAAGTAGCTGCAAATATTTTTCTTTTATTATACAAAAAATAAATATTATTTAGTAAATACAGTTACATATTTTCATGTAATTATTTTATTTACCTCAGTTTCTTTTGGGAACCGATGCATCACTGTATTTAAACTAGTATTTCCACAAAAGGGAACACAGCAATAGATTACCATGATTTCAATGAATACAAAATAAAATGAAATTTGAGAGCATCAACTTAACTTACAACAATTCACAATTCAATAAACAGAAATTAAAAATTGAGAAAATAAAACACGGAACAAGTTTACCTACACTTTCACAAAACAATAGTTTCTTTATTTCTAAATGTTTGTCCTTTATTGTCTATATAAAAGTAAGAGATAAATATATTCATGGACACAATCCACGCAACCATTAATAACAGAAAACTTATTCTATTTGTCAAATAGCGGCGACTGAGGTTTTTGACAAAGATCGATATAATTGGGGGTATATCTGTCTTTATCAACCGACTGGTTGAAACTCTGAACGGACAATTCCTATATAGTTACCCGTGCATGACCAAACCCACCTGTTCGCCCGCCTTTGCAACAGTTTAATGCGGTTACCCCTTCTCCTCCCGCTGGCTTTGACTGTTTTGATAATTAATTCTACTTACTGGGTGAGTTTCAACCCAAAAACTACTAAGGCTGCCACAATGGTCCCAAAAATGGCATTGATTACCGTTGCTTATCAACGAGCCATGCTGTTATTGTTGTCAACAAATACTATCTGATTTCGAAATAACAATTTATAATTCAATCGAGTAATTTATTAGAATCGTTGCCATATTTTCGTCGCATGACAAGCCAATTTCAAGCAAAGAAAGATATGTATTTATATTAAAAGAACCATTTGAATTTGGTTTGTTTATTAAAACTCCTTAGGTGAACTGGATTCCCAAAATAGAAATAGAACTCAAACGGTTATTGAACGTAAAATAATCAGCATTTTAATTACTAATTGACATAGAACAAAAACCTAATCCACTTCCAGACAGGGGCGGGGATCCAGAAACGTGATTCGGGGGGACGGTTTCATGCTTCACAAGGGGCGATCCTCTACTAAATTCACCTATATAATTTTAAACTCAGATTTCTTGGACTATTACATTAGAAATAGTCGTCCTAAGGCGTAAACCTTGGAGTTCAGATTAGCTCGTTTTAATATCAATTTTAGTAACTTTAAGGCTCTGGGATGGGGCTAGTGCGCTGTATATAGTTTTTGCTGTTAATTAGTTATTACTAATAATGTAAGAATCTAGGCAGATGTTCAAGTTCCCAGAGACGCTATATAGGTTCACCCGCTAATAATATAAATAGGAGGACCTCTCGTTGAAGAGAACAATTCCTTAATAAACATTCATTCAAATCACATATAATTTAGTTAGTCCTTTAATAATCTGTCTACTCCCCAAGAGTCACTAAGTAACTGAACTGACTGTGAATTTGCTCTGCTTCTTTTATTTATAGTTATCGGTCACGTGATGAGGGGGCTGTGTGGTGATTGGTTGACTGTTAGTGGGCATGCCTGGTTTCTTTAATCTGACTATTAAGGAGTTCCATGTTGTAGGAAGGCGAGAGCTCTTCTTGAAGTTGATAGAGTGGTTTGGATATGATGATGCGCGAGACCTGAAGTCGGATCTTTTTTACGAACGGTTGACGCGCAATCGCAATCGTAAACATCTCGATCCTCGTTAGGTACTTTGTCATTAGGGCTCCCGGTTAAGTTGCACAGGTTAAGTTGGCTAAAGTTTGAGTGGTGTTGAAAACTGATGTCGGTGTAGAATTCGTGCTTATTTGTCAGTGACGAATGTATGGAAGGAAGGCTTTCCGATGTTGTTAGTCTGTTTCTGACGGATGTATTCGATGGTTGTTGTGATTGACAAATTATGCACACAATGTGGTCCGGATGATAACCGTTTTGCCTAAGAATTTGTAGTTGAGCAAAGTGTTGGTGTGATTGGGCATTTAAGAATCTATTAGTATGGGTTGGTTTCCTATAGACGGTATTTGAGAATCTATTGTTGTTGCTTTTTGTTATGAGGACATCAAGAAACGAGAAAGAAGAATCGGACTAGATTTCCATTATAAGTTGAATGTTAGGGTATATTGTATTGAGGTGTTGCAGAAAAAATCCAGTTTTATGGAACAAATCGAAACCCAGCTCCTAAACTCTTCTAATTTAAAACCTTCCTGTTGGTTTAAATATGCTGATGGCACTTTTGTCTTTAGGCCTCATAGCAATCAACCGATAACTATAAATAAAAGAAGCAGAGCAGATTCACACTGAGTTTAGTTACCTAGTGACTCTGGGGGAGTAGGCAGATTGGGACATAGACTACACGACCCATACACGACAATTCTCATAGATGTTCTTGGGATGGGAATGTGATACTGCACGTGTTGCTGATTCAGCTGGGAACGATGAAATATAGTTCCAACATAAGTTCACCCGAAGTTCACGTTATAAACTTATATAACATAAATATATGGTGTTTTAAATTTATTTTAGAATATTTTGCGTTTTTATAAATAAACTTCAGTATTGTATACAGGACTAGGCACCCATTCTTATCTCATTTCACGCGCATTCTAAATATTGAACTCCCAATTTTTCACACTGATGTTGTTGATGGGATTCCAAAAAAAACTACAAATAGAGAAAAATATTGTTTTTAACACTTTATTTTTAATTTTTACAGCCTTAATTTATGTTTTGCAGTGTTTGCCACATACTTGGTATTTGGCTCTGGATTCACAGTACTTCCTGGTAACTGTTGTACTGCTGTGGATTTTTAAACATAACCCCAAACTGATATGGCCAACATTAAGCGGCTTATCAATTTTATGTATGTGTGCAACATTTGTCGAGAATTATACATGGGACTTTGAGGCTGTATTTTACCCAAAAGCAGAGTAAGAATAATATTTAGTAACATGAATAAAACTTTGATATTTTTTACACCATTTCTAAATTTAATGTTTTTAAGACTCAAAATTATTGAATGCACCATTTTCTCATTTCCACAATATCAGTTATTATATGTTACTCGTATTTTTTAAACCTAATATGTTTGCTTTATAACTACCGTTATCCCGGTTTGTGAACACCCAACAGTATCTACTGGCGAGTTTAACAGCTAGAATAAGCTGTGGTGTTATACCCAGAGCAACTAATGTGGTGAACTGCTCGTGGAATCAGCTGAGACGAATATCCTATACCTCGTCTTCGCTGAGAAAGAAAGTAAGCAGTAATGGATCGCTACCCACTCAAAAAATCAGCACAGACCAATGATAATAGATACTAGTTTCTCCATTCCCATTATTATTAAGTATTAGGAAATAACTGCCAGGGGTTTAGCAAAATAAATCCCTCCAGGTTTCAGAAAGGAGTATATTCTGGAGGAAGAACTCAACAAGAATTTTGTAAACTAGTGATCCAGAAATCACCGATGACCTTTTGTGAACGAAATTTTCTCCATCTAGCAGAAAAGCGTGGTATCTGCTGCGAAAACTTGACAGCACTGTAGTTCGCACGAAGTATACGTATAAGTTTAAAAATGACATTGTAGAAATATCTCTCCTCACGAAAAGTACCCTAATAGTTATCTTAAAAGAGAACTAAGAGTACTCAAGAGAAATTCTCCTGGCCATTACGTATGATGCATGAAACAAGTTGAAATTTTAGATTCTGACGGCATTTACCCTGATCTATTTATCCATGCTGGGGAAAGTACTATTAAAAAATTATGGCTCGGACAGCTCTTCTCAAGCATAATTAGAGCTGAACATATTCCCAAAGAATAGAAAAAGTCGACAATTATCTTTCTGTTGACACCAGAAAAATCATCCGACAAGCCTCAAAACTACAAACCAATAGCACTCTTCAGCTGTTCTTATAGCTTCTTGAGCTTATCTTGTACAATAGAATTTGCGGCACTGACATCGAACACCTACCACAAGAACAAGTAGGATTTAGGCCTGGCCTGTTGTGACCAAGTGGTAGCACTAACATCTTATATAAGGCCGGGTTTTTAACAGAATCTGAAGACACTCCTGGATTTGACGTCAATTTGTGACACGGTATAGAAAGAAGGGGTCGTCTGTAAATTATTAAGAGTAATACCCTATCGAACAACAACTCACTTAATACAGAATATGCCCAGCAATAAATACTTTCAAGTTATTCTCGATGAAAGGACAAGCCATACCAAGATAATTAATAGTGGACCACCGCACCTCTTCTGTTCAACGCGTATATAGCTGGTATCCCATCCACAGAAGCCACCAAAAGCAACACTTTTACTCTCACCGAAATAGTTCTCAACAACTTAAACCTAATGTAGCTAAAACTGAATAATAATAATAAAATACAACTATAAGTGTACAGATTGGAGAAAAAATATTTTTTTGTGATGGGACACCTCCGACAAAAAAAGTTTTCTGCTCCAGACATGCGATATATGTTAAACATACACGGGATGTTTGCTTCAGTCTTCAGCAAGTGGCAGACACGGTGGCTTGTTCGACAGCAATTTATAGAAGAGTAAAAGCTGCTGGAACAATTATGACACTCAGGTCTTGTTCATATCATATATCGCAGGTCTGAAGCAGACACATTTTTTTATGGGGTGGTGTAAGAATTTAAATTACAGTTCGAACTTAACACAAATAATAATAACATGTATTTTGTATTGTTATTAACACTCGCTCGTTAGTATTTGTCCCAATTAGCATTTATTTATATTTTTAATATTTCGACAATAATTATTGTTATTTTGATATTAGGATTTTCTCTCCTCCGTTCTTCCAGCAAACAATAAGCATTTGAAATTTGTAATTTGATCACTGGATTACTGAGAGAAAGCCAACAGAAATATTGGGGGATCATAATGTAGATTTATGATCTACCAATATTTCTGTATTCCTGTATAAGTGTTTTGTATTTTTGTGATACTTTTTTTGTTTAAAGACGTTTCAATTCCAATTCTGAAGTCGCTAACAATCATTGTGTGTTTTAACTGGATATTTATTCATAAATTTTGGCTTTGATTAAATTTTTCTTGTGGCGACAAATTTAAACAGTCACAAATTTCTCGCTTTGAAAACTGTACTATCAGCTATAAATGAAAAGGAATAAACATTTATAGATCATATGTAATATTTAACTTATTCCAGTTTAAAGTATTTGCAAGTCTATTTATAAATTTTCAAATAGAATTTAACCCATTTTTTATCATTGAGACGGATCAGATTGTATTCAATTTTCTAAAGATACAATCTGTCTCTGTCCTAAGGTTGATCTCAACATACAACATCTATAGTAAAGTATAGAATAAGTTTTAGAAATTTCTAGCAAATTATTCACTAACGTATTCCGAGTATTTATTTTCATCATTGCCTTACTACCACTATTAAAAAACTATTTCTTGACCCTCTTTTTGATTTGAATTTATATATAACGCCTATCAAAAAGATTATATTTTATTTGAAACCAAATTTCAATTCACGCAAAGTAAGGAATCATATTTGAAATCTTTAGACAAAAAAATTGTAATCGCTATTTTGTTAAATTCTTGTATTAATTAATGTGTGTATTTTTAAGGTCTGGATACAAGATGAAGTTTCTGAGAAGCAACCCACAATGGCACTTTCAAATGGCAAGTTCGATTGGCAATGCTATATCAACGATAATGGGGATAGGACTAGGATATATATTCTATAAAAACACAGACTTAATTTTCTTCGAAAAGCATGTAAGTTTCAGAATCATGAAATAAATGTACATATTATTTTTGAGTATCACTTCTACAGTGAATTTATAGTTGCTTTTATACAAGTATTAAACAAAAAATACGGTACCTGCTAGTTGAGGATTTACCAAAATCCATAGTCAAGAAAATATATAGCCAAAGTACTGTAGGTAATCTTGTAAAAATATTTATGTAGATGTGGTTCAGAAACATGAGAGAATATTTACAAGGGACATTACTAACAGAAATACAATTCCGGCAGCCAGGACAAAGAAATATAAGCACAGTAAGCTTATATTTCTCGTTAAGAATCCCTTAAATGATACCAATTTTTGAGTTATTCTCAAAAAACAAAAACTATATTTTATAATCTGAATTTGTTAAAAACTTTTTCAACTGCTATGTGCCAATTGAAAAATTTTCCAGCATTTTCACGGCATATATTTGTGAATTATTTTCGGTAAATAAGAGAATGAAGTATAAAAAGGAGATTTTAGTCTCTGCCTAGTGCAGACATCATCTCATGTGGGTACATCAAAAATGAAAAATTGTGTGATTTATTTTGTGGTTACTACTGATTTATCTGATACTTATTACTAAATAATCAATAATTTCAAAACATTAATGTTAAAAATTAGAAAACACACATTACTGCTTCTAGAGTAGCAATATTATTCAGTAATCTTAACCAATCTATTGGAGTAAATATTCAATTTATTATTGCAATTCTGACAACCTTTTAAACACTAATGGGCTATTCCCACGGACAGCAGAAGTAGGGATAGCACCGTCAATAACTAGCAATGGTACCCCTAGTCAAAAGAGGAACTTAATTTAGCTGCACACATGCAGTCGCCCGACGTGAGATGCCCATCGTATTTCCTTTCGACTTTGCAAACCTTTTCGACAGGTGGTTGGGAATACATTATACTATAAACAGAGACATACCTTTTAAGGATAATATTTTACGGAAAACAGCATATTATTTCTAAAGAATTAGAGATTGATAATTAGCGAGAATAGACTAGTAAATAAATAGAATTATCTGGATCAAGAAATCATAAGAAAAATACTTAAAAAAGTACAACAGATGGATTTAAAAATGTTATGTATTTTTTAGTAAACAAGTACAAATGTACGCTAATAAAGATTCCCTTATTGTAAGTAGTAGACAAAATTTTATTATCCCACCGTTTGCTAGCAGCTCGCCTGCACCGTCCTTACAACCTATCCCTGCACACATGCTGTCGCGCTAAGTGCGATGCCGCTCCGTTCGGCTTAGTAAACATTTCAGCATA
>CM067217.1:48155146-48416528 GCA_034190945.1 Octodonta nipae
CAACAGACAGGAAACAGCGATGAAAGAGCCATGAGTCTAGGGCAATGGCAGGAGAGGTGGGACAGCTCTACTAAAGGCCGGTGGACATATCGATTGATACCTAACTCAGTCGTTGGTCAACCGCCAGCATGGGGAGGTTGGGTTCTACATCACTCAACTCCTGACTGGACATGGATGCTTTCGAGCATACCTGCACAGGTTCAGGAGGGCAAACTCCCCAAACTGCCCACACTGTACGGACGTTATAGAGGACGCAGAACACGTGTTCTTCTCCTGCCCCGGTTTCAGGATCAACGTGCTGAAGTGGAGAGGATTCTGGAGACTAATATCGTTCCAGAACAATTAGTAGAAGCCATGCTGAAGGGCCCCCAAGCCTGGAACTTGGTATCAATTACGCGGAGACTATCCTTAAAGAGCTCCGCAATACCTTCGAGGAGTAGGCTTTAAGAGGCTTTCATGTAAGGAGTTAACATCTGCAATGAACCACCCTTGCGAAGTAGTATTGACAAAGAGTGCCGCAGGGGACCATGGTTGTAGAGAAAGAGGTTAGGGTTTTTAGCGGGTATACGGTATACTGGTTTCAATGCAACTTTACTCTTGCTTTGAAGTCTTGCATCGGGAGTCCCGCACGACGGCTAGCACGTGCTAGTTAAGTACGCAATGTATTTCCCCCCTCTTCGGATAAAAAAAAAAAAAAAACACACCACACACACACACCACACACACACACACAGACAACACTACTAATTAAAGGGGGCTGTGAGTGGCGGGTCGATGAAGAGTTTACTAATAGCGACCACCAAGCTATTATATGGGAAATCAACACCACTCCCAAACGAAGATTGTGTGTCAGTCGTGCGAGGTCACAGCCAGTCGGTTGGAACAAAAATGCTTTCGATGCTGATTCATTCGCCTTGGTAATGGAGCAGGAACCATTGTCAATAGCAACAAGCGCAGAAGCCACTGTCAAAGAGGTAATGACAAGCGTTGAAAAGTCCTGCGATGCTTCCATGCCAAGGAGACGGCAGAACAACAGCCGCCCACCAGTTTACTGGTGGAACGATACGATCTCACAACACCGACGAGAGTGTCTCAAAGCACGAAGGCTGCATCAACGAGCACGGAGACGCGACAGGGTCACAACAGAAGAACTAAGGCTCGACTATGAGATCAAAAGACAACAATTACGAAGAGCCATTCTCTCAAGCAAGAGATCCTACTGGAAGGAGTTGTGTGACGAAGTTGACCAAGATCCATGGGAAAACCGTATAAAATCGTGATGCATAAAATCAAGGCCCCCCCCATGACATCACGAACTGCCCCGAATCATTGCACCGCATTGTCACTCACTTGTTTCCTGCGAAGCCTGAGCTACCCGCTTATCCTTCGTGGCAGGTGAGGGACGAAGATATACCATCAGTGACTATGAATGAGCTGATGGCCGCGTGCAACCGGCTCCAAAACGGTAAGGGCTCCCGTGTCCAGATGGCATACCTAACATCGCGCTAAAATGCGCCATAGCCAATAGGCCTGACATGTTTCTACACATGTATGAGACCTGCCTAAAGCAGGGGGTTTTCCCGACTAAGTGGAAAAGCAGAGGCTTGTGCTCCTACCTAAAGGGGGAAAGAAACCTCCAGACGAACCGTCATCATATCGTCCCCTCTGTATGTTGGACTCTGCGGGAAAACTCCTTGAAAGAATAATAGCAGATAGGCTGGAGCCCTACGTTGAGCCAAACTTTCCACCAACCAATTCGGGTTCAGAAAGGGGAGATCAACCATCGATGCCGTGACACTCGTTACCAACATCGCCAGAGAGGCTATCTCGGAAAGAGATGGAGAAGAGGTGGAAAAAAGTACTGTCTAATAGCCACCCTGGATATCAAGAACGCCTTTAACTCGGCCCGCTGGACCGCATTTTGGAGGCTCTTGCCAGGATGGAAGTTCCGCAGTACTTGCGCAGAATGGTTTCAGCGTATTTCAAGGACCGCATCTTGTTGTACCAAACTGAAAATGGGCAAGTAGACTATAAGATCACAGGAGGTGTACCTCAGGGCTCTGTTCTTGGCCCCCTCTTATGGAACGTAATGTACAACGACCTGCTCCTGCTCGGTCTGCCTGAGGGCGTCAGGCTAGTGGCATTCGCCGATGATGTGGCATTGATCATAGTGCGCAAGCACATAGAGGAGATACAAACAACCTTCTCATTCGCTATAGCCACAATTCAGCATTGGATGCTCGCAGCGGACTTGAGTTTAGCAGAGCAAAGACCGAAACACTTCTTGTTAGCAGTCGGAAGGCAAGGGAAACCATCACCCTCAAATAGGCGACACCTACATACAGTCGCAGCCCTTCATCAGCTATTTGGGGTGCTCCTGGACGCACGGCTCAACTTCAAAGAGCACATAATCGCGGCCAGCAAAAAGCAGCTGGGGTACAGGGGGCATTATCTAGAATAATGCCGAATGTCGGAGGCCCTAGACAGATAAGAAGACAGCTACTGGCAACAGTTACTACTTCTGTTTTGTTGTACGGGGCACCGGTATGGGAGAAATCGCTCGAGCTACCATCGTACCGCCGGAAAATGAAATCAGTCCAGCGGCTCTCAGCGATTCGAGTGGCATCATCCTACCGCACTGTGTCTTACGAGGCGGTGAGTGTGATTGCCTCTACCCTACCAATCGACATCCTGGCTGCAGAAAGGGGACGGCTTTATCGCAGAAAGTTAGAGACACACACACACACACACACACACAGACACACACACACACAGCGATGAAAGAGCCATGAGTCTAGGGCAATGGCAGGAGAGGTGGGACAGCTCTACTAAAGGCCGGTGGACATATCGATTGATACCTAACAACAGTCGTTGGGTCAACCGCCAGCATGGGGAGGTTGGGTTCTACATCACTCAACTCCTGACTGGACATGGATGCTTTCGAGCATACCTGCAAAGGTTCAGGAGGGCAAACTCCCCAAACTGCCCACACTGTACGGACGTTATAGAGGACGCAGAACACGTGTTCTTCTCCTGCCCCCGATTTCAGGATCAACGTGCTGAAGTGGAGAGGATTCTGGAGACTAATATCGTTCCAGAACAAATAGTAGAAGCCATGCTGAAGGGCCCCCAAGCCTGGAACTTGGTATCAGATTACGCGGAGACTATCCTTAAAGAGCTCCGCAATACCTTCGAGGAGTAGGCTTTAGAGGCTTCCAATGTAAGAGCAGTTAACATCTGCAATGAACCACCCTTGCGAAGTAGTATTGACAAAGAGTGCCGCAGGGGACCATGGTTGTAGGAGAAAGAGGTTAGGGTTTTAGCGGGTATACGGTATACTGGTTTCAATGCAACGATTTACTCTTGCTTTGAAGTCATTGCATCGGGAGTCCCGCACGACGGCTAGCACGTGCTAGTTAAGTACGCAATGTATTCCCCCCCTCTTCGGATAAAAAAAAAAAAAAAAAAAAAAACACAGACACACACACATATGTATATATATATATATATATATATATATATATATATATATATAAACAAACCTGGTTCGTATTATAGTATTAGATTAATTCTATTTGATAACAATTTTATATCTTTACAGAAATGAAGATACTTTAATATGTAATCAAAAGTCCTGTTTGAAGACAAACCTTGTATACAGTAAATAAAAATTGCCATGGAATGATTACTGTTTATGTTTTAGACCATATAAAAAATCTGTTTGTGAAGAATAACTTTTTTCTCTTAAAATTAAGAATAAAAAAAAGAAATCGTTTGATTTATGAACACACACTGTATATTCATATTAACTGACACTTATTTTGATTAATTCATCTTATTTATAATTTACCCCAAGTTCCGAATAGTTAATAATACCAGGAACTCCATCAAATCTTATAATACCGGCGATTCCACTAAGACATAGAATATAAGAAAATAGGTAAAAAGTTATTCCACATTCTATAAGAAACGATAAAAGCTATGTTATTTAAAAAAAACTGACTACTTTTAGTAATAACAGAACTAAACCAATATCTTTTTTCAATTTGTCCCACGTTTCGAATAATTTTTTTTCAAATTTTATAATAACACCGGCTCCTCCACCAACGCATAGAGTACATGAGAATAGGTAAAATTAGTTTTCCCCATTTTTTAAGAAACGGTAAAAGCTATTTTAATCAAAAAAATATGGGACCACTTCGCTATCCACTCAAACAGGATCCACTAAAATGGTTGAAATTCTTAGAGCCGTTTCCGAGTAATCGGTGAACAAACATAAAAAAAGCAAAAAAAAAACATAGATACAGACGAATTGAGAACCTCCTTCTTTTTGAAGTCGGTTAAAAATACAAACGAATTGAGATCCTCTTTCTTCTGTGAACTCGATTAAAAAGAAGACATGCTGAATATAGTAAAAGATTTTTTTTGAAAAAAGTGTTTTCTATCTAAAGGCCCAAATATAGCTTTCTATTTGAAAAGTAATTTGTTGACGTTTGAAAGTTATACTTTTTTCTTTTTTGGACAGATTCGTAAAATCATTAATCGTTTGACATGTTACGGCGTTTTTTGTTAAGAATTTGTGCCAAGCAATATATAATATACAATATACTTATTTATATACAGTAAGAGCGTGAGAAAGCTTTGTTGTAATTAAGTAATGTTGACAAATTCCTGCATATTGTTTCCATTACAAAATTAATACTTTTTGAAACGTACCTACCACTGAACACACAAAAAAGTACTTAATAGTATCACTACATAACTTCTGCAAAAATGGAATTAGTATTACATTAACAACTTAATTGAATTACATAAAACTACACTCTCAATTCTTGTTCAATTCGAACTTTTATTTGTTTATTAATTTTGAAGATATTTACGATACTGATTTATACATTTTAGAGAAGATATTTAAACGTTTCCGATGTTTGGTATTGGTGAAAAATATACTCGAATTTCTTATGCCCTAAAAAGATATTTCGTTAAACTGCAAACATTTTCTACACCTGAAATCTCAGACCTAAATCAACTTTGCTCGAAACAGTAACAAAATCCCATTCAAACAGGTGTTTGTACGAAACCAAAAACCAACAAAACGTATGACGAAAGCAAACAAATCTTATCAGATACATTTGTATTGAGACCCTATTGAGTTTCGAAGATGATGTGACACGAATACCTGCCATTTAAAAAACAAACCGAAAAATATCCCCCATTGAGTGAACAAAAGCAATTAGATTTTCTATCTAAAGGTCCTGTTGAGAGATCAGGGATTAAATATCACAATATCGCAGCCCTACTTCTGCAACAATATGTTACATAATAAAGAATTTCACTTCATCGCCGAGAGGGCTTATCATCATTGAAAAATCACCTTGGATACCACAGCTCCCACGCAGTACAGTCAACCCCGAGGTTTTGATATTTCCACTTGATTAACAGTGGTGGAGTATTTATATGCTGATGAACAGTGCATACATCATTGTGTTAATAATTTTCAAGTCTACTATTTTTCATATTATATCGAATAATAATAAACTCTGTGCTGGCTTATGTCACTTAACTCCTAAATGGTTGAACCAATTTTGATATTTTTTTTGTTTTGGATGATTTATATTTACAATTGAACTCGCTAGATAACGCTGCGATAAGGTTTTAGTAAAGTCAATTGTTATGTTGTTTAATAAAAACTAGCATATCACCATACTATTTGCTTAACTTGCAATTTGCTATCAGTTATAATGAATTTTATATGATTTTCAAAATTAAAAAGCCTGCTTCATGATTTCAATGTATTTAATTATTTTTATTTGCTAATTATAACAAACATGAGTAGATATTAAATTTTGTATTAGAACAAATGTTTAACACAAGTATTTTCTTTTTATTAAGGAATTTATTATTTTATAAACACCCTATTCTTTATTTCTGTGGTTTTCTATTTCACTCATCTCTTCAGCTAGAGTATACTTTTATGTTTGTGCATTCACATTTAGTTGTTACTTGTGCACTTGTTTTTGTTTATCTATGGTAATGTAATTGCTTTTACACAATATTTTACTCATTGCTTGTGAAATAGGGCACAAATTCTGGAGTTTCTATAAACTGTACTGCGCTGGATTAATAAAAAATATCATCCGTATAAAGTGCAACAATTAACACAAAAAGATTATAGTTTTCTGAAGGACTTGTCTGTTAAAATAGGTATAAATATGACATTTAATATATATATATATATATATATATATATATATATATATATATATATATATATATTATTATTATATTATCTAAAGTACTGTGAGATATATTTCTACAACGCCTTACATGTCAACCAATTTATATGTAACTGCTACATATGACAGTTTTTGAACTTTCTTGTATAATAATAACAATCTGTATTGGCACAAAAAGAAAACGATACACATAACTCACTTTCAATGTGTGAATTTGTGAATGTGTGTATTTCTTGAGGTTGCGGTTTTGTGTAACAGATTCGTTGGCTGGCTTTGGTTTTGGTGGTTCCAATATAGCTTGAATCACACTCCAAGCACGGAATACTTTATACCACATACTCTTCATTACAGGGTCTTTGTCATTGGTTTAGTGAAGATTTTTCCTATCGGCTTTACGTTTGAGGTTGTTATCTTGTTTAGGTACTTTGGTATCAATTCATTTAGTTTTTTGGTTAGAGATCCTACATAATATGGTAATGTAATGAAACTATGGACCTGTACTTCTGTTGATGCCCCACCTATCTGGTTTGTAGCGCTGTTATCAAGACTCGTTTGTGCATTCGGATTATTATGTAAGATTTTTCGTATTAATGGTATTGGGTATCCATTCTGCATTAACAACTTTTATAAGATTTTCAAGTTTTTTTGCTTAAATAAATAAAAGAGGACAGATCTGACTCTGCAGAAACGTCGACATTTTACCATCGATCCCGCAGGGATCAGTCATCAACTACGCGGATGAATTCCCGGAAACCACCTAAAAATTTAGTGCCCGCGAAAACTTAAAAACAAATATAGTATATATATATATATATATATATATATATATATATATATATATATAAATATTTAGGGATGTAACGAGTATTCGCATTCGCCATTCGCATTCGCATGTGCGAATATTTGCCTTTTTTAATATTCGGATTCGTATACCCGGTTATATATGCGAATTTTTTGCGAATGTGTTTGACAATGAAAGGCGATATTAGTTTTAAACCTTGCACATGTCAATTCAAAAGTTAAGTACAGGTAGGCATTTACTTCTATTTGCCATGTGAAATAACAATTTTATGATGACATACATTTCTTTATAACTTTAATACAAAATACACTATTGTGTGTCAACTACATATTTACATTTCTTCTGGAATCCGTAGATGTAATTAAGGATCTATTTAATCGCTAAATCAAATTAAGCAAGTTATGTCAGTTTCATGACATGATACAGGGTTTTATGGCAAAATAAAATTCGAGATCTAGGAGTTTCAGAAAAAAACTAGCTTACAGAGACTCGAAATCGGGAGTCATACTGTATATAACGCCGTTTCCTTGTGATTTCTAGAACAAATAATTCGTAGCTTAACTAAAAACTGTCAAAGAAATTATGATACAATCTTTTAGAGAGTTGAGCGGAGGGTTGATAAAGGTTCTCGACTAGAAACAACATATTGTCTTGCGTTCAATGGTTTGTAAAATCTCGAAAAGATAGTATTATATAAGGTTGTCCAAGAAAAACGAAATTTTATTTTCGTTTTATAACATTTTTATTTCTGTACTGATTTTAAATTATGGCATGTTTAAAAGACAACTGATGGTGTCAGAGTGCTAAATCAGTAAAAAAAAATTGCAGACGTATCTAAACTTTGGCAAACTTTGAAACATGCTGGTACTTTCTTGGGTCACTTCTAGCTTTAACAATAAGATTCTGGAAGTTTCAACAATAAGATTGTGAATGATTGAATATTTATAAATACAACGGGAGGTTGAGCTTACGAATCTATCAAAAAATAACTCTCCTATTTACACTATATAGGTATATATGATTTAATCTCCTGATGACAAATTTTGCTTCGTTGGGTACCGCTGCTATTTGTTCTTAATTTTGAGATGTTATAGGGTGAGTCAAATCCTGCTACAATTTTATACCGGGTGAGTAAAGAAATACCGTAACAATTTTTCGAGTTTAGCCTGATTCCTTACTCAGTCAACTTTATAAGGTCTTGAGAATTCCTCAGTCATCATTATATATTAACTGAACTTATCCCTTTCTCTAAACAAACAAACGGTTTATGGTGTTTCACGTGTCGTTTCTTGTTGATGGATGTATTCAACCTATCGTTTTGTGCTGTTGTTTATGAATTTGTAATTAAGCATTTTTCGCCAGTAAATCGTTTCTTTAAAATATATCTCCTACTTCTAAACTTTTTAAAAAGGTTTAGACACTTAATAGACTCCTAGCTTTAATTTCAGGGCCAAGTTTAAATTTGACTGTTTGTGAAATTAATTAAAAGATATTAACAAAAATATAAAAAAAATTACCCAATCCCACTCCTTATTTCCGAAACCATAAGCTGGAAAATTTTGAAAAAAATGGAGGTATAGCCCCTCACCTGAACTTTACTGGGAAAATAAGGAGAATCCCCTAATATTTATTTTGGGGGGCAAATTATAGAATTAAATGGAAAATTAAAATTGTTTCTAACCCATGTTATATATCAAATGAAAGGGCTCATTATGACGAAAACAAATATATTTTTTTCATATTTTTAAATTAAATTAATTAAAAGATATTAACAAAGATATAAAAAAAATTACCCATCCCCCCCTTATCTCCGAAAACATAAGCTGAAAAATTTTGAAAAAAATTGAAGTATAGCCCCTCACCTGAACTTTACTGGAAAAATAAGGAGAAACCCCTAATATTAATTTTGGTGGGCAAATTATAGAATTAAATGGAAAATAAAAAATTATAATTGTTTCTAACGGGTCATGTAATATATCAAATCACAGGGATATTACGACGAATACAAATATATTTTTTAAAATTTTTTTAAATTAATATTTTAAAATATATTAAAAAAAATATTTTTAAAAAATTACCCATTCCCCCCGTTATTCCCCAAACTATAAGACCTACATTTTTTGTTTATTTGAAAAATATGAAAAAACCCTAATTCTATTATTTGGCCCCCAAATAATAGAATTAAACGGAAAATAAATTATTAGAAAACCCCCATAGTAATTTTAGGGACAAATTATAAAATTTAATGGAAAATAAAGATTCAATTTTCAAAAGGATCATGCAATATATCAGATAAAAGGCTCATTATGTGAATTACAAATATATCATATTTTTAAATCATTTGTTGAAAAGATATTAACAAAAATATTAAACATCGACTTAATTCCCACTTTGGAAACTACAATATTTAAACATTGAAAAATATATTTTATTTGTTTTTTTTTAATAATTTGAATAACAGATTTAATAATTTATAATTTAAAACTTGCCCTATTTTGCCCTTTATCTTCCAATCCACAGACCCTCAAAACTCAGACAGTAGATTATAAAAGATTTCTCTGAAAGTTTATTAGTAAAATAAAACTCTAATGTTAATTTTTGGGGGGCCAAATTAGAAAATTAAATACATATGTATTCTGATAAAAATCAAGCGAGTCCTGAAGCAGATAAAATAAAAAGTATATGTGGAGAAAATGAAAGTGTATATTTTTCATAAATTTAAAACGCTTCTTTTAAAAGATCTAAGGGTAAATATAAGAAAATGCACTCATTCCCTGCTTATCTGAAACTGGAATATTAGAATCTTGAAGGTGGTACGGAACCCTAAGTATGCGAGTCCAACTCGCACATGACCAAATTATTTTTTTCTTACATCGACTAACAGGTACTAGAGCAGAAGATTATTTTCTCCCGCCCCACACAATTTAGAAATGGCAGTGCTTGTTCAACAGAATTTTCTACCATCACTTCTTAAGTGCAACTGATAAGTCCTTGAAATTTGCAATGGAGATGAAGTGTAAGGCAATGTTGAAAAATTTCTATAATGGGACTAACTACTCCTCCTACTTTAAGAAAACCATCTATTGAAGAATTATAATATTGTGCAGATTCAATCAATAAATAAATTAGGTAAAGTTGGCCAGTTCTTCATAATTTTTCAAATAGTTCTACACGAATTTACTACAAAGTGGTCATATCTACCATTATCATTATATATCATGGCTCTTGCAGATAAACATTTTCAATTAATAGTTCATATCTGGGAAATTTTCTTGAAGACTGATTTATTACTGGTTATAGGTTTAATTGATAGCTGCAAAAATATTCATACTGTAATGTTATTATTTTCACACACGGGTTCAGTTCAGTTCTTGGATTTATTTAAAAACACAGTCTAACTCACTCTAATTTATTTCCACTACTTTAACACAACTATTTACAATTTATATCTACTTAAGTATTCAATACGACCGACGAAAACTGAATGCCTCCTATCGCCAGTTGTTTCTTATTTATATATTTATCTGGGAATTGTCTGGTACGTCCACGAACCATCGAGAAACTCTTTCATGTTCTGAAAGCTTTAAAGGAATTCCCAGTAACGGCAGAGGTCGGCCTGTTGAGAGACAAACACTTCGGATTCCCTGAATTTATCGGAATAATGTCCCTTCCATGAATTGGTTGATGGCCGATTGCACCAGCTGTCGGATGAATTCTCGTAACAATACAACAAGTTTTATTTAGTTATGAAAATTAAAACCTTGAAAATAGGAAATAGGATAAATGCAGATTTCCTTATTACATCCTTTTGCTGCCAAATTTCTTCTTTGTTATTGCTAAGGTATCTCATATACGTGTATGCTATTATCAATACAGATATTATTAATAAAGGAAGTACACCAAGGAATGGGTCAAATAGAACTTTGAATTTTGTTGATATATACCGGAACTATTGAAACAAAATAAAACCTCCTAAATGTTTTCTTACTTTTGTTGACAAACGGCGTGAGAGGGAAGTAAATCTTACCTAATTTACACAAATTTTCCAATTTCTTTGTATTTTTCCCCTAGAAAATTTTTGATTGATATAACTTTATAATACTTACAAGGTACCTACCACTGGCCTACCTACCATAGGTGAGATAAAAATGATGCACTGCTGGTAGCTTTTTATATTATGTGCGTTTTAGTACATTTTTGCGTTTTAATTTTTATTTAGAAATAATTCATTATGTATATTGCTCTGGGGGATATATCACCCTCATCCTCCCCCGTATCCACGCAACTGCTAAGTGTTATTAGTGCTCCGAAAAATTTCTTAATTATTATCATTACAATTATGCTGACGTAAAACTTGAACGTCCCCAATAAACGTTATGTTACATAGCACTTATTAAATTTTTCTGTGGATTTTTGGCTCATAAATGCTGTCCAGAAATGTGTTACACCTCGAAAAGGACCCATTGGTTTCTCGAAACACGTTTGCCAGGGTCTCTAGGTCTCATTCGAAATAAACAAGCAGGCCACGAAGTAAAATTACAAATGAGATTTCATCTTTGGAACTCTTGGATCTTATACAATGGAACGCTATTTCTGAAGTCATTCCGCGCGGTTCGCTCCATTGTGGTGAGCGGTTTCTTGCGTCTCGCAGATAGACTCTTGGACTTTTATGCACAATTACATGAAATTGTCTCTTTGAAAGCCAGATAGCGGGCACACAAAGAACGGTATGCGAAAGGTTATATGTAGAATAAAAGAAGGGGATAATGACAAGGCGAGGTGCTTTCCAACGACGGCGACGCCGACTTAGATCGCAGTTTCTGGAATTTAATTAAATGAGGATTAGGAGTCGAATGTATAAAAAGTGAATACAAAGAAACAAGGATTTGTATAGAAGATAATAGGTACAACATTATTTAAGGATTGAATGGATTAATTTAATATACTTCGTGCAGTACAGTACGCATTTTGGAAGTTACACTTCAGAATATAAAGACTTTTACCAATTTAGTTGTAATAAGTATTTGGAATATCAATTTTAAGTAATTCCCAACGATATGAGAATAATAAACGTAAAATTTTTCGTAATTTGTTAAATAAATATGCATTGATTCTATTAGTGTTAAGAAATTCCGGTAGAGGCAAATCTTGTTTAATGATACTCTCTTCGAGGTGTCATTCCTTTGTACGCAAGACAATTTATATTATATATCAATATAATACATATTGTTTCTGGTTAGGAAACCTTCATCAGTTGCGCTTCCCACAATTGAATGTCCTCTCGAATACTTCTTTATGCATTTGATGCATTTCGATAAATTTGAAGACGCGAGATGTAAGACATTTGTCCTAGGAGTTGAGAGAGAACAGCAATTGCACGGAAAGGCTCCAGATTCGGAACCTCTGTGTACTGATTCTCTCGAAAATCCTAGATATCGGTCTTACATCTCGCGACTTCAAATTGTTTTATGATGTTGCCCTACTAGTGGTTAGAGGCTGAAAAAAAAACTAATTATTTAATGATAAAAATTACTTTATTTTATCCAGTCTAGGACTCGAATTATCCTGCTCGGTTTTCTCTCTCCAGGCTGGTGAGATTTACAACCTGCGTATACATTGAAAACACGGGTATTCAAATAACTTAATGATATGTTATAAACAACAAAATAAACATGAATTTGTAAACAAAATAATACCGTACTTACCGTACTGTACTTGGATTCAGTGAATAATACGAGCACTTAAAAAATCAGAGTTCATTTAGGTACTTTAAAGTTTCAATTTAAATTGACGTTCAAATTCATGAAACAAGAACTAATAATAATACAAATAAAGACAGATTTATAATACCATAGAGTGGCCGGAGTGCTGCTTGATTTCTCTCGAATGTTGCGTGCAGCACCTTTTGTGTAGAAATGGTAGTAGATCAAGCGTGGAGGAGATTTCAAATTTTGCTATGGTACAAACACAGGTCGCCATTTAGGTCCTGGACTTGAAGCCAGCCCTCTAGACAAGGCACAACTACCAATCATCTTTTCAACGTTTGACTGGCTAAACTCCTTTCTAAGCTGTTTTCTTCGTATATACTTATAGGTATAGATATCAACAGCCCAGGTAGTTTCAGCTTTGGTATTTTTTTATATTATGAACAAATGTTTGTACCGGAGGACTGAATCATTGCCGCATTTTCTGGCTTGGGACATGGTCACAATCTCCTTCCTTGTCCTCAACCCTGGGTCTACTTTGATTTTTTCAGTCCGAACCATTTCTGTCTAAACCCATAACTGTCCTTCTACTGTAAATGCTTAGAAAATGTTTTTTAGAAAGTTTCAATGAAGGTATGTGGTGGGGACCTCCCCGGTGTTGTTTGGCAGATAGACGTCATTTGCAACTGTGAGGTTATTGGATGGACTCCTTGACTATAGATACAATAGCACCAGAATTGAAGTGGCTGGTTTTACCATTAACGTCGCCTTGGGGGGGGGCTGATGGGCGATTCGTATCGAAATGGCTATCTCTGGACAGCGAGTGTTGTGGCAACGCAACTCAAGAATGCTTCTTATAATAGTAGTTGACAATCGCTGGTTGGTTGTTGCTGTAACAGCCTAATTCTCTGTTCTCTTTTCCGATAATTACCTTTCTTCGGACAAAACTCACGCACCATGTCTTTCATCTGCTCGGTTAGGTCTAGCGCTTCATATTCTAATGAAAAAGCTTTCACCTCTTGCCATAATCAGCATACTCGTGTTAACCATCAACAAAAACTGACTTTATCCAACTTATCACTCTTGCTTTCACTACATTACACAACAATTTGAAAATCAGATTTCACTTATTTACTTTTCACAATCGTTAGCCTTACAATTAGAATTGACACTCTCGTTATTGTAACACTTACTAAATTAGTTTAAACGAAAAAAGCCTTTGTGAACAACACAGAGATACTATAATTTAATATTTTATATTAACATATACAGAAAAACAAAAGTTAATGCCAATAAGAACAGAATTTAGAAGAATTTATTGAGACGGGAAAATTCGTTTATTTTTATGATATATAATTATAATTGGATTTTAGTATCTCCAATAAGTTTCACATAACGAAATACACATATAACTTAACCTTAATATAGTACTGCTAAATGTCTAAATCGGTGACCATGGATACAGAAATAAAGAGAGGACAGGCCCTCCGTCTTGAGGAAACTAACGTTTACGTAGCATACGTAAATCGAAACCTGAAACATTCACTTAGGAGAAGATCGGAAACGTCAGATAAGAAAAGAGTTGAGCACACATTATTCTCTAAAAATTACACATATGCACCAGACTTCTTGTGATCTCACAAAGTTTCAAGTGGAGTAATTTCGATGGAAATTCAGAACCGCAATTGAGAAAAGACAACTCATCAAACAAAACTCTCAGACCGATTACAAGTTCACGCAACTCACCAACAGCAAACCTATCAATATTCTTTCTACCAATTATCCAACATTTGTAGGGCAAAATATCATCGCACGTCAAGGATTTAAACTTACTGAAGACGAAACCCTGATGGAAAGGACGGAGTTGCCAATAGATAAGTTATAGTTGAGGTATGTCGATGTCATTATTTGGCAGCACATAGAGACAGAACTACAGGCATTCCTGGAGCACCTAAACTGATCCGAATCATTCATTAGATTCACAGTGGAGATGGAAGAGAGTGCCTACCATTCCTTGATGTAAAGTGTCAAAGGACTATGACCGGAATCAAAACAACAGTCTACAGGAAGGCTACACATACAATTCTAACCACCCATCAGTAACGAAAATTGGCAAAAATATCTGCAGTACCCCAGAAGTCCTCAAAGAGCGGAGCTAACGAAATCTGGCCTAGCTAATTACGCATGGACCGAACACCATAACATCAGCTGTGACTAGGCCAAGTTAATTTACAAGAAGGCACACGTATAAAAGAAAATTTATAGAGACAGCATATGTAATCTCGAATGAGAATATAATTAGCGAGCCCAGCGTCCAAATTAAAAACGTTTGGCGAACACTTCATCGCCCACTGCCGCGACGCATCACCCACATAAAGCCGGCGACGCATGACCGGTTAAGGGTATAAATACCAGTGATAATCTGAATTTCACATCATTTACCTGAAATGTTGTTAGATCAATCAATTTCAAGACGATGGAAGTCCAAGGAAACTTCGAGGAACAAGTTACATTATCTACCAGCTTCAGACTAACATATGGTATGATCTTGAAATTTATTTTGTTACACCAATAAGTAAGATGTTTTATTCAATTTAAAATGAATAGATGTTAACCGGTATTCCTGCCTTTTATTGTCCATGATCCACATTTTTTGCGAGATATCCTTATCCAGCTACGAGCAAATTTGAAACGAAATCTGCGGATTCAATAAAATGAAAGATGCAGGATACACATATACAACCAAGAAAAAATATATCTGTTTTGGTGAGTGCCATATCTTGGAAGACTCACATATGAGTGAACTGAAATTTTCAAGTAAGTCTCTGATGGTAGTCCCCCCTCAGACTCATTTTCATTTTGAGACTGCACTGCTCGAGAAATGCTATTAAACTATCCCGTTGGTATATGTAGCATAGTGTCGCCGTTATGTTTCTTATCCAAATAGGTTACTGCATTACACACAAACTAACGTTTGCCGATGATTTAAACATATTAGCTAAACAAGAATTATCACAGAAAATTATTTTTTGTAGGACTGACTGGACAGTAAATCGTGAAAGAAGGAATTCATGAAATCTAATACTGGCTCATCCACCATAATAAACTGTACCCGGACTTATTACGTAGTTTTTGCAGAAACAGAATAGATATGCCTGTGAAAAGTACAAAAAAATGAGTCTAGATTATGATTGTTTCACATTTTTTTATCTTAAGTAGTTGTGTTTTATTTTTTTATATATTTTTTTAAACCAACAATATTTTAAACTTTTACATCTTGCTTGTTTTGTATAATTTAAAATGACTTCTAATACTGGCACCTCCACCATAATAAATCATGAAGACCTTACAAAATTTGAAAAATTATTTTAATTAAATTAACAGTTTTATCTATATGGACAGACCTTCAAAGATATTGGGCAATATCTTCATGATTTATTATTTACAACGATATGAAAGAAATTTTATAGTAAACTGTAATGCTAATTCAGTAAATTATTTGCATCCATATTTTTGTTTGCAGTTAACTATGTATTCATTTCAGTAAAGATTTTTCTTGGTCTTGCAGTTATTTTGCTTAGTGATTAAAACTTATTTCAAATTTGTATATAATTTCGGGTGTTCTTTGGACTCTGTTAACAGTCTGTTATATATTATAACTAATTATTTTTAATATATTCACTACATCCGGTTGCTTGAATTGGGACTTTCAACTTAAACTTACTTTAAGTAGTTTTATGAACATTTTCTAACGATATCTATGAGGATACACCTACTTATCTATTTATTTAAATATGCATATATTTTTCATGCAAAACTTTTATTGGAATACTTGAAATTAATATAATATTACATAGTAATAAGTAATATATTTGTAATGAAAAGTACCTAGTACCTGCCGAAAAAATATAATTTTTTTAACCCACTTCCAAAAAGGAGGAGGTTATCAATTCATCGCGTATTTTCTTTTCTTGTATGTATGTTACCTGATTTCTTCTCCTGTGGTGAACCGTTTTGGGTGAATATGGTATTGTTTAATATCCGGATTGGTGAAACTTCAAATCTTGGAAAAGAATTCTATTGGTAAAGCGATGAAATTTGTAAATGAACACATGCGTTTATGGAAATCGACCAATATTGGTCGATTTTTCGAAAACTCCTAATGGATGTGTATAGTTTTTTAACGTGTAATCTATTAAGGACGATCCCTAGGTGATCTCATATACTTATCTGCGACGTGCAACTTGCAGTTTTGCAGAAAATCGCCGAAAATTCCAAAATTCTTATCAAAAATTCCATCGAAATGACACAAGGGACATTTCCTCATAAATATTTTTATTCCAGCGTAATAGTGCGGGAATTTTAGACACTGGAAGTTTTAATTGCGAATTTGAAAATTTTCTTTGTACATCTCAAGCATATAGGTAGTAAAGCATAGTATTTTCGGTTCCTTAAATCAATGAGTACCAAGCTCGTCTTGTTTGTATACCAATTTAAATGCAAATTTTTCCATTTTGCAAAGACGGTGCTTTTGGTTGTCACATTCTCCCGGCCTAATAGAAAATTCGTTGGCAACACATATCAAACTCTAACATGCTATTTGGTGCGTTTATACACAGGGTGTTTAGTTATAGCAAACAAAATCACAAAGTAAAGTAAAAGAAGGAGTTGCATTTATATGATGACAGAAATATGGGACTGAGAATGGTTGGAATATAGGGTGGAGTCGACGTTTGGTGGTATAAATATGTTGAAAAAAATGTGGAATTAAAATTATATAGGGTGATTAAAAAATTGTTATATGATGTGGACGTAAACAAATCATATATAGGATGGTTGAAATATATACTGGAGTTAAATTATATTCATACAGTGTGATTAAAAAAATATTTATTTTATAGCCCATAAGAAGTTGCATAAAGTGTGGAGAGGAATTAATGTTACACCGGGCGATAATATAAAATGTTAAAAATAAAATAATTTATGGGGTAGGCCACAAGGAGTTATATACGATGGTTGAAATATAGGACGGATTTGACTCCGTAAATATGGGATGCATTCTACTTCGTCTTATAGTCTACAGAAGGCAGCTAACAAATGTATGCTTGTCCGTGGGCAGTCGTATGTACAGGATGGTTGGTACATAGAGTGGAGTGGAATTATCTATAGTTATACAGAGTTGTCAAAAAAAGTTGAAAAAAGGTTACATGGTGTGGTCCATAAGGCATAAATATATTTTGGGCTTATTAAGTCAACGTACAATTTGTTGGTAAACATTTACCTGTTAATTTAAATGAAAATGTATCAATGTGTAATGTTGAGTCTTTCGATGTCACATGGTTCTATCTATTAAGGTTATACATACAAAATAAAAAAATAAAGAATGAAAACTACCTGAGTTCAGAAAAACTAAAATGTTGAAATTAAAACATTTAAAAAAAATATATAACCGACTTCCACCCATAACTAAAAAGCTAAAAATAATTATAACAAAATACAACTCTAGCAAATAAATAACACATTCAATGTTGTTGGGTACCTACCCAGGAAGTAAAAAATATAAACATTAAAAGGTGCTCATTCTGTACAAATTAATTACCTACCAATCTAGTATATTTGTGAAGTCGGTGCCAAGCAACAATCAAGTTTGATGAAGTGGTAGATAAGTACGCAATGAAGGATTTTAGATTTGCTTGGCACCGACTTCAAAAATATACTAGATTGGTACAGAATGAGCACCTTTTAATGTTTACATTTTTTACTTCCTGGGTATGTACCTAACAACATTGAATGTGTTATTTATTTGCTAGCGTTGTATTTTGTCATAATTATTTTTAGTTTTTTAGTTATAGGTGGAAGTCGGTTATAAAAATGTTTTATTAAAAATTAGAATTATTAGAATAGTGAAACACGTCCAACTTTTGTCTCCGTATAATGATGAAATAGACTGACCGACATAACAATACTTTGAGCTTGAACTACCATAGACCCACTTCTCTCTGTAAGAAACAGGGACTAGGTTATATATTAAAGAGTCTCTTCTTTTATAGAGACTAACAAATAGTAAATAAACAAATTTATTGAGGTAATTCAAATTAAATGAAGTTTCAATATCTAGAAATTTCAGATTACGTATTTACCCAGAGAGGTGTATAGAGAGCTACTAGTGGATATGTTTACCTCGGCCTAAATCGGGCTGATCAGAACGATACATATGATATTCACATTTGAAGAAAATGTGTATAACAAAACGATGTTGGACATGTTCAAGAATTTTAATAAGACAATTTGTATAAGGCAGCATTATGTTAAATGTGGAAGCACCAAAATTTTGAAAAGCAGAAGTTGTGCTCACATGTTTGAGAACTCCTTAGTGTGGCGGAAGTTAAATCCTAGCAAGTTATGAGCTTTAGAGTGAGTTATGTCCAGATGAGTATCCAATTTTAACGCTTGGCCTTTTAAAATTCCCAGATCTTTGACAAATGAGACTCTTTTTAAGATAGATCCGAATGGATTAAAGTTATGTAGCACTCCTCGATGTTGAGAGGCAGACTGCTATCAATTGATCACTTATAATTGTAAATGTATGTAAATCGGATTGCAATTGAAAATAGTACCGAGAGGAAATAATCTATCTTCGAGGTGTTATTCCTTTTTTTTGTCTCGAAAATCCTAGATGTCGGTCTTACATCTCGCGTCTATAGGAAATAATTTGTTTAAAATAATTTATGATCATTCACAAGAAGAAGACAACTTGAGAACTGAACTACTAATATCATTAATAATCAGATTAAGAACTACAGGGCCCATGTGTGATCCTTGGGGCACCACATATGAAACCTGAATCGAATATTCATAAAAAAACTCTACCGGAGGAGTGCGAAAAATTTAATTTAGATTAAAGGTGTTTTGAAATATTTCATGTTAGGTAGTTCCAAGATTTACTTTTCTACAGGTACGTGAAAACATTTTTTTTAACTAACATCAGAAATGATTTTAATATCATTTTCAGTATCCATACTTTCAAATGTGAATGAGTTTCTTTCATAAAAAACTCTGAGTGACTTTACATATGTTTCTTATACAAAAAAACATAATTCCGTCATAACCAGGTTACTAAAATTGTTTTCATCTTCATCAAGAAAACCCTGTATAGAGCTTTGGTTTCATTATCGTTTATTTAGAATTTTGTTATCCAGCATCGAAATATATTTTATAGTTAACAGTTTCCTTTGAGGTTATCTAACGAATTTTAATGTAAGAAACATATTCAGGGATTAAATATATGACCAAATCGTTTTACTATTGTGCGATTTAAGGGAGGGCCTCTTATATATTAGAGATACTTTAATTATTGGGATCTATTTAATTTATTATTACATTAAAATTAATTTATTATATTTGGATAGGATCTGGATAATTCATATTTTATTCAGAGCAATCTATTTGAAACAGACGAAGTATGGAAAAAAGGTTAGTTGGTGATGAACAAACCATTTAGTCTTTTGGATATTTATCATTATCTTTGTCATTCCCTAATATTACGTATAATTTGATTAAATTTATTATCAGGTTGCTGGATAAATTGATTAAACACTTTTAACCATTAAGAAGTGCAGCAACAATAAGTTGTTAGATAATTGTAATGTGATAATACTAGTAGGAATAGGTTGACTAATAATACAAGGTGCTATATAGCGGTATAAGGTTTGCTCTATTACCTAGATTCGTAGCTTTCATATGGTAAGTATTCGATATGCTTTCTTTACATTTAGTTGTCTTTACTCAAATACTTGTTGTCTATACAACATGTCTCTTTCCATATAATTAGTACGTCATATAAAATAAAATATTTTGGAGGTTACCAATTTTGATATTCTGTAGTTTCTTAAGTAGTTTAAGAGGATTTTTTACGTATTACTCCTTGTATTGACTTTAGGATATCGTTCGCCTTTTATCAGAGTACATACTTTTATAAATATAACTTCTTGGTTGTTCTACCTTCACGGATAGTTTATTACCCGGCAAATGAATAAGGGGGTACTACTGTATTTGAAATATGTTTTCAGCAGTTATTAGTGGGTCATATTTTTAATAGCCATTTTTCTATAAGTACCATCTTTTTCCTAGATATTTTAATTAGTTGTTGCTTGTTACTTTTACTAGTGATAACTGGTACTAAGGAAGTTTATTTGTTAAATTTAATTTAATTTAATTATGGTCAATTTATTAGAATCGTTCTCCCAATGATAAACAAAGACTGTAGTATGAAATTTTTACTGATAACACACGCAATGATATATAGTGACTATTAATATACAAATATTAATATTTACGAACCTAACATTACCAAGCATTGCTAATACATTTAAATTGAATATTAAATATAGCATAATTGTCTTTTGGGGGAGGAAACATACCTACCTATCTCAGGATGAGTCTTGATCAGTATGTGTCAGTAAATTAATTTGAAAGTTTAGGAGTTACGATGCAATATAATCTATTGTGTGCCAAACGACAATGGAATTGTGACTTTGCATAGATATACGTTCTTCGACAATGCGAAAACCGGCAGCATGAAATTCAATTAAATCTATCATTCCCTCTCCTTCTACTCTGCATACATATCAAGTTTGAAGTTATTGTGTATTCATTCGCAGCTCTCTCGCGGGATTTATTAAGATTGTACCCTTGATTAAATTTTATGAAGAATTTGCTGAAATTCTTTACGTTTCTTGTCACTTCGATATTAAACGTTCAAGGTTGTTTAGTATTCATTTTGAAAATGTCTTGCATTTTTGAGAAACTAAATATGAGATATATGTGAGTTTTTCAACCTACAACTTACATGTATGAAGCATATATTCTGCTTCTAAATTATTTCTAAAAGAAAGATTTAATATCTAATATTCGCGTTTTTTTACCTACAGGGTATACCTAATGGGCATTGTATCGCAACGTTTTCTTCGGCAGCGCCACTTATGCCCTGTTTTATATAAGATAATAGTACAAGTTTTACCGAATGATAGTTGTGCTTTTAGAATTCCTTGGAAAGAACATCACAAAACACTTCATATAGTTAACAATTAAACATAATTCTTTACTGAATTTCTTTTCAGCTCAACGATGACTTCTATTAACAAGAGGATTTTGGAATACAATGGGATCTTGTCTGTCCCCTTCCTTAAGCGACATTTTCGTGAACAAACTTTGAACAAGAAATAATTTGTACAAAAATAGACCTTCAGTTTGGTGGCGTTATGTCGAAGATATATTCACTACTTCGAAACACTCTCTTGAAGACGTACATGAATTAATAACAACAACAAAGAACCAACTCTACAATTTACCTTATAAATTGAGCAGAATAACACACTACGTTTGTTAGATATTTTAATAACAAAAACACAATCTTCATTTTATACAGAAGTCTACAGAAAGTCGATTTATCTAATCAATGGGGTTTTAGGAAAATTTCTTTATCATTATTTCGAATTTGGAAGTTAGTCCTGACAGAAGACCTGGAACTAATCTGAGCGTTCCACAAATTGTCATTGTCTAATGGACCAAAATTCACCAAAAAAAAAATATATATATAAGCTTGATGCTGAAGTTAAACCCAGGAGACTATTAAGATGCAAAATTTAAAAAAGTTCGGACGTAGGAGTGATATATCCAAAAGAAATGGTTTACTGATGAATTTTTTATAAATGCATAAAACTATAGGTTGTGTATATCCTTCAATCAAAAAGAAAACATAAAACACCAGTCACCGTTTCATTAAAAAAGGGATAAGTTCAGACACTATATAATTGTGTTTGCGGAACTATCAAGAAATTATAAAGTTGATTTGATTTTTATTAAGCAATGAATCAGGCTAAACTTGGAAAATGATTGCAGGATTTGACTCACCATTTATTCGCTCAAAATTAAGCTTTCAATACATTTTTTATCGTCATTAGATAGCAACATTTTCAGAGTTATCAATAATTCGAAGTAGCAGCGATACTCAATGAAGCGAAATTTATCATCAGCAGATTAAAACATCGTACCTGACTTTATCGTGTCATAGGCCAGATATTTGTTGACAGATTTTTCCCGAGACCTTCCGTTATATTTAGATATAATAGAGCTTCCAAAACCTTTTTTTAAAGCTACATTGAATGTCCCCAGAAAGTACCACAATGTTTTAAAGTATGCCAAAATTTAGATAAGTCCGGCAGTTTGTTGTTAAAACCGATATTAAAAACATGTCAGCACCTTGACAGTATCAATTATCTTTTAAACAGGTCAAATTTATTTAAAATCAGTCCACAAGTAAAACAGTAATAACACGAAAATAAAACTGCGTTTTCCTTGGACAGCGTTATATGTAATACTGTTTTTGAGATTTTTCAATCCATTGAATGCACAAACTATATATTGTTTCAGGTCGAGAACCTTCATCAATTGATTTAAATCTCGAAAAGATAGTATCATAATTTCTTTGGTAGGTTTTAGTTAATCTACGAATTCTTTCTGTCCTAGAAATCACAGAGAAATGGTGTTTTATGCTGTATGACTTCCGATTTGGAGACTCTCTGAGCTAGTTTTCCCTGACACTGCTAGATGTTGGGATTCATTTTCTGATAAAACCCTATATTATTTTATGAAACTGACACAACCTACTTAAATTTATTTAGCTATTAAATTGTAACTTATTTACATTTAAATATGTTAATTGCAGAACAAATGTAAATAGTTGACTTAAAATTTTACATTTTTTTACATTTTTTCCACGAATAAAGGACCAGTCATTTTATTTCCGAGGATTCCGGCCTATACTTTGATTTTCTGAGGATGTAGGTTGTGCTCTTCCCTAAAAACTGTATGTTATGTTTATTGACAAATCCATTTTAAAAAATCTTGCTATGTCAGAAAACCAAATATTTTTAATAAAATTAGGGTCTGCATTTGCCCTTTGAGTCATTAATTCGCAGAATTCTAACCTTCTGTCATAATCATCTTTAGCAAGCTATTGTAAAAGTTGTATTTTGTAAGAAATAAATTATTTAGGCGTAACGTTCTATGCACAGAGCTAACGGAAATATTTATTGCCCTGGAGACTTTTGGTATTGATGTTTGGGGATCCATGACAAAATGATCTAAAGTCTCAAGCTGTGCAGCTTCAGTTAAATTTCTACGATTCTTGACAATCTGATTGCACACACTTTTCCTGAAATTTATGAACTAAATTCAACACATACTGATGCCCAATATTTTTATCAGGAGATCTCTGATGAAAAACATGAACAGTATTCGTGCACACTGATGTTCTTCCCTATAAATAAATAATATTTCAATTCTTTCTTGTAAAGAATAAGCCATTGTGGAAATATGATATTCAGTATACAACGAAACCACCACTAATAATAAATTGTTTACATTTACAGTCGCAAATATCATTCGCAAAATCATTTAAGGATTTTTTCTCACTTGTTTATCTCGGTATTTATACTCATGCTTTTTTCAATTACAATTCAATTTTTTAAATTTTTTAAAGTTTTCAGGTCATTACTCTGCAAAAAATAATCTGATTTAAAAAAATGATGTGCCAAAAGATACCCCTTTGCATTTAAACTTGTAAAAGTGATATTCACCCCGGTTAGGGGTTGAAACTGGAGGATGACAGGTACGTTTAGAATTTGTCCCCCCGTAAACATAAATTAGCATGTTTTTTTCTTCTAAAATTATTTTGAAAGTGGCTACTTTTGAAATGAAATCCCTGTATATTATATAATATTAAAAAAATACGCAAATATTTGCTAATGCGAATACTCGTTACAACACTCTTGGGAATATACAAATTTCAACAAGTGGATGTGGTGTTATTCCCAACAACTGCATAAACATTGAGAAACCTGAAGTTATTAAACATGTAATTAATAGGTTAGGTTAATGGAAATGCTATGGAACCTTTGGTGTGTTACAAATGTTAAAACCCAGTTTTGCACCCTAAGACCAAACCTTTATTTTAATACTCAATTCTAAGCTGTCATCATCAAGGAGTAAACCAATAATGTTTTGGTGTTAGGGTGCAAAACTGTGTTTTTACAGGTTAGGTTTAGGAGATTTCAGAATAGTTTAAATAATTTTAAAACTACTGTTCTTAAATATTTTTCAACTACCAAAGAAAACATTTAACTACCGAGATGAAAAGTTATGTATACGGTATCTGTGTGTATAAGAGGAGTCTCTATATAGTTTCTAGTTATATTTGATTAACTTGATGCTACTGAAAATGTATAAAGTTTAATATCCTCTATCCCAGATAGCAAAATGAAGTCTTAAGTCAGTCCTTATGAGCGATTTATGATTTGGACGTCAGATCCTACGTCTGAAAGAAGTTGTCATGCCTTTCCAAGAACCTCAATGCGCCACTTAACGTAGACTTTAAGATCTCATCAAAAAGAGCTCTCAAAGGGATTATTGACATTTTATTTAAATTTTTGAATCCTCTGAAATTTAGTTAATTTTCTAAACATTTTAAATATTTAAATGGATTTTTATCTATACGCTATAAGTCAATTTACAATACTAAAATATTTCATGCATTTGAAATGTTTGACAATAATTATTATTTAAGATTCTATATTTAATAAAATGTCCAAATGTATGGCGCATTGTGTGTTGCAACCAGGACAATATTGCTTGCTTGCAATCAAGGGAAGATTGAGAGTTGGAAACCACCGTGTCTATAAATAATTAAAATCATATAAATATTACATTAAAGAATTTATTTTTTCCAAGTTATCAAAAGCAAGTTAACATATCTGATGGAAAATATTTAATGAATATTTTTTTTAGCTTTTCCTTAAATAATAATGATTAAAGTTATTCAATGGAAAGATCTAATTGTTTCAGCTTAAAATTGCTAACTTACCTCTAAAATGCTCCATGAAAGACTGTTAAAATAAATCCATCTGTATTTGGCCGTTGGTTAATTAAATCCTGAGAAATTTTTTATTGCAAACTATGTTGATCATAAATTCTTAATTTCTTTAGTTAAATTGTCTTATGCAGGAGGAAACTTTTAAGTACAATAAACTGTACTTAAAACTTTCCCAATCAGCTTTTGGGACAAATTGTTTTTGTAAGCTAATTTTTTTATGAGGCCACGTAATTATTTTCTCCGCTATGTTTATCCATAACTCTGGGATAGTGGCACACCAACTACCAGAAAACGCAAAAACCCTGAAAGAATAAGAAATTCACATTAGCAAAAACATATGTAAGGTTATAGATTGCACTATGCAGTATTTACCCATTAATCAACTAGATATTATTATTTCATAAATTAAGATTTTTTCATAAATATACTGTTTATATAATTTGATAATTACCATCTTTGTTTTTTTATACAGAATATCATTCAGAATACTTTGCACAGAAAAAAGAAGCGTCATTGTCGCACAGATCATACAAAATGTCTATACCCGACTTTATTAATTTCAATGTAAGATGGCGCGTTGATAGTATTTTGAATTGCAACGGGTGACGGACTTCAATAATGCAATAATAAATGATTTATTTCATAATATTAAAATTTATTATTATAAGATTCATATATTTAATAATATAAACTGAATACTTGATAATTTGCGTATTTAATTTGAAGAATGAATCAACAAAAGTGGATTTATTAACGTAAATAAAAGTGAATGATTTATTATTATTTTTGTGAGGAAAGATATGATATTATTTTTTAAATAACAAAATCTATTACAAAGCAAATAAATTAAATTTTAGTAATTAATTTTATCATACGAAGAGAATTTTTTTGTCCTTTAAAATATCAATAAAAAAAAATCATTTGTACTTAATTCAACTCTAATAAATTTAAAATTAGAATACTATATAACCAAAAAAATGTCAAAAATGTCCAATAATCATCATGAAATTTTGTCTAAGTTTCTCTCCTATTTTTTCCTGTCAGATAAGTATTTAAAAAAAATGAGGAAATCAGGAAAAAATTTGGAGGAGAGAAAACCCATGAATATACAAAATAATTCAAGTAATTTTAAAAATGTTATTATTTTTTAAATAACAAAATTATTACAATTTTGGGAAGCAAATAAATTAAATTTACCGTAATTAATTTTATCATACGATCATCCATAGCTAGAGTAAGCTCATCGACTCCAATACCCAAAACTGTAATTTTAGAATTTTAGCTTAGTTATTCTGTTAAAGTTTTTTTTTCGTCCACCACCCGGTCTTCAACTCTTGTTATAAGAAACATTTTTTCATTCATTAAGTGCTTTTGGATGTTGTCGATTAACTGAAAACAAAGTAGATATATCTATTCATTAGGATCTTGTCTCCTTACTTTTTTCTCTTGAGTAAATAAATATTTTAAGATTATTATGAACATACACTATGTAGAATGCCAGTGCATTTGCGAAAAAATGTTCACATTACTAATGCCTTTACAGAACGTCTTAATACGAGATGTTCCGAGGGAATATTGTATGATCACCCAGTTGTTCTGTGTGTTCCATATTTGCGTTATTTGTTGAGTTTTTTCGGTAATGTCTTCATTAGTCTTGTTTCTCAAATTAATTTGGTAATGAGGATGAAAATTGATTATCAGATGGTCGAATTCTAAACTACATACCATGTACAAATATGTAAATATTAAAGGAGAACATATTTTTCATATCATTAGTGCAGTTTTTACTGTTTTTTAGCCTCACCCTAAAGAAAAATCTACCCACCCCCATGCTACATACTCGTTTTTCGATACTACAGTTACATTGAGTGATAAAAAAACAAAGTAAATAATTTTGTTCTTTATAAATATGATTGATTGTCACAAATGTTGTGTTTCAGAAATAGAATTACTGTTCACCAGCTTTATTATTTCATTATTATTTCTAAAGCTCAAAAAAATATGTGAAAACCTTTATATATTGCTCAATATCAGAAAAGGTTGCCAACATGAACGAAATCATCCCCATCTTTTACCAAGTCCACTGCTCATAAATACGTTGGATAGAAATGGAATATAAAACATACAATAAAAAATATCCCTTATAATAAAAAAACAATACACACGGTATCTCCGGTGCAAATCAGTCGTCTGTAAAAACATAAATCTGATTTCCAGAATCTGAATAACGATAATTTCAATATCCACTACGTGCCGCTGGCAGAGATGGAACTTTTTTGAAATGATCGTCCAGAGGAAAACGACGACGGTAGATTTATATTTTCAACGGGGTATAATAGTGTCCGGCTCGGTCGGTTATTTTTTACGGCCACCAGTCAATGTCGAGTACAGATCCTGATTTGTATAAATCGCTAAGCAACCCTTACGTTTGCTGATGCAGCCTGACCAAACGTGCTACCATTCACTTCACACCGAACAACCAGCTCTCGGCTTACACTCCAATTTCCAGCGTTATTCTTATTCGATATCGGAGATTTATTTTATGAGAATTTCTGATAAAGCGTTTTATTGAAGACAAAAGCATTCGTAAAGTTGGGGTGCATGAGATATTAAACGGATACTTCTTTCACTGAGCCTGTATGGTTGCTAAGAAGGGGAAGAAGGCAAAATGCTTTTGTTGCCCATTTATAATATAATAATAATATTCAAAAATTACTGTTTTGTTAATTTATCATTTTATTTTTAAACGGGAATAAATTATGTTTTTTTATTTATGTTCACTGATTTCTACGAAGCGGCTTAAACGATTTTGCCGGGTTCAACTACTTTTGTTTAAGAGGCCCTACAAGTATTACGTAAGCAGAATTTAGTGCCTTTTAACTAGGGATGTGCGAAATCGATTATCAATAATCAACAGCAATCGATTCCAATTTGAATAATCGATAATGATTGATTATCAAAGTATTCTATTATACTACCAATTGGTGGTTTAGCATGGCAACCCCATCATGGCAAAAAGGTGAATCCCCTGATATTATAGAGTAAAATTTAACTTATTTTCGAACATAAAATTCAACAGCAATTCGCTTATATCATCACCACCACGTCAGTAACAGTTTATAGAGAATAATTGCTAAGACTTAAACAGCAAACTTGTAGAAGTAAACTATTTAAATAATAAAATAATTTGGTGAAGTGCGAGTTGGATTCGCATATTAAAGGTAGACTGGAAGCTAAAGGAGAAAATAGGTCATATACTGTACTTTCTAAAGTGGGAATGAAGGCGAGGTTTAATATTTTTGTTATTATATTTTAAACAAATGAATTAAAAATGATATATTTGTAATTATTTGATATATTACATGATGCGTTTGAAAATTGAATTTTTATTTTTCATTTAACTCCATAATTTGTCCCCATTAGGGTTTTCAAATTATTCTTATAAATTTCGAGTGAGCCCCAGTACCCCTAATTATTTTCAAAATTTAGGGTAGTATGGTTTCGGAAATAAAGCGGGAAATGAGAATTTTTCATATCTTTTCTTAATATCTTGTAAACAATTAATTTTAAAAATATGAAAAATGTATATTTGTATTCCTCATTAATTAGATGTATTGCATGATGAGTTAAAAAACTATTTTTTATTTTCCCTTTAATTCTATAATTTGGCCCCCTAAATTAATTTTAAGGATTTCTTCGTATTTTTTATGTAAACAAAAATTGTAGGTCTTACAGTTTGGGGAATAAATGGGAGAATAGGTAATTTTTTAAAAATATTTTTGTTAATATATTTTTAAATATTTATTTAAAAAATATGAAAAAAAAAATATTTGTATTCGTCATAATGAGCCCTTTGATTTAATATATTTCATGATGCGTTAGAAATAATTTTAATTTTGTTTTCCATTTAATGCTGTTATGTGCCCCCTAAAATTAATGTTAGGGGGTTCTCCTTATTTTTCCAATAAAGTTCAGGTGAGGTTCTATATCCCTATTTTTTTTTCAAAATTTTACGGCTAATAGTTTCGGAGATAAGGTAGGGAGAATGATTAAAATTTTTTATATATTTGTTAATATTTTTAAAACAATTTATTTTAAAAATATGAAAAAATATACTTGTTCTCGCAATAATGAGCCCTTTCATTTGATGTATTACATGATGTGTTGTAAACAATTTTAAGTTTATGTTTTTATTTAATTCTATTATTTGCCCCCCAAAACTAATATTAGAGGTTTCTCGTTATTTTCCGGTAATATTTAGGTGAGGCCCTACATCTCTAATTTTTTTCAAAATTTTGTGGCTAATAGTTTCCGGGGCGGAATGATTGATTGTTTTAGTGTTTCACCCCAGAAATACCGCTAAATTCAAAATTTATTTATTTACAATATGTAGCCTTCGTCGGGTCACCAAACTATACACCGATACCAACCGTTTCCGTCGAGTAGTTTTGGAGAAAATTGCTGTGATGTGAGAGAGGGAGAAATCCGGAGAAATATTACAATTATTATAATATCATATTGTATATAAGGAACCCTAAAAACATCAAAAATACGAATTTCTTTTGTTTTCTGCTTATATTATGAAAAGTAATGAAGTATTCATAATGGCGTCTACAGAAAATTTGTAGAGAAACAGAAATGAGCGTTTATATATTTTTAGATATATATCGTGAGTGGATCATTTTTCATCGACAAAATTAGAAAAACTGGTCAAAAGTGGATTTTTTTAAAAACATTGATTGATTCTGGTAACTAACATTGGAATGTTTATCATTGTCAAAATGATAGTTTATATTTTATTACATCTGCTTTCTCCACAGATTAATAACATTGCAGGTCTTTCCATATTTGTATAAACGACTTAATAATGTCCACTCGAACTGAGAATTCACAACCGATTTTATTTGTTTTACCAATTTATCTTTTAAATTAAATGAGAATCAAATCACGAAGTCTACATCCAATATGACGCAAATCGCTATCACTTAGATATTAATTTTCTCACAAGAACCGATATACCAAAAAATAATCGTGGCGGCGGTCAGCTGCAGTTAAAGTAAACATGTACTAAGTAAGGCATGTTTATATGCTATGTTGCCACATTTCTTCGGAGAAATGTACAGCAAATTATAACACAATTTTCAGAGTTTAAACATTAACTTTCTTTGTTAATACTGTTATTAAAGGTATTTACATATTTAGCTTTACAAGCACTTTGAAACCGTTTATTTCAGAAAATGTTATAAAGTTTTTAATTTGTTTTGACCTGAAGTATTGACCCTCAAAATTATTGCTTATCACACCCTGTATATCGAATTTCTGGATAGAAATATTCAGCTTTAAGTAATAAATCATGTAACCTATAATTTTTCACTTTCCTATCGGTATGAATGTTTTTTCTATAATGTCATTCAAACCACACACGAGGTCAAGTACATATTCGCGCAGGTTTTTTGGCATCCAGAAACAAAAATCATACATACATACAAGCAACTTACTAACAAATATAAACCGAAGATGTAGTACTAGGTGAAAGTGAGTTTTCTGTCTAATCGATTTAATAAAAAATATTTATCTACATTTGTTTTTATTTTATTCTTGTTAGTTTGTCAGTCCGCATATTGATTTCTTTGGTCGGTGTAAAACTGCGGAGGATCACCAATTTCAAGTCTTAATAGTCGTTTCCTACATATTTCTCATGATGTGAATTGTCACATATATCGTGAGAATGTGTACCTCTAAAATACAAATCCTTGAATTAAATAATATCGTTTTTGCTTTTCATGTGCCACCTTATGCTAAAAATATTACAGAAAGTGCTGATCGAGATTCTATGTAGGCACCACAAATTTTATTACAATTTTATTTGACACTCGTTATGTATTAGGTGTGGTCCATTACTAATAAACGACTTAGTTTGATTTGGAAATATTTCATCGTGGAGGTTGAATATTCTGCTATATATTAGTCAAGGTCACAATTAGGACACTCGTTCTTGAAAGTGAAATATAAGCTACATTTTATTGAACAAGCAAATATTACGCATGTAGGTTTCGCTTATTCTTTTAATACAAAAATTAATAGCAAGTTAATAAATTTATTCCGCGAAATTTTAGGTGAAAGGTAAATTCAATATAACATTTCGTTTCACCCAAATTTATGATCCCGAAAGCCCGAAGCAACTCAAATTATAATTATGTTGCTGCCGGTTATCTTAATATATATGCATATTCAATTGGTAGGTATATTAATTACTAGCCCTAACCCGCGGGTTCACCCGCGTACGGAATGTACAAGTCTTTGCAAAAAGAAAAAACTTATGAAACATATGTGTTATCCTATATATTAATTTTTTCAAATTTTTTGAAACCCCCCATTTAACCAATCCATCAATCCCGAACATATTTTTCCCAAACTGCAAGTGCTTATTGGCCACCCTATATAACAATTTTATTCGACATTTTTTTGAATCACCTTGTATAACTGTAACTCTACTTCACCCTATAGTGCAACCATCCTGTATATGCTGCTGTTTATTTAGCACCCAATATAACTTTTGTTAACACCTGCTTATAACCTCCACCCTATATTTCAGCTATGCAACTGCTTATGGTCTACGCTATATAACAACTATTTCTGATATTTTTGTTAACTATAACTCTGGTCTACTCACTATTTTATATATGCATCTGCTTATGGACTACACTATATAAATATTTTTGAACCACCCTTGAAAGTATAATTTGTCTTAACCCTGTATTTCAACCTCCCCTTATATGCAGCTTTTTCTAACATTGTTTTAATCACACTCTATGAACTACAATTTTACTTCGATCTATGTGATATTACATATATGGAACAACTCATGTTCTATCCTACAAAAAAATCCAACTGTTTAACTATAATTCTACTCCACCCGCTATATCAACAACCTTGTATATGCAACTACTTATCGGCCACCCAATATAACATTTTTTGTACCACCCTGTATAACTATAAATCCATTAATGCTCAATATATTTCACCAAAACCGCAACTGCTTTTTGGGCACCGTATATAACAATTTTTTACGGCATGTTTTTGAATCCTCGTATACGCTATTGCTTATTGGTTAACTAATATAACATTTTCTAAATAATTAACCATAACACTTTTCCACCCTATATTTCAACTATCCTATCTTTGCAACTTATTATGAACTACGCACTTAAACCACCCTTCATTTACAAGTTTTTATAACCTTGTTTGAATCACACTGTATAACTATAACTTTACTGCGCCCCATGTTTCAGGTACTCCATATATGCAACTGCTATATAAAAATAACTTTCCGGTAAATGGAACAGCTTGTAGATCATTACATTAGTTATTTTTTAAACCCACCTGTATAGCTGTAATTATACTCCACGACATATATTTCACCCATCTAATATATGCAACTGCTTGTGGATATAAAACAAGTTTTTAACCAGAACATAAACTATAATTCCACTCCATCTTATATTTCAAACACCCCGTATAAACAACTGCTTCTAACCGTTCTTTAACCCATATGAACATAATTCAAAGATCATAACTGCTTACATGTTTATAAATTATAAATATTCTACTCTTATTCAACCAGTTGGTATATGGAACTGTTCATGGCCCACTCAATATAACTTTTTTAGATCACCCCGTATAACTAATTACACTCTCTCTTATTTCAACCACACTGTATATATGCAGCAGCTTATAGGACACCAAATATATTTTTTTTAGATTTTTTAAATCCATTTACTTCTACTCCGCTCTAAGTTTACTATATAAAGAACACCCTGTAAAATTAAGCTTCTTATATCAGTTAATTTTTTTGAAATCGAAACATGTTACATTGGCACATTCCAAATTTTGAATAAAAGCTAAGCTGATGCCAGTATCTATTATTGTGTGCGTGCGGTGGAACCAATTGAGTAATTATATTACCCAACATGCTAGAAGTTTTTTCGCTATATCTACCGTTTCTGTCAATTTAGGAGGATAAAATGTCTACCAGATTTTAAGTCAAACTATAGGCTATGCAATAAAGAAAGATTCAGCAAAATCAGTTCAGTAGTTCTTATGTAATGCCCGAACAAACAAACAAACAAACAAACAAACAAAAAAACAAACAAACAAGCAAGCAAGCAAGCAAACAAACAAACAAACAAACAAAAACAAACAAACAGACAGACAAAATTACAATTTTATAATAGTATAGATAGATGATTACCGTAAAATAACTATACCAAAAGACATCATGTACAGTAAACAATGCCAATCATTTATATACATTAAAATTCTGTGTGAGAAAAGTTAAAATGCTCTATGTAAAAACTATACAGGGTGATACTAAAATGTGTGCCAAGCTAATTTGATTTAAATGAGAGGTTAAAATATTTTGTTTGAGGTTAATTTAGTAATTTAATTCTAAAGGTTTTGGTGGTTTTGAAAAATTTTGAAGCGAATATTCTTAAACGAGGATTCAGCACCCTGAGTAATATGTATTTGTGTTATGAGTTAAAGTTTATAAATTATTAAGCTGTCATGCTGAAAGTAGTTTTAGTAATTAATAGTGGCAATATCTAAGGCGGCAATTCTTGGGATCTTTTTTTTTATAGAAAACTTCATATAAACGTATGTCCTAATGTCCTAAAATTTGAGATATATTAAAGAATGAAGATGACGTTTTGAGAAAATAAATAAGAAATTATTACGCTTTATTTTTGTTGGTCTGTAAGCGAGATCAGAAAAGTTAAAGTTCAATAATGAGTTTAATAAGTGAATAAATAGTTTATAAAAATGGCTCCTTACACAAATCCTGAAAAGGCTAACAGGCAAGCCTTTATCCTTTAGCATTTTCCAAAACATTCACGCAAGTTCATATTCGTTTGCAAGAAATTGGTGCTTTTGACAGATCAAATATATCACGGGAAGATCTATAACAGCTAAACACTACAGTTTGAAAAAGAAGTCTTTACTACTGTTAAAAATTTCCTACAATTAGTACGGGGAACATTGCTCGCCAAGTAACTAACTGTTCCTCTTCAGCTGTTTTCAGAACATTGAAGGGATACTTGCTGCAATCTTACCATATTAAACGTGTTCAAGGGCTATTACCATATGGTAACCTCCGACGTTTGGGGTATAGCCATTAGCCAGTGACTTTTTCTTATCCTTAATGTTAATTCTAATTTTAATGCTAATGTTTTATTTACGAACACAATAGGATGAGTCTTTCCAGAGAATGGATTATAAATTTTCACAATAATCATATGTGGTCCGTTCAAAATCTCCACTACATAATTGAAGTTGTTACCAATATACAGTTTCAGTGAATGTATGTTTGGGTATTATGAACAATCATTTAATAGATCCATAGTTTCGTTGACAAACGTTAACTAGAGAACTACACTCTTTGTTACAGGATGTACGTACCAGTTAGAATTAGACAAAATATGGCTCATGCGTGACTGCATATCTTGTCATTTTGCTTTTAACGTACGATTTAGATTCAAAGAGCAGACATATATGCTGCTCATTTTAGAGTGTTACTCTTCACGGGTATAGAGACAACCTATCCAATTCGGTGTGTACAATTACAAACTGTCAGGATTGCAAGGAAGTGTTTCCAAAGTTATTATTTGCCTGGCGACCGTAATACCTGAGTTTAATTGTTTCAAATTTAACTTAGTCACCTTATTATCATACAATATGTATTTGAAATCTTATCGCTTGATATAAGCAGTGTTAAAAAATGCAAGACCCTAAAATGTTTTATAATTAAATTGTTTGTTAGCTAATATTGTACAAGCCATTAAAATATTGTTAATAAAAAATATGGGGCAAAGAGGTTACCCCATTATTTTTGGTTGGTATTGATCTTAATACTTGACTCGTTATTAGATTGATCGTGTACATAATTTGTGAATAAAATAAATATTTAGATACTTTTTTATTTCATCTTTAAGGCGTTGAAACTTTTTAGAGTCGAATTTTGGTATCTAGGTGAATTGGGCTCATACAACACATCATATCTAATTTCCTCTATACATGTCTGGTTACATATTTTTAAACCAGGTTGTATAATTGAATTATTGTACTAGTTAAACATAATTTTGTATTCTTCAGCATCAATAAGATTGAAATTCATCTGAAAGGCAATATAAATTAATATTATCAACAGAAGTCTAAGGCAAGGGTGCGGTGTCTCCTCAGCTTGATTCAAAATGTATATTGATAAAGCTGTGAATCTATATATAAATAGGCAAATACAAATCGATTAGGTACCATTTTCTCCTCTGTCTCTCAACCGATTTTCTTCATTTTTGTTTTGTTTAGTAGCTACTGACGACCTTCAGTGCAGAATGCTAATATTAATTTATAATATTGGTTCATTCATTAAATAAACTATAATAAAAAATCATTATTGACGTTCATAATGTCAACGCCAAACAACTGAATGTGCCGCCGCCGCCAGGCTCAAAACATTGAGTTATTATATATAGAGGGACTAATGCTGTTATATACTTAGAGCATGTACTTCTAGAAGTGGCATACAAGCGTTGTTATTGTTTAGTGGTAAAGTAATCGTTGTATATTATAATTATACAGAGCGATTCCAGATATGTTAGAAATATTTTTTTCGTGGTTGGCACATAAGCAGTTGGGTGTTTAAAATATAGAATAGAGTGCAATTATAATTAATAAAATAATTATATAGGGAAGCCCGTTAGCGGTTGAATTTACAGGGTTATTGGAATAGAAGGTGCAGTAGAATTACAGTTATACAAGGTGGTGCAAAAAATATTATACCGAGATGCATATTTCAGATATATGATGATTGAAATATAGGTCGGAGTACAATTATAGTTACAGAAGATAGTTAAAAATTTCATAAACAAAAAGAGTAAATATGGTAGCTCATAGGCAGTGGCATATACAGAATGGTTTACCGGGTGGATCAAAAATGTTAAAAAATATTATGCGTGGTCCATGAGCAGTTGCCTATACAGGGTAGTGGAAATATATAATGAGATGGAATTATTATAATGAGGATTTTAATAAATGTTAGAGAATTGAGTGCAATTATAGCTATACAGGGAGGTTAGAAAAAATAAATATGTAGGGTGCTCATTAGCGGTTGAATTGTTGTCATATTAAATTTAGAATTACGAATTTGAACACAAATAAAGTCCTATGAATTATATCTGAAAACAAACTTGAATTTCGTTACTTATTTGTAGAAGCTAAATGTAAGACATCTAGGATTTTCGAGGAAACTATTACACAGAGGTTCCGAATCTGGATCCGTTTCGTGTAATTGCTGTTCTCCCTTAACTCCTAGGACAGAATGTCACGATAAAATTTTCAGGTTACTTAACCTGCCAGAGATTTTGACAAAAGTGGTCGAATTTCGACCACTGGGCGACAGCTAGTATTCATAAAACGAACTGACACAATCCTTAACTCATTGCTATGAAGCAGACGACAAACGACGTATAAATTCCTCGTATAAAAACATAACATATACAAATCAAATGCAAAAAGATATCTAACTCAAGCGAAACATGGGTAACAAGCAACAAAAATTAAGGAAAAAGGCTTATAAATAAAAGTTTTTAAATATGGTGCACTGTTTTTCCAAAGCCGAAAGAATAATAAATCAAAACAATAACTAATATATATATATATATATATATATATATATATATATATATATATATATATATACATAGATATATCTACTGATTGTAACACTGGTATTAATGATGCACAATTGTCAGAACTCCCTAAGCGTAGTCATCGGTCAAAATTTTCTAAAGTCTTTAGCACAACTGGGTCATAAGACAATCATGGAAGTATCGTAATTGTAAGTAAATACCTCGCAAGCCTTTTTTTCAGGAACTAAGACACTGATTTTAGTACGTAATTAATAATTAAATAATATATATCTATGGTAGAAAGAATCTAAAATAGTTATGGTTGTCAAATATGGGGCTTACATGAAAAAATGAGAAGGATCGACAATTAATATTACTAAAGTTATTGGATGAGAAATTGTGAGTTAGTAAATGAGAGTAAAATCAACCCACACCAATATTTATTAGTTGATGTGTAACTAGAAAAGGCAAGAGTAAAGTAATGCAGAAAAAATTATTAGGGTAAAGACAAGACAATATATATGATATATATATATATATATATATATATGATATATATTGTTTCTGGTCAGGAACCTTCATCAGTTGCGCTTCCCACAATAGAATGTCCTCTCGAACACTTAATTATGTATTTGATACATAATAGTAAATTTCTAGACGTGAGATGTAAGACCGACATCTAGGATTTTCGAGGAAACTAGAACACAGAGGTTCCGAATCTGAAGCCGTTCAGTGTAATTGCTGTACAAAAGAATGACACCTCGAAGAGAGTAGTCAATATCTCTGACAGGTGAAGTAATCTGAAAATTTATCGTAGCATACTGTCCTAGGAGTTAATGGAGAACATCATGGAACGGCTCCAGATTCAGCACCTCTGTGTGCTAGTTTCCTCGAAAATCCTAGATGTCGGTTTCACATCTCGCATCTAGAAATATTGATTTAGTCGTTAAATATTTGGTTGGATGAAGATATGTTTTTTTTTCTATCATATAAGCACTTACAACATGTTCCTTTACAATTGTCACTGTATATATATATATATAGTCTGAGACGGAAACTACTTTTACAATATTGTAAATTTTATTCTAAATATGTACTGAATATTTTCATTAATAAAACAACATCTAAATACGGCACATTGATATATTTCAATTAGATAAATAATTCTGTACAGTTTTTATATAAACAGACTCTTAGTCTAGACCACCTAGATTCATTTACCACGCGGGGGCATGATGAGCAGCGTAAGTATGAGCTACAGGTGCAGCAGCGGCGTATCCGTGAGCAATAGTTGGAGCGGCGTAACCGTGAGCAATAGCTGGGGCGGCGTATCCGTGAGCAATAGATGGGGCGGCGTAACCGTGAGCAATAGCTGGGGCGGCGTATCCATGAGCAATTGAACCAGCATAGCCGGTGTGAGCTACTGGGGCAGCAATTGCGGCATGAGCTACTGGAGCAGCATATGCGGTGTGAGCTACTGGAGCAGCAACAATAGCTGGGGCGGCAACTTTAGCTACGACAGGGGCAGCGTGAACGGCAACTGGGTCTTTGTGGACAACAGCGTTGAAACCATTGTGGTCATCAGCGGTGTATTCTACGGTGCGTTTTGTTCCGTCAGATTCCAAGAGTGAGTAGCTACCTGTAAAATAAATAGAAGAAATTATAACTCGAATTTGTATTTTCAACTATAACGGATTGTTATGCATAGAAATTCATTCATACATAAACGTCTAAGAAAGAAAAGACAGCACGAAATAGATTGTGAAAACTCAAAAACATATGTTTAAATATTTTATACCATATGCTACCAGTGAACATACTATATTAAATATAAGTAATTTAACATTCCGTTTAATCTTTGTGTTAATTGAAAGCTACTACTAAATAATTTTCATACCGTGGACAACATCTCCGCGTCTGGATTCTTGTTGGGTTTTGCTATCTCCGGTGAGGGGATCGCTTACGGCATATCCAAAATCGTAGTGAGCTGGAGCGGATGGTTCGGCAACAACAGCCTTGGCAATAGGAGCGGCGTAAGCTACAGCGGCTGGAGCAGCGTGGGCAACAGGTACAGCGTGAGCATAAGGAGCAGCAGCGGCATATGTGTGGACGGCTGGGGTGTGATGCTGAAGGGTAGAGTAGGTAGAGATAGCTCCATGGCTAGCATGACCTACTACTGGACCAGCAGCGTAACCGATGTGTCCAGCACGGGCAACCGTGAGGAGGGCGGCGAAAGCTACGAGCTAAAAACACATTAACGCAATTAGCTAGAAACAAAACTGGAAATATTTTTAAAAATTGAAAATTTGGATTGGATTCTGATAAATAATTTTGAAAAAATCTCCATATAATGAGATGATATAATTAGAACAGTGGAATAGAAGTTGAATTCTGGGATTGGAGTTTTAAAAATATAAAGCACTGAATATAAATAATTTAATTTTATAAAAGTTTTAAATCAAATGTTGATACGAAGAATGTATCATCCCAAGAAATACAAAAGTTAAAAAATTATATTTAATTCTAACAACACACTGTCACTAAGAATAAACCAATTTTGCACAATTTCACACTTAACCGCAAACTTACTTTGAATGCCATTTTAGTTATTGAAATGATCAACTGACGATATAGTTTCGGTGGTCAAGTTTATATTTATATAAAAAGCACTTCTTGGCAAGCTACCCTACCCCGGAACAAATTTTGGAACCTTTCACTCGTCTGACAAAGAAAACATCCTGGCTCGCAAGGTTCCTGAAGGTCGTACTTTAACCGTATCATATAATTTCGTCTTAGTAGCTTGTTCTTTGTTAGTGTGTTGTAAAAATAATAATTAGTCAACTAATTCAGATCGTACCTAAATGTCAAACTACTAAACTCAAGAAGGCGTCAAGTTTGTCTCACATGACAGAAGTTATGTTTTAGTGATCCACTTACATATTTTTAAATAATTTATATAATAGCTAAACGTTATGCGTATTCCTTGTTAAATTATAAAATGTATGTATACACAAATTTGAATATACTTTTTTAATTAGTACCAATAGCAATACATAAACATAGTATTATTATCAGATATTTTTTACATTTTTCTGTTTCCACTTACATAAAGCTTCAATATAAATTTGAAACAAATTGAAAACGAAAATTCTTTTTTATTAATGGTTGTAAACATTGTGATATGGAGAAATCTGAAAAATATTTTCAGAGTTTGGCGTTTCATGATATTTTCAATATCTATAAAATTATTGAATGCGATAGATAATCTTACAATTTTATATTTTTATATACAGGGTGAGTTTTTTTTATGATCAGTATGGGGATCTCGGAAACTAGCGGAGATAGAGCAATGGTTAAATTGGGAAAGATTTGCAGTTTTACTAGCCCAATTTAATGACACTTTCGGATTTTTGTAAAAAATCATGGCTTACTAGATATTTTGAAAAAACGAAATTCTGTCGATTTAGTCAAATCCCTCTAGCTCCTTTGTTTTTGATTTTATAAAAAAAGTGTAAATACCAAAATTGAAGCGAATTGTATCCCAAATATGATTGTCATGTCCTCGTTTGCGTGACAGCTCTCATTTTCGAGATATGACACAAACTTATCTTTTTTTGAATGGAAACCATAGTTGGCTATGACCTCAAAAAATCGGACATTTTTAGAGCTTTTCAACGATATAATACTCGATATAGTTATTCATAAAAATAACGGAGTTATGGAAGCTTTTCTCTCTTATTTTCACTTTTAACGTAGGTATCCATGAAAAAGATTGTTTTCACTTTGACGTTTCCTCATTAAATTTGGCCAGTAAAACTGCAAATTTTTCCCAATTTAACCATTGCTCTATCTCCGCTAGTTTCCGAGATCCCCATACTGATTATCAATAAAAACTCACCCTGTATATTGGTTCGTTGATGCATTAAGTGACGTCTTGAAATTTACAACTTTACTTGTCCTTAGCATTACTTAGTAAATATTGATAATAAAACAACTTAGTTACTTTCTAGAGTATTCAGCGAGCTTTATTTTAGGTGACTTGTTCTTTGTATATTGGGAAGGATCTGTATTTTGACAATGTACCATATTTTAGATTCTTTCATCAAATTCTTGAAGAATGTTTGCATGCAAATATGTAACCTATGATTGATTTATTTGATGTAATTCGTGCTTGTTGCTCCTTGCCATTGGTTTGACATATCTGTGTAGAAACACTATTAGATACAACTTGCATTTATATAATCCTTAATAATCCTTCCACAAATTCTACCATTCAACACATATTTAAATGGGATACATTTATATTTTTTATTGCTCTTTAAGAACAGATATTTTGTCATTCTAAAGTTTCTTAAACATAATTTTTGCCAAAGAACGACATTATCTAATTAAATGTTTGCTATTTGTTGTTGGTCTAATCATATTGCACGCCTACGTCTCAGATACAAGATATTTAAAAATTTTGATCAGGTAATAACCACTACCGCCCTGATAACTATAAATTGATTTGTATTTTAGGTTGCAGTTATCAAGAGAAGTAAATTGCAATGTAAATCAAATTTTCATTTTGCAATTTACGTCAATAAATATAAAGCCATTGACAACGAAGTCAATATAAACTTTGAAACGTTTGTTTTTCCTTCAATATACGTCGTTTTATTTCGATTGTGGTGTTATTGCCCAAAAAAATATAAAAGTTACCTATACGTTTTAAAAAGTCAGATTTGTTGATATTGTTCGAATTCATCCGACAGCTAGTGCAATCGGCCATCAACCAATTCGTGGAAGGAACGTTATTCCGACACTTCTGGGAATGCGAAATGTTTTGTCTCTTAACAGACCGACCGCTGCCGTTACTGGGAATTCCCTTAAAGCTTCCAGAACATGAAAGAGTTTCCCGATGATTCGTGGACTTACCAGACAATGCGAAGAGAAATATATAAATATGAACAGCTGGCGATAGGAGGCATTCTGTTTTCGACGGTCGTATTGTATAGTTAAGATAAAATGTAAATAGTTTTCTGTGAATATAAATTGTGTTAAAGTAGTGGAAATAAATTAGAGTGAGTTGGACTGTGTTTTTAAATAAATCCAAGAACTGAACTGAACCCGAGTGTGAAAATAAAAACATTACAATATAAAAATCAACCTCACCAAATACTTTTTTTACTATATATTCAAAAAATGCATATATTATATTGCTATACAGTGTTGTTCTAAAATAGGGTTCCAAACTTCTGCTGTGTACAGAACTCATTAAAATAAGCCAAAACGGTCCAAAATAAATAGAAAAAAATGTATGGGTCTTACATAACTTTTTACGTTAAATAACATGTGCTACTCCGTTTTTGACATGCAAATCATAAACATCCTATTTAGGTTGGTGAAAGGGTTTTCGGTTCGCATTTTTTTTTAATTTAAATTTTTTTAAAACTTTCTCTGCAGATTTTAAAAAACTTAACAATTTGACGTAATCAATATTATCTTTGTCCAAATCGATATTTCCAATAATTTTCGAGTAAATTGAGTTTAAAAATTACTCTGCTCTTTAAGTTATTAGGCCAACAATTACAAAACTTTGTTTACCATGACAAATAAAAGACTGACGTTGCCACAACGATTAACAATTTAAGTTATTGATAAACTCTCAAATAAGCAGTGTTTAATTAGTAAAATTGATGATTGGGAAATTTAAGTGTACAAAATTATTGCAACTCATAAAATGGAGCCATATTCAAACACGGAAATGACAGATATGGACTATATAGTATATGTACGGCCGTGCGGCTGGAGTTGCAATAATGTAGTATACGTAAATTACGTCACCAAATTTCCTAATTAAACACTGCATAGCTCAATTGACAATAACTTAAATACTTACAATATTTACGCGTTGTGGCAACGTCAGTCTCTTATATGCCATGGTAAACAGACTTTTGTAATTCTTGGCCTAAAAACTTAAAGAACAGAGTAATTTTTAAACACAATTTACTCGAAAACCAATAGAAATATCGATTTTGACAAAGATAATATTTCTTACTTAAGTTTGTTAAGATTTTATAAATCTGTAGAGAAAATTGTAAAAAATTGAAATAAAAAAGACGTGGCGAAAACTCCCTTCACCAACCTAAATAGGACGCTTATGATTTGCCTGTCAAAAAACGGAGTAGCACATGTTATTTAACCTAAAAAGTTCTGTAAGACCCATACATTTTTTTTTATATTTATTTTGGACCGTTTTGCCAATAAAAGAAAAAAACAGTTTTGTTTGAGCCAATTTAAATGCATATAACTTCTTAACCCTATTTTGGAAACACCCTGTATGTTTGAAAATATGGTATCAAGACTGTGATGAATGCAGTGATAATAGTAATTACAAGATCACAACATAGATAAAAACTTCAATTTAATGCATACAAAAACAATTTAATATAATATACTTTTTCTTAACATCATAAATTTGTAGCCGTTCTTATATAATGAGCTCCCGAAATAAATTACTCTTATTATTTTATATATCCGTAATTTACTCAAATTTCCTGTTTCTTGGCTGAAGTTGCGTGTTAAAATTATTAACCTTGAAACACTACAGACTAAACCCACACGCAGAGCACGTAATTCATTAACTGAAAGCAAACGTTTCATTATTGCTATTCAATTGTATAAAACAATTAATTATTGGTTTTCAACTAATGCTTTTGGCAAATTGAAATACATTTACGAAATAACTAAAATATTTTCAATTTTATTTCCGTATGTAGATATAATTATACTTCTCTTCGTATTCCATTCATCAAAACTGTTGAACCCAGATTTGATAATCGGTTCATTAACCATTGAATTTATAAAGCGGAAAAATAATTCAATTCCTCCTTATTGTTAATTGCCATTTTTATTAGTTAGTCTGGCCATGGTTTTAAAGTCATTGGTTCTATATAGTGGTATGGTGCTTAGTGCGACGAATAAAATTAAATAATTTTTAATGTTTAAAAAAATTTATATTTAAAAAAAGAACCGGCTTCTACTGCCTTAAAATAAAAACCGTCTAGAAACTGTGTGTAATCAATAACTATTTTCTGACATATTTTTTTATCTGATTTAAGGTACAATTCTATTGATTATTTTAGCGTACTCTTATCTCTCCCTATTTCTCTAATTGGTATTTTTTTATATTATCCACATAATTTTTAACTTTTTTATGTGTTTTATTATTTGGCCCACTTTCTATAAGGGTATCTGTAATTCAGCATATATTGCAACCACCCTGTAGATGTTTCTGTGTATTGGTCACCCAATTTTTCTGAATCATCCTATACAACTTTAATTCAACTCTATACGATGTTGCAACCGGCATGTATAAGTATTAATCCTCTCCACCCTATTGACTGTTTCAATTTGTCTATTGCTTAAATCACCCTGTATATCTATAATTTTACTTCGCCTAATATGCCAAGTATAAGCAACTACTTATGTTCCACAATATATAGCATTTTTTAACCACACTGTTTAACTATAATTCCACTCCACCTTATATTTCAATTATCCTGTTCTAACATTTTTTGAGCCCTCTGCCTCTCGATTATCCTTACTGCATATGCTTATTTAGCTATTTTTTAAGTTGTTTATCCACTCTGTATAACTACTTACGTCAAATTTGTTTTTAATTTGGAATACCTTCTTTGAATTAGTCATCTTTCGAATCAGGATTAAAAACATCGATTACCGTTAATTGGTTGTGCATAAATTGGTTGACTTTTTTAAAAAAATTGATCCGCCATCTTGGATTGTGAATTTTGAAAAATTGATTTCCGATTCGAAATCAGCTATGTTGAAACCCCCAGTACTCCTAATTTAGCTATAATTAGTTGATTTTTCAAAAAAACTTTGATTTCGGAATCACCTGGAAGATCAAGTTCAAGGTCAGGGTCAAAGTCATATTCGGACATGAAATTTTCCGCTCTTTCCGAATGTTTAATAAAAAATGGGGCTATGACGTCATACAGACCACATTAATGAAGTCATGAAAAATATATATATGTCATTTAGCTGTATGTCCTTTAAGGTTATAATTTCTTTTGTGTAAGCAAAAAAATATTGCATATGGCGTTCTTTTTACTTCATAACGAAGTTCACAACTTGGCATGTTTACCCCTGTCCGCCAACTTGATGGTAACGCTCTAGGCAGAGGCTTCTCGGGAATTTGCTTAAATATATCACAATCTTGTATGCAGCCAATTTTGGAACGTTTACTCGATGATGAGCATGACCAAAAAAAATTACCATTTTCACACCCTGTAATTATTCTCGGTTATCACTTCCACTGGCGCCTGCCTAGAAACGTGATGTAGGTCAGGAATTGAACTTAATACGATACATGCTGTCCATTTTCAGGATGACGAGCAATTTCCCGCTATATCTCTCCTACTATATGATTCGAACGGAAGCAGTTTAACCAACGTTGCTTTTTTTCTGTTTTATTTATTAACTCTGTTAAAAAGTAGGTAATAAAATTGGTTTAAACGACCAATCATTTCAGGAATGGTAGACATTTTTTTTAGGTTCAGTTGATAAATTTGTTGGTTTTTGCAAATAAATGGTTAAATACGAACACAAATGCTTACCCTTGTTGACAACTTTGAACATTCTTAATTAATTATTATTAATTCTGTTCTTTTCTGATCTAGGACAACATTTCTTAATTTTCTAAATAATACCTTTTAATATTTGAAAATGTCATTTTCCCGTAATATCGTAGAGGAACAACAATTTATTGTCTAAAATCTATTACATATTGTATCTCATTAAAAAGAATAAATGTAACTGAAAATCTTCCACAGGTAATCAGTATTTTATAACTCCAAGGTTAATAAGAATTACTACTTACTACTAAAAACTAAATTAAAAAGTTTAGGCAACCCATTATATTAAAAACTTCAACTACAGGACCAACAACAGTAAAATACTTCCTTATAATTAGGTAAACATAAATCATTCGATTTATTAATTTAAAGCAGTATCTGAACTTACAAGAAGCAAGAAATCTGAGATAGGGCGTTCACATTTTCAATGACATTGATGTCTAGCCTACACGAATTCGTTATTTGGTAACAGATTTAGTAATATTTGTTGTATGTCGACTTATACATGTGGACCAAATATTATGAAATTGGTTTAAAATTCCTGCTTTTCTAGTATTATGAATTTTTATTAGTTACTAAATCTCATTTAAACCCGTTTAGCGATAAATTGTAACTGTTCTAACAAATAATGTCCGAGGACAAATGTGTTAAAATTATTACTTTATAATTAAATAATCATGAATTATTTTTACAATTAATGTCAGTTTATTATTTTACGCTTGAAAAATCAAAATTCTATTATAAACATGTAACTAAGAACTATAAAACCTCAACATTCCCCCTCAATTAATATTGTATTGCTTTGTTCATTGGACACTATGGTTTTTAATGACCTTCCTTACCACAGTAGTATATGAAAATGTTTTAAATCATACTTGTTCTACATTATTATCATAACCCTTATTTTTAAATTTGAATTCTTCATCTATTTAAGAAATTTTGATAAAATATCATTATTTATTATTTCTATGGATGTAATTATCTGATACTAGAATCAGATCTTTGAAAATGATCTTCTAATTTCTCATTATTTGAATATTATAGGGACATTAAATTTTATTTTAGATGTAATTTTGTGAATACTCTTTTTCGTTGAAATATTGCTCCCAAGGACTCCATCATTTTCTTAGCAAAAGTTGCATCTTTCACTAAATCGGAACGATTATCAGTAAGACAGTGAATTATTAATGATTTAGCTTTAGCATCGCTAGCTTTGATAGTTTTTCTGTGTTCACCAGCACCTTCATCAGTTGTTGTTACGTCTATCTCTTTCTCAATGACAGCTACAGATCTTTCATCTGCTAAACTAGCGGAGGCAAACCTTGCAATAAATTCATAGTGTCTGGGCCCATAACCTGTTAAACTTATTAAACTTATTATTTTATAATTAAATAATCACGAACTACTTTTACAAATAATGTCAGTTTATTATTTTCTACTTGACAAATCAAAATTATATTATAAACATGTAACTAAGTAACATAAAATCTCAATATAACATTGGTGTTTGTGAGTGGCGGATTGTTTTGCACACTTTTAAAATTTCATGAATTCTCTATATTATCATGTTCTCAAACTATTTTGTTTGCTGTAATACAGTTGTCGCCTTTCAATGTCGGACTTTTCCGGGATTTAAGATTTGACAACTTTTAGGACGAAACAATATATCGACTACTAAGGCAGTTCAACAATTTGTGTCAAAATTCTAGTAAATGTTAAAAATCGAGATAGGAAACATGAGCCGTCAACAACATTCGTTAAGGTGGAGCAGAACATACCGAAACTTCTGTCATGTGTCGTTAACAAATATTTTAGAGCTAACTGACCCACAGAGTCAAAACGCATATAACGATTATTGGGAAACGCTTATAATAAGCGATAAAGCCAAGTTTGTTGTGTTTGAACTGGTGAATTTGGGAAGCAAGAAATCCTCATGCTATTCATGTACAGCCGTTACATTCGTCTCGGCGGGTAACATTATATTACTTTTGAAAATGAAAAAGCTAACGCTGCAGCTGTCACTGGTAATATATTACTTAATATTTTGAGTCAGCAAATTGAAGGTTCGAGTCTCTATAATATTTTTTCAGTTAGAAAAAAAGATCAGTAAAACAGTAACACGGGGATTAACTCTTGATTTCTGGTTGGATCTTCAGAATTAATGGTTACCTACTGAAGTTTCTCTCTGAACGATCACTCTATGACTGCTCTTCTGAAATATATTAGATTCCAAATTCACTTATATATGTAAAAATACTAAAAGAAATAAAAAATTTCGATAAACTAAAATGTATGTATCTGGCTATACATATCCAACGTTGATTAAATATTACTAACATTTAAATTATTTTCTTCGTTTTTTTGAATATACCATGACTTTCGATAAGGAAGATTTAGAGGAAGTTGGATGACAGAAAACAAGTAGCAGTGGAAAATAAAAAAAAATGTAATATTCGTGCATAGATGTATAGAATCTTTACAGCTCAATTCAAATTAAGTGACGTTTATACGGATAATACCAAAGTTTTATGACAGACTTATTATCTATTTAATAAATATTTGTTTATAGTTTAAAGTGAGTATTTTTTATAGTTTGAACTAAGAATATATAATAGTGACCTTATGAAGTTGAAAATGAAAAACATTGTTACAAAATATAAATTGTTCTTTAATCTTAACTCAATTCATATTTTCCTGTTTCCTGTCTAAGGATTTTTGGTGTTATAACAATAAACATAAAAATGAGTTTTGGGGTTTGACACAGTTGGGTTTGGGAGAAAAGTACAATATGGAGCAAAGTAGACAATTATTTTGCAAAAAGAAATACAATCAAATGTTCTAGTTTTGAATAATTTATTTCTAGAAGTGGAACACTATATTTGAAAATGAGAATAGTATTTTATAAATCTATACTAACATACAAAAGATAAAATTTGTTTTTTTGTTTAATAACATGGGATATATTATATTTTGATAAAATCTTCGAATACGGGATGAGGTGACATTGGGTTGTTTTTTATTTTTACTAAAATTTAATACCTTGGAAACAAAAAGTGATACATGTGTGAAAACTGGTGTATAAAGTCTTCTCCCTAAACAAATAAAAACGAGTTTTATCATTTTGCAAAATTTCAATTATTCCATGGGGTACGGGTGGGGAAATATTTGTTTGAAAAAATACTATTTTCGGGAATCCAAAGTTAATACAGCGATATGAATTAAGGGGTTGATTTCTTTCTTTACGTAAAGTAATACGTTATTCATCATTGGGCGAAAATTAAAATATTGAATGGAAGAAATGGGGGTGACTATTGTATTTCTGAAATAGAAAGTAATACTACTGCTAATGTTGATGTATATTATTATAGATTCCGTTGGTTTAACTGAAAAATGTTTTCACTTACGTCTTTACGTTTTTTACAAACAACCATGACTAATATCGAAACAGATGTGCTACACGTTGCCGTGCACTAAAACTGCTTCATTCCAATCATAAGACAATGACATTAAGAAAGGTATCGTGGCCAGTTTGCGAATTTGCTGGTCACTTCTGGTATGCAAGAGTGTATGGTATCCAATTCCGGAATAAACCGTTCTTGCCATCAATTGAATTGTTCAGGACTCCGTTTGTTCTTGCTTTTGTTTATTTGAATGGTTTTTGTCGTTTTCGCAAGTTTAGTTTCTTATGATTAATTTCTCAAAGGTTTCAGTAAATTTTAAGGAACAAAAACAGATGTAGGAGTGAAAGTTGGTATATGTTCTTCTTCTGAAATGAGTGGAAGTTAATTTAATCACTAAGCTAAAGTCACGTTCCTGATAAATGTTATGAGAAGTATTTATAGATTGTATAAGAAAGGCAAAGAAACATTATTCGTCATATTGCCAATATTCAAATAATGGAGGAGGTAGGGACTGAAAACGGTTCATTATTTGATTAAAAGTTCAAAAATCTCAAATATGTCGAAAACATCAAAAATGTTGGAAATGTTAAAAATATCAAAAACGTCAAACGCGTTAAAAATTTCAAAAACGCAAAATACGAGAAACACCAAAAACTGCATACTTATTAAATTCCAAAATAACTGTTGCCATATAAATTTCTCTCATGATTGAACAGTCAAATACGCCGATTTGGTTACACCATTTGCAATCGGGACTGGTCAATTAGTCTATTAATAAATTTCTAACAACTGCTAAGATCGTGTAAATGCAAAAATGAAGTTAAAATGCCAGCAAGGCTCGAATTATTGTGGAAGGCGGTATATTGATGCTCGAAGGTACTGATTGAAGATTTTCTTGCATATGGTTTGAACTAAAAGTTAGAAGCAGTGTACTATAATAGTCGTCTTTTCATAAGAGAATTTCTGTGTTCTACTATTTATAAATACATTTAAGTCTGTAGACTCGTAGTAAGGACTCCGGAAATCTGTACCTGTGTGACTACATGTTTCACCATTACTTATTGGTTCAAACTATCAAAGTTACAAATTAAAAATTCAATATATATAAATCAGAACTTATATTAGTTGTCCTTGGGTATGTCAAGAACTTATTCTATGGTTTTTATAATCCATGCAAATTTGTTAACTGAAGTATATTAATTATTGTCCAATGAACCATATCCAAAGATACCATTCAATATATTTAGTGTTTATTTATATGGTAGTGGATATAGATCGGTTCCGGATTATATTTAATGGTAAATTATAGTGGTCAATCGTGAATTTTAAGATTTTCACACGTTCGTGTATCGAATGGACTTCCCAAACCGGTAGACGTTTAGCTATCTATATATACATATAGTAAAAGTAAGGCTTTGCCGAGTATTTTATTATTCTTGGAATATTACTTAAGTGTATATGCTGTTATAAACTGACATTTACAGGGACATCATGTATTTGTTAATAGATTAAATTATGGTGAGAGAATGCTATGGTATATTAAAATAAATAAAGGGTTTTTCATAGTCATTTCGAACAGAAACAGTTGACGCAAATTTTGACAAATGCATACAGATTGAAGATGTGACCTTACACTTATTAGAAAAAATGTAAACAGTCTGAGTGATACTTGACATTTTTAATATTTGAAAGTAATTAGTTGTCTAGGTATTCGTATGGTATGTAAAATAAGTGATAAATTATCTTATTTAATAGTGTAGCTAATTAATTTAATATAATTTCCCAATACTCTTAATAAAAGTAACTACAAAACAATAAATAATTAACAAGTAAGTAAATTCAAAAGTAATTAATAAGTTATGGTGTTATATATTGTCATTTCCTAAACCCTAATTTTGTACAACTCTTTAATAAAGGCTATAACAAAATATTCTGGATGGACAGAGAAGAGCTTATACGGCAGATGTCGTACTAAATACTAAAAACAGTACATAAAGATTATAGGATATATTTTAACACATTGGAATTTATGAGCTACTACGAGACAAGAAAATATGTACAATAATTATTGTAAGCATACATTTATGAATAAACTTTGAAAACAGGAACTTAAATTATGTGTTTTTGTAAATTTTAATCGCATTAACAAACATTTATAATATAATACATTACCATCCTATTTGTAAATAGACAGTTTCACGTCAGTAACGTGCACCGAACAGCTTGGTAAGGTATGCCTCATATCCCTGTAAAATATCGTTCTTCGAGTCGTATTCTTCCCATAAAATGATTTTAAGCTCGTTTTCTGTTCTGTCAAGACCTTAAGGAGTTCTGATCAGGTCTTCGGCTTTCCACTTCTTCATTACATCTCTTCATCTGTTTAGTTCTTCAAGCCGAAGATGTCTCATAAATACTAGTCGTTCTCCTCAGGACAATCTGCAGTTCTGTAGTTCTTCTTCTTCAACCTTTCATGTCATCAGACCATCCCTTAGCAACCCTTGCATTGCTTTTTCATCTTTTCAGTTGTTCAAAGGCCATTAAGTCCACAGATTTTGAATCTCCCTAATACAATCATTATTCTTCTTCTTAAGCTCCTTTCTTCAGTTCTTCGCAAGGTGTTATAAATTATTGGTTGAATAAAGCTACATTTGATGAAGATGTTGATGACAATGATAAATGAATGGATTTTCTTTAGACTAGAAAGTTATAATTTAATGAATGATTTACCGATTTTGTCAGGTGAATTTTCTAAGGGTTCAATACTAGTGAAACAAGACACCACATTCTAGCTGGTGTAAAGCAATGCAAATATGACGATTTTGTCATTGGTGGTAACTTTATATGCATATTTTTGTAATACCTAAGTGGGTGGCTTAAACTGAACAAATACTCAAATTATGGTGCAATTAAGCTATTTGCAGTGTGCATCTTGTACATAGGAGAGTCGTTATTCATTTCCTATCATTAGTAATTGTACTTGTATTACTATTAAATAGATTAATCCAACTTGATTCCAATTTGAAAATTCGAACAAGAACAAAGTCAGAACTTGTTTTAACATGAAAAAGTTATTAAGTATACTTTGCTGTTTAAAGTTGTTCATTTTTATAAAGAAATAAAATATATACAATTTGTCATATAACAAATATACCAAATGTGTACAAATTAAGCAAAAGGAACGCATAAACAGAGGTGATCAAAATGGCTCGTTTAACATTTACAGCTATTAGCAAAATGTAAATAATAAAAGAGATAAAGGGTGTTATTTTCGAGAATTCGTAGTAGTTGGAAAAGTTGAAGAAATATTTAACTTTGAACTCGAAATTTGAACAGTTTAATTTTTATGGTGTTAAAAAATAATTTGTTAACATTTTGTTTAAGGGGATTCCTATTTCCTATAGGTCGATGCTTTCAGCCTTCGAATAGTGTGAATCTACATTTAATTTTTGCGTTTCTGTATAGTTTGCGTTTTCATGGTAAATAACAAATGTTTCAATATTTTAATATAAAAATTGCATTTTCCCTGATTTTAGGGCCTTTAAAAGATATCTAACAACGAAAAAGTAATTTTAAAATTTAGGAAACCGTCAAATAATAGTTATTAATTGAAAACAGAGAGATTTAATAACTATGTGGGAGTCAGCGTGAACATGAGATAATATGAACTGAAAGTTGGAGCAAAGCAAACAAATACCTCTTAGACAAAATGCGTGAAGCTTATATTTGTTATATTCGAAAAATCATTTTCTATTTGTAGTAACCAATTTGGGGATGTTCCATATGGTATCTTTAGAACATTATTATATTGTAAGCAACTATGAAATCTGTTATGGAATAGATTTGTTGCTTAGTGAATTGGTTGAAATGAAAAATGTTTTTCCAAGCCCATTGGAATAACATTGAGGTCAAATCTATCCAACTCGAAATGAACAGTTTATCAGATGCAGCGCAATGATTCCTATCAAAAATGAAATGAGGTACAAAATCGGATTAGCCAAATTGAAGTAACGGGCACCTGATTTTAATTGGGTAGAATGATACAGTAATTGCTGGGCAATTACCATTTCCATTAAATAGTGTCTGCAGGAGTTTAATATGAACATAGATAGAGTGAAATAAATCCTAAAAGGGCTTTCTGATACCTTATACTAAGATGTAACTTCAAAATTTGCCATGAGAGAAATTATTTAGCTAATGCATTTTAGCACAAGGCGTTGATACCGAATTACAAAATGTGTAATTTTTAGCAATGAGAGAACTTCTACAGGTTCAATACTGACTCATAAATTTAATAACTTTGAACAATAGATCGAATTCTAGGCATTTCATTAGAAATCAGTTGGAGGAGGGGTTCCCCAACTTGAAAGAGCTTTAAGTTTATTATTTTACTACTATTGTGTAGTTATTAATAGCAATATAGTTTGCAGTATCTACTGAATTATTAACTCTATCTTATGTTGCTACTAGGGAACCAAAAGGTCTTATAGCACTATTCAGATATTCTTCATATTGCACAAGTAAATGATCTGTACGTGATTTATTATTTATATATTATGACTTATTTAGAATTATACGCCTTAATTCAAGGATCACTAAATGTGATGAACATTCCATTTACAGTGCACTAATATTTAACTAAGAAATTGCGGAACCGATATTAAGATAAAATAATTTGGTCAAGTGTGAGTTTGACTCGCATACTGAGGGTTCCGTACCATCTTCAATATTCTAATATTTTAGTTTCAGACAAGCAGGGAATGAGTGCATTTTCTTATATTTACCCTAATATCTTTTAAAGGAAGCGTTTTAAATTTATAAAAAATATACACTTTTATTTTCCACACATAGACTTTTTATTTTATCTGCTTCAGGATTCGCTTGATTTTTATAAGAATACATATGTATTTAATTTTCTAATTTGGCCCCCAAAGATTAACATTAGAGTTTTATTTTACTAATAAACTTTCAGGGAACCCTTTTATAATCTACTGTCTGATTTTTGATGCTCTATATATTGGAAGATAAAGGGCAAAATAGGTCAACTTTTAAATTATAAATTATTAAATCTGTTATTCAAATTATTTAAAAATACAAATAAAATATATTGTACCTGTAGGAGAGATGATGATTTTTGCGAGAATTTTCTATGCTGGTTTTATAAAGGAAGCAGGCCACGATCGCGAGTTCAGTTGGTGGAGCGAAGAGCTTATATGTAAAATTGTTACTGTGATATTTGAATCAGCTGTTGTATATTCGATGTAAATAAAAGTTTCTAGAAAAGTGAAAGTGAATATTAGTTTTATAATTTTAAATTGAACCCACGGACTATATTGCAATATTATTCAAAATTTAAATAGTGTAGATTCTAAAGTGGGAATTACGTCGATGTTTAATATTTTTGTTAATATCTTTTAAACAAATGATTTAAATATATGATATATTTATAATTCAAATAATGAGCCTTTTATCTGATATATTACATGATGCGTTTAAAAATTGAATTTTTATTTCCCATTTAATTGTATAATTTATCCCTAAAATTTCTAAGGGGGTTTTCTAATATTTTTCTTATAAATTTCAAGTGATCCCAAGTACCCCTAATTATTTTCAAATTTTTAGGTATTATGGTTTTGGAAATAAAGCGAGAAATGGGATTTTTTTATATCTTTATATTAATATCTTGTAAACAATTAATTTTTAAAATATGAATAATATATATTTTTATTCCTTATAATGAGCCCTTTCATTTTATATATTGCATGATATTAGGGATTTCTTCGTATTTTTCCTGTAAACAAAAAAATTAAGGTCTTAAAGTTTGAGGAATAAAGGGATGAATAGGTAATTTTTTTAACATTTTTTTTAATATATTTTAAAATATTCATTTTAAAAAATTTAAAAAAATATATATGTATTCGTCATAATGAGCCCTGTTATTTGATATATTACATGATCCGTCAGAAACAAGTTTAATTTTTTATTTTTCATTTAATTCTGTCATTTGCCCCCCAAAATCAATATTAGGGGGTTTCTCCTTATTTCTCAGTAAAGTTCATGTAACGGCCTACACCTGTATTATTTTTCAAATTTTTGCCACTTTTAGTTTCGGAGGGAAGTGGGGGGGGAATGTGTACATTTTTTAATATTTTTCTTAATATCTTTTAAATAATTTATTTTAAAAATATTAAAAAAATTAATTTGTATTCCCTTTAATTTGATATATTTCTTGATCCGTTAGAAACAATCATAATTTTTTATTTTCCATTTAATTCTATAATTTACCCCTTAAAATGAGTATTAGGGGTTTCTCCTTATTTTTCCAGTAAAGTTCAGGTGGGCCCCTAGTTTTTATGAAAATTTTACAGCTTATGATTTCGGAGATAAGAAGGGGGAATTTATAATTTTTTTTATATTTTTGTTAATATCTTTTAATTTATTTATTTTAAAAATATATTTGTATTCGTAATAATGATCCCTTCCTTTTATTGGATATATAACATAATGCGTTCGAAATAATTTAAATTTTATATTTTCCATTTAATTCTGTAATTTGCCCGCCAAAATTAAAAATAGAGGTTTCTCCTTATTTTTTCAGTAAACCTCAGGTCAGACCCTATATCTCTAATTTTTTTCAAAGCTTTACGTTTTACCGTTTCGGTGATAAATGGGGGGGGGGAATGGGTAAAATTTTTGCATATTTTTGTTAATATCTTTTTAACTATTTTTTTAGAATATGAAAAAAACATATTTGTGTTTCTCAGAATGGGACCTTTCATTTGATGTATTACATGATGCGTTTGAAAAATTTTGTATTTTTTTATTTTCATTTAATTATATAATTTGCCTTCCAAAATTAATATTAATGGTTTCTCCTTATTTTGCCTGTAAAGTTCAGGCAACGTTCTATATTTCCAATTTTTTTCAAAATTTTAGGCTCAGTAGTTTTTCCCCCCGAAGTACCCCTAAAATCAAAATTTCTTCTTTTACGATATGAATTCCTGATCGGGACACCAAACTATACATTGATACCAAATTTCAAACTTTTCCGTCCGGTAGTTTAGTAGAAAATTTCTGTTTATGTGACAGAGGCAGAAATCCGGAGTGATATTATAAGGGTATCCGTATATTGTATATATACGGAACCCTAAAAACAGGAATTATATTTTTGTAAGCAAAAAAAATATAATAAATACCATTCTATAGCTGTGTAATACTTTCAAAGGATTAAAAAATTTATTCAGAACAAACAAGCTAAACAAGCGTAGATAGAACTCGAGCAACCTGAAGTGTGTACGACATACAAAAATATAGAATTATTAGGAAGTTGAAAATAATGAAAAGCCGGATTGGACCTCTATAGTTATTAAACTAAACTAATACTAGACCATGAAATGCAACTCGACTGGTAAGTTTTAGAAGAGTATATTTTTAAAATATGTTAAATTAATAATAGTTCATAGAACATAGTATCGCAGATTTTGAAATTTTTACTAAAAATATCAATATTGTGCGATTTTTTAGCCACATATTTTGACAAGTTCAACTTAAGAAATTTTTATTATATCTGCCACGCCCTATATCGGACTGTAAACGGCAGCACTTGAATGAACGCCTATGAATCTTTTGTCATTACCTATTCAGTAATAAACCTTTGCAATTTCATTTACAATCATTATTATAACCAAGGTAAATAACTTAATTGGTTCTGACCGAAAGGTTAAAGGAAGGAAGCAAATTTCATAATATCTATTAACATATCAAGTTCGGTACATTTATATCAAGCGAAAGAATAATGTTAATGTATTTATATTACTTTCGGTTGAACTTGATCGTGGTTCTAATTTGTGATAGTCTTTTCCATATAAAAAATATATTGAGAATTAAATATTCTCATAGCGAACAGAAGCTCCTTAATTTACCTTGAACTCAGAATAATACAAGTCTTGAGGAAAGTATAAATGCACATTTATTTACATGAGTTGTAATTACAAGTATTTTATTCTATTTCATTTATTGTTAAAGTAATCAACAGGGATGGATATCCCGAATTACATATTACAATTATATCATTTTACATTATCCAAATACAAGTACAATCGAGAAAGTAGACAAAGAACAAAATAGAAAATAGAAAAAAAGAAACATAATTTTATTTTCATCGTTGTGTCAAATGTTAAGGAACAAAATTCATAACTCGTTTATTGCTTACTGTTATTATTTATTTATAAGGAACTCTTGTCACTTGTCAATTTAATTTAACCATTAAGTTTATAAATTTATGGTTGCAACTGGTCAGCTATTTAATTACAAATTTGTATTATTATAACAAGTCCAACGAATTTGCAGTAAGGTTTTAATGAATCATAATCGAATAGAATTTTCTTACAAAGTTGATTTTAAATGTTTCCAAAATTGTAAAGCTACAGTTATTTAAAACAAGTCTTACTGTATTATGCACACGGAATTAGAAGGCTGATGTTAAAATGACAATGAAAGTAGCATACATGAAGATTAGCTGTTAGTTTTCAAGATAGAGTACAGTTTTAAGTTTGATATCAAAACAAAGTAAATTTGGTAATTTGCATTAACGTATTTAAATATTGTATTCATAATTTTTAAAGGTGACTACCACCTACCAAATAGCAATATACAACTCTATCGAAAACGTGTTACAAAGGAGCATGGAATCATTACTGGATAGGAGTTATTTGCTTCTGTCTTGAATTCATCGGAAATCAACTGTTGATTGTTGTGCAATATATATTTTAAATGATATTTTTCATTGTCCATGGGTATAAAATGAGGTGCTGAACTTTAATATTCACTATAGGCAACTTGAATTGCATAATAATGTGAATCATTTCATCTATCCCTGAAATAAGTTAAAATTTAGAAAATTCCTTTACTATATTATACCGAGTGTTACTTAATGATATGTACTTATTACCGAGTAACAGTCTCAACGTTCAAATAATATCACTTAGAAGCTTGGTTTTCAATGTAATTATAAAAAACACCTTATAGCAACTTAGTCCCCAAATTTGCGATATCAATTTTTGGTAACACCGCTCGTTCTGAATTTAGTGAGCGAATTGATAGCATGACAGCGATTCTTCGCGGCATTGTCGAAGCAACACGAGAGTGACAATTACATAAATTTATGTAACATGAAAAATATACTGCACCTGTCTAAATTTGTTCTAAATGAAAATTATGTAATCATCAGGTACTTCTGCTGAAGTAGATATGTACTAACTGATATGTGAGTTACGATCTTTTTAGTTGAAAACGTGTACACATCGAGCTAGAAATGGCGGATGGTTGCATTATTTCACGCAATAAATGTAGTCCAACAAATTTTACGATTCTTGAGTGCCTAGGACTATTAATTTCTTCAATGCCTTCTTGAAAACACCACCCTTTTCAACTTTCAGTTTATTCTACGTTCCCAGACGTTTTGTGATTTTTCTTTTTCATCTTTCTGGGTAGTTTCACAGGATTCCTTCGAATTTTCCTTCCCTAATCTCTCCATCTATCCATTCTCTCCCGCTCTTTTTTTGTCTATGCTAACTTCCACGTCATTTTAGTTGCCAATTTAATATTTGCTTTGGAAGGCTTTCTTCGGACTCGTTTATATGTGTCCCAAAAAGATTAATTGTTTATTCCGAATGTAATTTAGAATTGTGTATCTGATGCCTACGGTCTCTATGACAAGTTCGTTTGTTATGTTGTCCCTTCTAGAGATCTGGCTGATCATCTACACAAGACAACTTCTGTTTCTTAGTATTTACTTCCATTTTCGAAATATGGGCCTTATTATTTCAACTTAACTCTATTTTCAAATGATTCCCAGTATTGCATTTATTCATATTATGTTAATTCTTTACATCCCCGTCATCATGAAAGTATGCATACTCATCTGATTAAATTTTATTTTAGATGGCAATAAATAGTCTCGGCGTTCTTAAGTAATAATTGTTCTACTAGTATCTTTCCAAAAATTTGAGTACTGAGCAACGTAAGTTGTCCATATATCTATGTGAATAAGTAAAAGCAAATATATGTTATAGTTTAATATTAATTTAAAAAAAAATCATATTTACAACTGGGCACCTTTACGATCTAAATAGGGAATAGGCCTACTTCATTAAAGCAAACCTGCCACTGGAGCTTCTACTCTTTCCCACATCCCAATACCGAAAAAGGGCACCTGGTCTAAATCATTTCCATAATGTAATATCGGTTTCTATGTCCTAGGCAAAAAGTCATGAGTCTGGCAATACATACGGCATCCTGATGAGACTGAAAATTACCACCGGAGTTGAATCGGGCTGTGAGAGAAAAACGTCATTGGCTAAACCAAACTTATTGACTTTAATCGCTTAATATTATGACTATAAACTTAGAAAGATAAAATTTTATGTCGCCAAAATATCATAAATTAAATTTCAGTTACAAAAACACTTTTTGGGCAGATAATGTATTACAAACAAAAATACAAAGAAAGCCAACGTATATCCTCAGACAAATACAAAATAGAAGTAATAAGGTGATGTTTTTCATCAAGTGTGGACTCTCACGGAACAATCAATGCACAAACAGTGAGTAATACAAAGAGCAGTGGAGCAAACAACACGTAATGATTGCACCTCACACCCCTGAACCATCAAAAAAGGCGTCATTGAAGCTACAGTACGCAGTCAATGTGATAAGAGATAAGAGGCCTGAAATGGAGAGACAAAATTCAGAGAATGAGGCCGAGGAGTTGGGACTGGCTAAAAATAAAAACTTTTAATACTGTAATGCATTCTATGCTGAATGAAGACATTTGCTATTAACATTTTGAAATTAATTGGCACAATTACTGGAATTCCTAAAAGACGTTGCATTATCCTTAATTGCTTATTGCCCCTTTACCTTACACAATGTGTGTATCCTATCACGAATTTAGTAAGAATTACAAAAATCAAGGACGTAGATGACCAAATATGAAAAACGAAACACGAAATAGGTGTAGCACTACCGCAATTTATTAAATGTATAATATCACCCACAATAGTATATTTTTTCACGATCAAATAATATTGAAAAGGAATTCGTAGTAACTTTTTCTACTCATTAAGTTTCTTGCAGACATCGATACTTAGTCATTAACTATTTATGAAGGACGATATGAATACTATATTACCGACAAACTGTTTCCTATTTCATATGTTAATATATTGAATTCCCTATGTATTTTGAAGTTTATTTAGTTTAGTATAAATTATTTTATTAATGTTGAGAATTTGAAAGTCATTACTAGAAGTAATGTTAATGAAATTCCACGTAACCACCTTTCGTTACAAAATAGAGTTATCAATTTCATTCTAAAAAGAAATAGCTTTATAGAGACATTATTTTTGACATATTTGTCAGTTTAAGTCATATAAGTTTAAGAGATATGAACAGAATTTAATAAATAATTTGGTCAAGTGTGAGTTGAAATCGCACACTAAGGGTTCCGTACCACCTTCAAGATTCTATTATTCGAGTTTCAGACAAGCAGGGAATGAGTGCATTTTCTTATATTTGCCCTAATATTTTTAAAGGAAGCGTTTTAGATTTATAAAAAATATACACTCATTTTCCACACATAGACTTTTTATTTTATCTGCTTCAGGATTCGCTTGATTTTTATAAGAATACATACGTATTTAATTTTCAAATTTGGCCCCCATAAATTAACATTAGCGTTTTATTTTACTAATAAACTTTCAGGGAAGCCTTTTATAATCTACTGTCTGAATTTTGAGGCTCTGTAGATTGAAAGACATAAGGCAAAATAGGTCAAGTTTTAAATTATAAATTATTAAATCTATTATTCAAATTATTTAAAAATATGAATAAAATATATATTTCAAAATTTAAATATTGTAGTTTCTAAAGTGGGAATTAAGTCGATGTTTAATATTTTTGTTAATATCTTTTAAACAAATGATTTAAAAATATGATATATTTGTGATCCACATAATGAGCCTTTTATCTGATATGATGCGTTTGAAAATTGAATTTTTATTTTCCACTTAATTGTATAATTTGTCCCTAAAATTAGTATGGGGGTTTTCTAATAATTTTTCTTATAAATTTCAAGCAGCCGTACCCCTAATTATTTTTAAAAGTATAGGTAGTATGGTTTCGGAAATAAAGCGAGAAATGAGAATTTTTTATATTTTTATGTTAATATGGTGTACACAATTAATTTAAAAAATATGAAAAATATGTATTTGTATTCCTCATAATAAACCCTTTCCTTTGATGTATTCCATGATGTGTTAAAAAATATTCTTTTATTTTCCGTTTAATTCTATAATTTGGCCCCCAATATTAATATTAGGTATTTCTTCGTATTTTTCCTGCAAACAAAAAAAAATTAGGCCTTATAGTTATAAAGAGGGAATGGGTAATTTATTAAATATTTTTTTAAATATATTTTAAAATATTTATTAAAAAAAAATATATTAATATTCGTCATAATGAGCCCTTTGATTTGATATATTACTTGATCTGTTAGAAACAATTTTAATTTTTTATGTTCCATTTAATTCTATAATTTGCCCCCAAAATGGATTCTCCTTATTTTTCCAGTAAAGTCCAGGTGAGGCGCTATACCTGTATTTTTTTTCCAAATTTTACAGTTTATGATAAGAGGGGGGGAATGGTTATTTTTTTTACATTTTTGTTAATATCTTTTAATTAATTTATTTTAAAAATATAGAAAAAAATTATTTGTTTTCGTCATAATGAGCCGTTTCATTTGATATATAACGTTGATGGGTTAGAAACTTCAGGTCAGACCTTATACCTCTAATTTTTTTCAAAACTTTAAGTTTTATTGTTTTGGACATAAGGGGGGGATGGGTAAATTTTGGTATATTTTCCATAATATCTTTTTATTTTTTTTTTCAAATATGAAAAAAATATATTTGTGTTCCTCAGAATGGGACCTTTCACTTGATTTATTAAATGATTTCAATTTTTATTTTTAAATTTTCATTTAAATCTATGATTTGCCCCCAAAATGAATATTAATTATTCGCCTTATTTTTCCTGAAAAGTTCGCGCAACGATCTATATTCCGTATTTTTTTTCAAAATTTTAGGCTTAGTGGTTTCGGAGATCAGAGGGGGGGGTTTTTCCCCCCAGAAGTACCCCTAAACATGAAAATTTCATCTTTTAGGATATGTACTCCTGATCGGGTCACCAAATTATACATTGTTGCCAAATTTCAACCTTTCCATCCAGTAGTTTAGGAGAAAATTGCTGTGATGTGACAGAGGCAGAAATCCGGAGTGATATTATAAGGGTATCCGTATATTGTATTTACGGAACCCCAATAAAGTAAAGGTAGAAATATATATCAGAGCAACCTTTAATTTTAAACTCTACTTTTGTTTCAAATGGACCTTCCTTATATAAGTTTTGTCATTCTTGAGTTTTATAGAATGATAATTTTCTGTGAAATTACAATGTCAATTAATTCCGTGACACTGCCTTCCCTTAGTTCAGTTAGCCTCGATTAGGTGCCTCAGATATGGCCTTAGATGAAGCAGGTAGATAACTTCTATCTTTCTCTTTGAATTATTTTGGATGCAATTCACAGTATCATTAATCCTCTCATGTGGTTGACACCTTCGGCGAAGTACTCATCAACCTTTGTAGATTCTACAACTATGTCTTTTTCCTTAGTGAAATCTCGGAAATTTGCATTTAAATCATACCGATTTTTTCTTAACACTTCTAGCCCTGTCAGTTCATGGGCTACCAAAACAAAGCCCGTTATTGATCTGCATTATCCCAACAGTCAGGACACACGGTAATATTATTTCTTTTACCATCAACATGTAAGCTTGTGTTCACCCTGTTCACCGGGTGCTATCATGTAAGGCGTATCCGTATGCGAGCAGGAACAGCTCATCCTAATCCCATTGATCACTGTCACCCACTTTGGGTGTCCATGCTCCTACATCCTCGCATTAATTTACTCAACAGAAACTTTCTCGTAGTCTGTCAAGTGTTCTATGTCATTGTGTAGCTACTGTAAGATGCTAGATACTATTTTCTTAGGTTGCAACTGCATCGAAGGTGGGTCGCTTGACAAGATAGCCATTAGTATTCTTGAGAATTTGCTTTCATAATTTATTTTGGAAACCCAATTGCATTTTCTACTTGTCAAGTACACTGTTAACTTCACTTTGTACTTTATGAATTTCATTTTGTAGTTTGTCTTCGATTCCTTCTACTTTGCCTTTAACACATAGTTAACTATCAATACTACATTATCAACGGAATTTTCTTATTTACCTTGTCAACTTCAGATTTTAGTTCCGGTATTTTTTTTCAAATTCTTCATTTGATCCTTTTATTAGCAGCAAAAATTGTTGGAACTATTCGTGCAGAAATTTCAGAATTTTTCTTAATCTTTTCTTTAATATTTCTTTAGTGACTTTTAATGTTAAACTAACCTGAACTAACTCTTCTGTCTCAGTACACTTCGTGATATATACATATTTTATTGTTCTTGACTTTTATAGAGATTTTTACATTTCATAGCAGAGGCTTAGTCATATCAGTTTATATTTTTTTGACAAGATAACAGTATCAGTTAATAATGGAAGCAACCATAAATTTCCGGAAAAAAATTATTTAGTGTTTGTAGTTAAATCTAAAAAGATTGAGGTTTTATTTCAAGCCAGCTGCAACCCGGCAGTTTCAGTAGATTATGAAATGAATTTGATTTAGTCCTTTCGCGTCTTTACACCTAGTTTTAGGTATCGACATCCGTCTGACCTGTCTACATGTTCCCGGTAGCTTCTAGCTGTTCCTGTTCCGGGAAGTTTCGTAATGTTTTTTCTAGCAGTTGCCAGTAGCTTTAAGTTCTGGTGGCTTTCCCAGCAGCTTCGTAATGCTTTTATAATGTGTTTATTTTTCTGATTCCTATTTTGGTGCATGCGCCACGATTAGTATGTCATAAATTTTCACAGATTTCACTTCCATCAGGAATAATGTACCTTTCAAATTGTGAAAGCATCTCAAATAAATGCCAATGTTCAGGAGATTAAATTTACATTCGGAAAATTCACACTCTCTCGTTATCATATTAGCAGGTAGAGATAGTATCTTCTATATATAAAAACAAAAAGGTTAGGTACCATTTTCTGACTCTCAACCGATTTTCTTTATTTTTGTTTTGTTTAGTAGCAATTGACGACCTTCTATGCTTATATTTTTTTATAATATTGCTTCATTCATTAAGTAAGATAAAATAAAAAAATATATAATTTACGTCCACACTGTCAATGCCAAACAGTGCCGTCAGATTGCTTGGAGAGAAACTCGTAATGGACTGACTCGAAAAACGAACTAAATTAAACCAAAAACTGAGAAATTTTGATCGGTTTCGAAAGTAATAACCATTTATTTGGCACTCGCAAGTTTGAAACTTTTATTTCCTTCTAAATATAGTTTGTAAACTAAAGTTAGAATTGGGTGTTTTGTGTCAACTGATCAATGTGTTTCCGACAATATTATATTATCTAAACATTATGCTTTTAATTTACATTGTTTCTATTTTAATGTCTAATAGTTTCATACAATTTAATTAAGATTATAAAGCCCATGACATGAAAACAATTAGTGAGATTTAAGATAAATTGTTAGATCTGACATCATGGCAATAGGTAATTCTAATGTTTTCGTCATCTTCGGTTTAACGAGTTTGATTATTTTGATTTCAATTTGACACATCATAACATTGAAAGCCGTTAGGTTAATGTTTTTTTTTTCAATTCAATGTGAAATTTATCAATGTATTATTTGAAAAATTTCAATTTCAATACACAGAAAATGCATAACATAAAAAGTATTATTTAACATTTACCTTTTAATAACAGGTGCATTGTAGTTCTTTATATTTTTGATATAATACAGGAATAGTCACCGCTATCTATGTGTATTAAATTGAAATTATTGAGATTATACATAGTGTAAGGGTGTACTAATATGTAAGTACTTATGTATAGTAGATATTTATACTGCATGTTTATAGTTACTTATGAGTTGGTTTCTTGCATTTTCTTCTTAGAAATATAAATTGTAATTGTGAAATATCTGAATAACCGTAAAGCATTTTGGAAAAACTAAAGTTTATAAATATTATATTTAATATTAATTTATTATTTGATATTCCATTACTGCAAAATCCTGCCTCTTAATACAGGGTGAATGACTTTTACCTAAAATGAACATATTTTAAATATGTGCATTTCATTAAAACTCTGTATATAAATACTCAAATGCAAAATTTGGGTACCATTTCCCTCTGTCTGTGAACTAATTTTCTTGAGTTTTTTAATTGTTAATTGACGGCCTTTAGTATTATTAATAAAAAAATTAGATCAAACGACCAACATTTTCCGTCAATAACAGTTATTGCCCCATTTATTCCATAATAGCTGAACTAGCGGCATTAAATTTTCCATCGCTAGAGAACAAAATTGTTTCATTTATTTTCTAATAATTCAAATCGAGGCTTTTTATAAATTCTTGATTTTTATTGACGTTTTGAATTCTCGAAGTGTATTTGTATTGTTAATTTATTCAATAATAGTATGATGACATGACAATTTGTATATTATTTTTTAATCAGGAACAGAATGTTATGTGATTTTGCTTATTGAATATGCCTTTGCATCGTATATTAACTGAAAACGTAAGTCAACAAAACTTCCTTTTCGAAATAATTTTTCACTTAATTATAATGGTAGTGAACTATTTTGTATAAGTACACAAAAAGTGTATAATAGTATGAAAAAATGGAAATATTCAAATTCATATAGGTATGTTATCTTCAAATTTTTAACAATGATTTTGGTCGAATTTCGACCACTGGGCGAATGCTAGTAGTTATAAAAGAAAATAAATGATTCATTTTATTAGTGATTATAACTTTCCTCATTAAATAGTCAATGAAATAGAAGAAGAATTATTCAAATCTGATTGGTAGTTCCTAAGATTAGTCCATTCAAACAAAGAAAGCTAGGTTCATAAGGGTCGTAACGTAATGTTGGGTAGGTTACAACCTTCCTATAAATAAGCAATAAAAAATAAAATAAACGCTGACTGCTAGTTCCAGAGATCAGCGCTGCCTAACAAATAAAAAACAAATTCTTTAGCTTTGTAATATTAGTACATATAAGAAATTATAATTTTCAAAAGTTCAACTTTTATGTTAGTTCTATTAAGTATGTGTAGTTCCTGGGTTTTTGATCATTGGCCAGAGACGGTAGGTTTAATATCAAATTAAATTAGCAGAATATTATTTTATTTTATAGTATTGTAAGTAGCCACCAATAAAATTTTAGTGATAGTCTACGATCAGAGTATATAACCAAAGTCGTATGCCCACGTTGCACTTTATCATCAGACCAGCTTTATGACACCATAATATTGCACTCATTTGACCTGTACAGTATGCCAACTTTCAGTCCGAGCAGTGAGTCAAATTTTACTTGCAAAATCTGGTGACGTACCCTAGACAGATGAACCTGAATAAAAGCTTGTAAAGTATTTTTTATTTTCGGCCATTTTATTTATTGCAGTTCAACACCGGCAAACACTTTATGCGTACATTTTTCTTTTATTTTGAATAATACATTTTAGGGTTTCCCTGTATAACTTGACATTGATATGAGATTATTTGACTAATAGGTTTCTTATACAAGGTGTTTGAAAAACAGGTTTTGTCATAAAAATAAGTAGTAAGTTTGTATAAACATTTTTAATAAATGAAACTTATACAATATTAACAACTAAAGAAAATCACCAAAATGACCACCAACTTGTTGTAAGTTTGTAACCTATTAAGTAAAGATTTTCGATCTTGGCGATTTTCATAATCTTACTGAATCTTTCGTGTATTTGTTTTCCTCTTCTGTGAACAGGCGTTTTATAAATAATTTCTGTGGAACGGTACCAAAAATAAAAATGTAAAGGATTAACATCAGATGAAGGAGGTGGCCAACAAACAGGAACTATAGAAATTTTGTTTGATGGCCAGTTAACTGATTAAAAAGAATTGAACACTAAATACACATTTAAAGTCTGTGTCACAAACTCTTTAATAAAAAAATTAAAAATAGTGTTTGTTTATTTAAGTGTAACAGTTCTGAAAGGTAATTCCCATTTCTCATTGTTTTATATTTATATAAGTTTCTACTTAGTAGTATTATTTTTTCGGTTAACTTAAGTAACTTTTTACTATGCTTATTATTTAAACAGGAGACTTTATTTTGCCGTGATACATTCTTTAAAATTAGTTCAAGATCTCTTGTAATTTCCTTTAAATTTGTCAACGATTAGTTATTTCATTAATCAAACATTCGTTTACATGCTAACGACAATCTTGTAATATGGAAATTTCAGTACACTTTGCCTTGGCATTTCCGAATTAAATTGATTATTCAAAAAAACCTGTAGGAAGATAGTAACTAGTTCGAACTACAATTGTGCATTGTTTTGATTGCATTTTGTTCATAGTATTTCTCGTCTGCATAAATAATGATTTACTTATTTCTGCAACAAATTACCCCTCCTTTATGTTTCACTTTTTTCGACAAACATTTTAAGGATTGATGTTGGCTAATAAAGATATATGCTCTTCCGTTTCATTATTTTCATGGAGTCAAGTTAGACTAGGTATGATTCTTTTATTTAATATCGAAAAACTTAGACATCTTTATTTAAATTCGATGATAATTAGAGCTAATATTTTATCTATCGTTGATTTTAAATATATCAGTAAATTTTGTAATATTTTTTCAATCTTAACAATGAACGTAGGTTCAAAAATGCTTAGTTTTTCAGGATACAAGGTGTTAAACATTTTTGATAAATCAGATTGTATTGGAGACAACTGACAAAACATATTTTCGCGATAATTTATTTCTTGAAACGTTTATAAATAACAAACAAATAAAGAAAACTGTCAAAATGTCCACCATCAGGTTCATTGCAAGCATTTCAAATTATTAAGTGTAGAAGTTAAATATATAACATGGTTAAGATAAAATTCGAATTATATCGTTACCAAAAATTCCAGCCCATTTGCTGAAGTAAAATTGGAATTGTAAATTTGCTAGCGTCAATAAACATAGGTTCCCATCGGCCAAGGTAATTAAGTGTGAAAATGTATTATTTGTTTCTTGAATATTATGTTTCACCTGTGAATGTAAAATCCGTGATAATTTTCTATCGGTTCTATATTTCCGTAAAAACCATTAGTAAAATTCTTTCCTATGTACAAAATCTCAAATTACTATTGAGCTCTTCTAAATTGTAGAGTTATAACACGCATAACTCTGACATTCCCTCTTCATTTGCAACAATTCTTTTATAGTTAGATGGCTTTGAATACTATTCAGAAGAGCTTCTTCAACTTTAACGGTATGTTGGTATCAAATTTGGCTGGTTTGTGGTAAACAGTAACTATCATCTTAGGCAAAATGCTGATTTGAGAATTTTTTTATGATAAATTATAATTGCTTCGTGGGATTATGCTCCGCTTTTCATTAAATTAAGAACGCGTCAGCATTTCTAGTCATTTTACAAGTAATAATATAAAATTTATTTATTTGTTAATAGATCAGAACCTATCTATCTTTATTTTTTCTTTCCCTTGCATTATAAACGTGCACAAATATGCCGTATGTCAATCGGCACACATTTATATTTTTTTAATATCGAAAAAATACTTCTATTGGCACGTTGGACAGTTTTTAACCCAAAAGGAGGAGATTATCAATTCGACACGATTTTTTTTTGTATGTATGTTACCTGAATTTTTCTCCAGTTGTTTGGTCTTGTGAAACTTGAAATTTGGAAAAATAATTCTATTGGTAAAGTGCTGAAATTTGTGAATGAATACATGCGTGCATGGATATTGACCAATATATGTAACATATTGGGCGATTTTTACAAAAACTCTTATTAGTAAGTATAGTTTTTTAAGTGTAGTCTATTCTATGACTTAAAACATGCAATTCTTCAGAAAATTGCCGAAAAATCCAATATTCTTATCAAAAATTCTATCGAAGTGACGTAACGGACATTTACTCATAAACATTTTAATTCCAACGTAATAGTGCGGGAATTGCAGGCCCTGGATATTTTAATACGAGTTTGCCTCATCTACATGTTAATAATAACAGTATATCTATAGCTATAACTTTGACGTGGTGCACTTGGCCAGCAGTGAAAGTTTAACATAAAAGTAAGCAGAGGAGTTAATGTCTAATATCAATATGCAAGTTTTCTTTTTTGTAACATTTCAAAAAGGAAAAGTTCAAAAAATAATAGTTATAGAAAACTATTTTGCAAACAAAGTGGATTATATATATTAGCTGTTATCTGTCGTGGCTTCGTTGGCGTAAAACACATTTTACATAAAATAAACAATGAATTATAAACATTTCATTAATCGTTAATAAAGTAAGAAAGTAAAGAAAGTTTTGATAAATTCCTATACTAATAATCTAACTCATTTGAAACTACTTAGATTACTTAAAATTATGAACAATAATTCTAATAATAGAATTAAAACTCCTGTTAATCTTGTATAACTATTTGCTTTTGAATCATTATCTTTTAATTTAGAAGCATTTAAAACCACCATTAGTGTTACCAGAAATAAACCTATTCAAATACCTAAAACAAATATAAAATAAAGGAATTTTACCAAATACAGCTATATTAATGCAATAAAAATATTAAATTTATTGCCAAAGGAATACAAATGGACGGTGAATTGTAAAAAGCAAACAAAAAGAAATTGGCTCAATGGATAATTAATATTATAAAATGGAAATATTGGTTAACTTATAATACTTTTACTAATAGTAAATAATATATAAGAAAATATATACTGTTATATTCAAAATAACTACTGATATGTGTTAGTTGTTATATTTTATTTATTATTATTTAAGGTTTAATTTTAAGCGTACCAGGAACGTCCAGGGATTCCTATCCCTCTGTGGATACATTTAATGATATTATTTCATTGTAAACTTTAGACTGATTTCAATAAATAAATGGATAAATTAATACCTGAAGGGTATCTATAAGTTTCGATATATGTATAATTCAAGCACCATACTGTTCACTAGTTTCTAATTAGACATTCTAATCAAGTTGTCTAATTACGAATCTATTTTAAAAATAATTCCAGGAATATAGAAATATTGCTGTTAACATCCTTGTACAATTTATAACCGTTACAGATTTTATCACATAATACTTGAAATGTTACCCTGATGACCTTGCTAAATATTTCATTCACAGAAAGGCTACTAGAGAAAATATATCAATACCAAGCCCATTTATGTAAAAAAATTGGATCATGTATTAGTAAAGTCTGAAATAAAAGTAGATATTCATAATTTCAGATATATTATAATTGTACACATACACTGACGTCTGATAAAGTCATTGACAGTAAGTAATCGTATCTTAAAGTTTGTTGGAAATTGACATGAAAAACCCATTTACCATTTGGTACAGACTTTATATAATAACACTTAACGACAAAAAAATAGGTATATCAGACGAGTAGTTACAAATACTCCTGTTCTCATTATAGTTGTGATATCAATTTCTGGTGACCTGACCATTTTTGTTGCAGGGAAAAAACATATTAATATTTCTGAGTTTAAAGTTTTACTGATAATTAATAGAATATCAAGTCTCCTAGTAGCTACCCTAAGATAATTTGTGGATAACTTCTAGAAAACCCTAGGTATATCATTCTCGAAATATCACCTGATTATAATTGTTCACTAGCAAACTGAAGCTGAGATATGAAATATTATGAAGAAACGTTGTCGAAAGAAGTTAAGTAGTTATTCTGATTCTCAGAGGTGAAGAAGTATTTTCCTATTTTGTTCTCATTGTACGAAAGATTATGGGTGTCTAGAACTTCGCTATATAACCCATTTGTTTGTGGTATGTACGTATTTCTGGGTCTTCTACCCAACTGATGAATTTAAGCGAAATCGGTCGAGTGGCTTAAGGAACGCACTACCAGACACACACAAATATACGGCCAACACAAATTGTAAGATCTCGAAAACCCCAGCTCCCAAATACGATTTTAATTCTCACACTGAAACCAATATCTCAGTATCATGTTTTTCGAAAATTCTTTTTGAAATGAACTACGGGTAACTGTAGTGTGTTAGTCCTTTTTATTCTCAAAATAGATTATTTGCATCACTGGCAAACTGCAGTTTGTCGGTTTTATTTACACACAAACTCACAATTTGTTATTACGCAAGTTGGATATTTCTTTTCATTTGTTAGTAGTATATCCTCTCCTAGCCTTTCTAGCTTACTATTAGTATTTTTAATTGGGGATATCTCTAAATGAAGCCAATGTCACATCTACGCAGCCAGCAGTTCTAAACTTTTGACTAAGGGCATTTCAATTGAATAAGATGAAATATATAAAAATCTTACATTTTTTTTAAAGTCAAGTCTATACACTGCAATAGTACTTACTTTTAGTTCTGGAAGGCCCGATTTAATCCTGAGTATTTCGGAACTATATTATATTTCACATAGAGATACTTTGGACCATTTTAAGAATTTTTTGGGAATAACAACCACAATTACGGGAAATCCCGTATATTTAAAATAATCCAAAAGTATCAGATTTGGAATATTTGAAATATAATAGAAACTTTCCTGAAATTGTGCTGTTATTCGCAAGAGATTCTAAAAATACAAACTAGAAATGCCACAACTATCACTGAAAAATCATACCTTGGACCATTTGTAATGAGTTTTATCACAGAAATAGTATGTACTGGGTGCCAGAACTTACCAATTCACATGTGATGCCTTAATAATTTGTGTTCAGTTTCATCTTATTCTATGTCTGTCAGACTATTATGAACACTTTCTATATAACAGGCATACGATCCTACTTTACTTTAACGCTGGAGTCCTTATCATATAATCTAACAACGTTTTCTCCACTGTAGTGTGATGCATCTAGAGAGTAATGGTCGGTAAAAACCTAGAATTTGTCAATAGTTAGCTGTCCGTTTACACTTTAGTTAAGGGTTAACGATTTGTTGTACGCAATTGTCAATTTTATACATATATTTAATTCATGTGAAAAAATATTAAACAGTAGTTCAGTAGTACCGAAAACTTTATGAGCTTTTGTCTAGAAGTCGGCTAGTTGCTCATGAATCTCCTGTACCAAATAAATAAATAATTATTCGAGTATTCCGTCAGTTGAAGGAAGCGCAACTGATGAGTGTTCTCGACTAGAAACAATTTATTGTCTTGCGTTCAATGGTTGTAAAATCTCAAAAAGATTATATCATGATTGCTTTAATTGGTTTGAGCTAACCTCAGAAATTCTTTATTCTGATTGCTATCTTAGGAATCACAAGGAAATGTAACACACAGCACGACCGATTTGCAGTCTCAAGTTTATCACTCATTTTAATGGAAAAATCGTAAGGAAGAATAAAAAAACCGCCACAAAAAAGTGGTCTGTGCATTTGAGCAGACCCATCTATGATTATTCATTTCAATGCGCTGAATCCGAATCTGAGGTAGGTACATACATTTTTTTTGTAGTTATTTTAAGGAGTTTCGGATCAGCGCATCGAAATACATTATAACAAGGGTCTGGTCAGATCACCATCGTGTTTTTGCAATTTTTTTTTGTATAAATGAGTTTAACATCACAAAAACCGCAGTCCAAAAAAAACCGACATGTCTAAGCGTTTTTCCAAAAAAACAACACCTGAATTTTAAATGAATTTGTTCCAACCCACACGTCCTCACTGTATATTAATTAAATAATATTGTTACGAAATTCACCCAAAGCCGACCCTGTTTCACTTCAGTACGACAACATACGCTTTGAGATAAAAAATGGTTCTCGAAGACACTCGGCACCTTTAGGAGTGATGATGATGTTTACGAGAATTTTCTATGCTGGGCTTATAAAGGAAGCAAGCCAAGATGGAGAGTTCAGTTATACCGCGACGACTAGCGTATATGGGAATATTATTGTAATATTTGAATCAGCTGTTTTAATGTAAATAAAGTTCTAGAAAAGTGAAAGTTTTATAATTTTAAATTGAACCCACGGACTGTACAACAAATTTGGTGATCAGAAGTAGAGGATTAAGTGCAGTTAAAATCGTAATTTGATTTATGGAAACTCGTAGTATGGAAAAAACCGACGAAACTACCAAAAAAATTATCAAACAGGTTACGGAGGGACTCGATAAAAAAATAGTCCAGATTCTAGAAAAACGTGACAAGAAGGAAAAACATCATCAAGAAGAAATTCAACAAAGGTTAGTAAAATCTTTTGATGAAAAACGTAAAATAGAATTAGAAAATCTTGTCACTACCATGGAAGAAAAACAACATAATTGAATTGAAGGATTGTTCTAGAAATTTATATTATTAGATGAACAGAGACAAAATGATTTTAAAGTATTTGAAGAGAAACAAAATCAAACTGAAGAAAAAAGACAAATGCAATTTGAACAACTAATGCAAATAGTATCACAAGTTAACGAAACAGTTAATGAAAGAATGCAAATAGTAGAATCAGATATAAAAGAGATAAACGACAACATAAAGATCCTATAAAATAATGTGGAGGCCCTTGAAACCAAAGTAGATGACATCGATTCCATACAGAGCCAGGTGAAATTTGAAATCAGTGCTATTCAAAGTAAAGTAGAAACAGAAATTAAAAAAATGCAACAGGACTTACAGCGAGGAAAATACCAGATCACCGTGAGTACCAAAGGTTCTGTTAGCAAACCACCCACATTTGATGGCAGCTCATCTTGGCCCTTGTATAAACGACAATTTGAAGCCGGGCTACAGCTAATGGATGGGATAACCAAGAAAAATCCACGTCTCTGGTAATTTCGTTAAGAGGTCCGGCCCTACAACTCCTCCAAAGCATTCCAGTCGAGGAACAAGGCAATTTCGACAAGATCATCGCCATCCTGGATAAGCGATACGACAATCAATCCTTGAGCCAGGTATACCAAGTCCAACTGAGTGGAGAAACGCAAAAATCTAGTTCACTTGTCCTACCCAGACCTTCCAGAGGAAACGAAAGACCAGTTGGCCACACCGAGTTTCATAAACGGCATCAGAGATGTGGAAGTACAATCTAAAAATAAAATCTAAGACTAAGTGGCGTCAAGAGAAGTAATGAAGCTCTACTTTGGGCTTTGGAAGTAGAGGCCGTTATGAACATGTCCAGGCCGAGGGTCCGAGCAGTTTCCTTCAACCAGGAAGAGTCAGAGTCACCATTTCAAGCGCTGCTTGCTGGCCTGAACAAAATATTAGAACGGTCACAAAGAACTGGCACCAGAGGGGCATGTTACCGCTGCGGACGGACAGGGCATTTCCAAAGTGATTGTCGAGTGAGGCCACCTGAACGATCACATACCAGGGATAACCAACAGAACAGCCACATGTCCAGGGACCGCCAGCCAGTCAGCATAAGGGGGCGAATGCTGACTGACCCTCCACCAGCCCCCAAAACGTTATCCAGCCGGGGCTCTTGCCGAGATAGCGGCAGCCTAGTCATCAGAGGCACCATCAATGGGCGAGCAGTTACCATCACCATCGATACCGGCGCCGCTGTGTCCATTGCCAAGTCCAGGGTTTTGAGAGCATCAGAAATTCGGCCAGTTACCAATAACATCCAGCTCAAAACAGTCACCGGCGGGTCCATGTCCATACAGGGTGAGGCAGATGTCGTGCTACAGATAGGGAACAACATGATCCGGCATAGGGTCCTGGTAGCGAATATTGAGGACGATTTTATACTGGGAATGGACCTAATTAGCCAGCATGGATTTATGTTCGACCCGACATATGATGTTCTTCGGTTCCTAAATGAGGAATTTGTATTGACACGGCGCGTCAACACATCAGTCACCCCCATAAAAATTGTGGCAAAGTCTTCAGCTAGAATTCCCGGTCGAACGGAACAGATTATTCATGGGCAGTTAGACAGCAATCCTGGGAGCTGCGTTGGAATGGTGGAGCCCGTACACTCAGCTTATTACTACTTAGTTGGACGGGCTATAGTTAAAACCGGACGAGATATACCAATCAGGGTCCTGAATTTGTCCAACAACGACATTAGAATTGCCAATGGTCAAGAGATAGCTTGTTTCGAGCCAGTAGAGACCATCATCAATTGCGAAGAAGAGTACCAGACGTCGGTGAAGGAGACAGGGCCCAGTAAAGAGTTCCTACAACAGTTTGCTGACCATTTGACACACCTGACACCAGAGAACCAGAAGAAAGCTAAGCAATTTATCACAAAACACTGGCAAATTTTTAACAGTAAAAATGGAACCACCGGTCGCACCAACATCATCCAGCATCGAATAGATACCGGAAAGGCTCAACCCATCAGAATACCACCTAGACGACTATCATTGGGGCAACAACAGGCAGTCGAGGAAAACATCGAGTCCATGTTACAAAATGGAGTTATTGAGTCATCCATCAGTGCAGTCGTGCTAGTTAAAAAGAAAGATGGAACCACCCGATTTTGCGTGGATTACAGAAAGCTGAATGATGTCACGAAGAAAGACAGCTATCCACTACCCCGAATCGATGACACTTTGACCACACTAGCAGGCTCCCGTTGGTTCTCCACACTAGACCTAAAAAGTGGATATTGGCAGGTTGGTATGCACGCAAACGACAGAGAGAAGACAGCGTTCTCCACCAGTAAAGGGCTGTTTCAGTTCACGGTCATGCCCTTTGGGTTATGTAATGCACCCGCTACATTTGAGAGGCTAATGGAGTATATACCGAGCGGGTTAACATGGAGGACGTGCTTAGTATACCTCGACGACATTCTAGTCATGGGCCAGACATTCGACGACCATCTGAAAATTCTGGTCGAAGTATTCTCCAGAATTAATAACGCCAGCCTGAGACTCAATCCAAAGAAGTGTTCCTTGTTCCAGAAAGAAGTAGAGTTTTTGGGCCACGTAGTGTCCGAGTCAGGAATCCGCACCAACGAAGACAAGATAGAAGCCATCCGTGATTGGCCAGTCCCAAGAGACAAGCATGAAGTCCGAAGCTGCTTGGGCCTCTGTTCATACTACCGGCGTTTTGTTGAAGGATTTGCCACCATCGCCGCCCCTCTACATCGGCAGACCACAGAGAAGGAGACATTCCGTTGGAATCAGGATTGCGAAACATCTTTCAGACGACTGAAGGCAGCACTATGTTCCAGCCCAATCCTAGCCTTTCCTACACAGTCCGACAAGTTCATCTTAGACACCGACGCCAGCAACACAGGCTTGGGGGCCGTCCTATCCCAGTTGCAAGATGGTGAAGAGAGGGTGATCGAGTATTACAGCCGTGGATTCTCGAAACCGGAATGAAATTATTGCGTCACCAGAAAAGAACTTCTTGCAATAATAAGGGCTGTAGACCATTTCCATAAATACCTCTATGGTCGTCATTTCTTAATCCAAACAGATCATGCCGCACTTAAATGGCTGCTGGACATGAAGACACCGGAAGGACAACTGGCCAGATGGATGGAGAAATTACAGCAATACGACTTCAAGGTGGAACACCGTGCCGGCTGTTTGCACAATAATGCCGATGCCCTCTCCAGAAGACCCTGTAGAGCAGAATGCGGACATTGTCTGAAGACGGAACAGCGAGAGGGTATCTCCATCAGGCTGTAACGGGTGAATTGCCGTTCTTCCTGTTACATTGATTTTTACTAATATTTGTCGTATTAATAAATTACCTTTTATATTTTTTCAAATCACTTTTCACTTTTTTCACTTTTTTTCGTTTTTTGAACTGAGTTCTACCGTAATAAACCAGTGTTTTTACCTTAATAAATAAACACGTAAGTAAATACTCCTATTTTAGTAGCTTATGCAATCGCTTTTGGCTTTTAATTGCTAAATAACAGTTAATTCGTTTGGAAGGTATTTTAAATCCTTTGATTTGGCGCGGTGATGTCTTGGCAGAACGAACATCACGTGCTAGTTTGATGTAATTTCCGTCCAAACTGGAAATATTAAATAAATATAATTTTGTTGGGAAGAAGGAAACTGTCATTAATAAAATTTTATAGATGATTTAATTAGTAAAATTTCGTTTTGTTCTTTATCGAAATTATCTTGTATTAGTTCCTGTATTAACCAACTATTGATTAATATTCCTGCTTTCGCGCTCAATAAAATTTGAAATTTAACATGTCATTTCCTTTCCCCACTTTTATCATTGGACAAGTGGGATGAACGCTTGTCGAAGTAGATTTTGCGCTCTTTTCTGTTCTTACCGGCATAAAAACGGTATGTAAGCGAATTTGGCTCTGAGTTTAATTTTTTTTATTGGGAAAATTCTTTATCTTTATCGTGAAAATATCTGCTAGAATTTGCTTAATTTATCGTTTTCCTTATTACCGTATCTTTGATTGTATTTAAGCAGATTCAGCTTGTCGTTATAGTTTGATCTATCGAATGAATTTTTTTATATAGTTTTTTTATCGACTATAGTACATATTTTATCGTATCTATTAATAATTTTGGAAACAAATCTTGGGTGAATCTGGTTTCATATTCATCTATCGATATACCGCGTTTTATTGCAACGATAAAACGTTTGTGGCTTAACTGCATGGTTCATTAATTTTTTTGTAATATTTTTTTTCTTTGCATCTGCGACGTAGTTGGCATCGATAAGCAATCGTTAGTTGCTAGAGATTTCACACGTATCGTGAATAAAAAAAAATAAAGGAAAAAAAAGGAACAATTATTGCCGGCCTCTTTTGCATTTTTGGGTATTGGTGAATCTGGAGAGTTTGATTGACAATATCTACCAAAATTCAGGAAAGGACAAATTGATCCACTAGACGAAATAGCCTGTGAGGCTAACTTTAGTAGCTTCGCCAGCTACTAAAGTTAGCCTCAACTGGGTTGGACAGCAACTGGGAGTGATCATGTGAGTGACTTAAAAATTTCTTTTTTAATTTTTTTTTCTTTGCATTTCGTTCAGTATTTCATATATATTTCTATTTTATTGAATTAGATTTATATACAGATATACCAGTATATATATATATATATATATATATATATATATATATATATATATATATTCTTTTTTAAGTCACTCGCTGGTCTTTCAGTATTCATTGGCCCAGATTTGGTTGCTTGTCTGCTTTGTTACAGATAAATCAAATTTAAATTTTTAATTGCCTTTCTCTAAGTTTGCAGTAGAGAACCAAGCAGGTTGTGGGCTAAAGCATTTAACTACGCCTAGTTTTCTTTATTTTAATTGTTTAACTTGGGGAGATGTTTACGACCAGATTTCACATCTGATTTTTATTATATTTATGAATATAGATAATCATTTTTATCGTTTATTACCTTATCATTTTTAAAGTACCGTACATTGATATTAATTTAGAGTACTGAGTTTTCCCATTATCTCGGCGGAAATTCGCTTTCATTCAGTTGTCGGTTTGTCGGATTAGAAGGCACATGATTAGATCTTGAATATATTTTTTTTATATTTTTTAACTAGCAGTTGCAATTTACCTAAAGTTTTATCGTTATCTATTTTTACTTAGAATTTGAAGCGTTTCAAATTTACTTTTATTAGTTAAAGTATTTTTCATTCATTTTTGGTAGTATTCAAATAGTAAATTTAGGGTGAAGAAGTTAGGGAAAACTAAGGTAGGGTGCCTCACCTCATGCCGAACCGATCCTATAGAGCATATATACGCCTATACTAGTCAGGGGGAAAATTCAGTATCGATACTCTAAGGGGGCTAAGAGTGCCCAGATACGTAACCACTAGCCTCATATCAAGGGAGCAGAACTCTGGCAGTACTATCTGATTCGACTTGTCCTCTGGTAGGACAGTGGCAACTCCTGGCCGCCCTGAGTTATTGGAACCCCAGCTGCTGGTTGGCATATAGCTCCAGGATCAGGCCCTTGGACAGCAGACCCACCAACGGAAAGGCATTCCTACCGAGGATATTGTAAGGCAAGAATGTATACAGTGTTTTTGTTTGTAAGTTCACTCTAACAGTTTTTTTATATACCTCGATTGTTTTAAATTTTGTTCTCTATTACCATCTTAACTATATAGGAAACTTGGTTAATTTGTAATTAAATAAAATAATTTGTAAATTTTTCGTTATCTTGTCGTTTTTCTTGTTAACTGTGTGTGTCCATTGGCCTGGCGCCCTTGCATAGTCCTTCTGCCAATTGAACAACGAACTCACGCCACCGGATACTAACTGAGCAGCCTATCGGCACAATATCGCCAAGACAGGTGAGAGAGAGGTGTATTGTCTAACCAACAAAATATCTCTCGAGAGAGAGGTTTTGCGTTACAAGGCAGATCCAAGTGCAGGCCAATGAAGACTGGACAACGGAACTGTGCATCCAGGACCAAATGGCTGATCCAGACATCGAACCAATCTTGTCACTCAAAACGAGAGCGGCACCCAGGCCACGATGGGACGAGGTAGCTAGATAATCCGGCGTGCTGAAATAGTTATGGGCTCAATGGGACTCTCTAAGAGTAGACAATGGAATGCTCAAGCGGGTTTGGGAAAGCGCTGACGGGAAACCAAGTCCCAACTGGTAGTTCCGAAGAAAAAGGTACCAGCCATCCTGACCGAAGTACATGATGGAATTACCGGAGGCCACCTGGGCATGAACAAAACCCTTGACAAAGTTAGCCAGCGGTACTACTGGGTGAATTACTTCGAAGACGTCAGAGCTTGGTGCCGCAAATGTGCCACCTGTGCAGCCAGTAAGGGCCCGAAGACCCGGACCAAGGGCAGAATGCAGCAGTACAATGTGCGCTTCCCATTTGAGAGAATTACCATCGATGTGGCCGGTCCGTTTCCCGAGTTTGAGAGGGGGAACAAATACATTCTGGTCGCAATGGAGTACTTCAGCAAATGGCCTGAAGCATATGCGATACCCAACCAAGAGGCAACCACGGTAGCGACGGTGCTAGTAGAACAACTATTCAGCAGGTTTGGCGTCCCGATGGGATTACATTCAGATCAGGGGCGTAACTTCGAATAGAATGTATTCCAGAAGGTCTGCACGATGTTGGGGATCAGGAAAACGAAAACAACACCATTACACCCACAGTCAGACGGAATGGTGGAAAGATTCAACAGGACATTGGAACAACACCTATCCAAGGTCGTCAGCAATAACCAGCGTGATTGGGACGAGCATATTCCCCTATTCCTGTTGGCATATCGCTCTGCCGTACATAATAGTACAGGCCTGACCCCAGCCAGGGTCCTATTATGAAAGGAGCTGCGATTACCCTGCGATTTGGCAATTGGCTCCCCCGAAGAACCTCCCCAAGACATCGACGATTATGCCGACCAGCTCCGACATAACATGCTGGCAATACACGAATTAGCCCGAACGCAGATGTTGGCCACCAGTGACCGGATGAAGACGCGATACGACCTCAAGGCCAATTCAGTCGGGTTCCAGGAGAGGGACAAAGTCTGGCTGTACAACCCCCAACGGAGCAAGGGTAAATCCCCAAAGCTTACACCCGCCTTGGATGGTCCATACGAGGTGGTCAAGAGGCTTAATGACGTCGTCTACCGGATTTGTCGAAACCCCAAGGCTAAATTGAAGGTGGTTCATTTGGATCGACTCGCTCCCTACCATGGAGGGGATGTTTCTGATCGGGACGATCAGAATTAAAGGGGGGGGGCAGTGTTACGAAATTCACCCAAAGCCGACCCTGTTTCATTTCAGTACGACAACAAACGTTTGAGATAAGAAATGGTTCTCGAAAAGACTCGGCACCTGTAGGAGTGATGATGATGTTTACGAGAATTTTCTATGCTGGGCTTATAAAGAAAGCAAGCCACGATGGAGAGTTCAGTTATACTGCGACGACTAGCGTATATGGGTATATTATTATGATATTTTAATCAGCTGTTTTAATGTAAATAAAGTTCTAGAAAAGTGAAAGTGAATATTAGTTTTATAATTTTAAATTGAACCCACGGACTTTACAATAATATTAAAGCACACTAACTCCAAGAATAAGGACGTGTATGGTATTTGCAAAATGCTAATATACAAAATGAATTTGCTAATATATGTGTAATTGATTTAATACTGTTGAATTATACGAAATTGCGAAATTATTTATGTTCAAACTATATACTAGAACACTCTTTAACATACAATTGGCATTGACCGACCTTGAATGTCCTTATGCCAATCAATAAAGAATTTACCTTATTGTTATCTAGGTCATTTGTATGTCGGTAATACCTATGAGTATTTAGGGAATAACTGAATGAAAGATTAGATGGTATTAATCTATAGAGAAAGTTTATGAATTTTTTCGTTACATTACCCACCTATGAATGAAAAGGTATAAAAGAACATTTAGGTGTGTAACTAATATTAAACAATTGAAAGCACTGAATACATCATTATGGTTTTCAAAGTAAGTGTTGAGTTGGCGAAATAAATAAATAATGTTAACATTTTTAATTTGATCTAAAATTAAATCATTTTGACATCTGTGTAGGATTTTGGGAATACCTACTACAGTTAATGAGAGTGTCTGTTTAATTTGAAGTATCAAAGGTTGGCAGATCTAAGTCGGTAATTGTAGTTAGAAATTACAAAAGAATTCAAATTTTTATTTTTGAATGTACAGGAGTGGTAGTTATTTTCAAAAGGTTGCATTAGAATAGGGCACAACTACTGCTCCGACCATAATACACTAACTAAAGAATTGCTTTTTAGGTTATCGTTTTTACCGCTTTTGTCGCTGTAGCCCATGCTGGTAACATCGGATATGCTGTTCACCCACATTTCTCTGCTGCTACTGATGTGTCATACTCAAGTGTTTCAGCACCACAGCTAGCTCCTGTAGCCTCTGCTGGCCCAGCTCTCATGATGTCAGGTCCACAACCGTACACCGCTGCAGCTTTCAAAGCTGCTGCTCCAGTTCCATATGCTGCTCCCACTTTTAAAGTACATTCTCTAGTAGCATATGCAGCTCCGTTTGCTAAGGCTGTTGTTGCTGAACCATTTGCCCCCGCCCATTACCAATATAGCTATGGTATCAGTGATCCCCAAACTGGTGACAACAAAAGCCAAGAAGAACAACGTGAAGGAGATGTGGTTAAAGGTATCTATTCTCTAATTGAAGCTGATGGTTCTAGACGTATTGTAGATTACATGGCCGATCCACACTATGGATTCAATGCTGTTGTACACAACGAGCCAGCAAAAGCTATCGCTCCAGTTGTGGCGAACGTAGCTGCTCCACTTGTTGCTAAAGTTGCCCCAGGTGCCTACTCCGCTCCTACTTATTCCAGCTACCCCGCTTCAGCTAGAACAGCATATTCTCAAGCAAATGTTGTATCATACTCAAGTGTAGCTGCCCCAGCTCTCTATCATCATTAATTTGACTGCTTAAAAATCTCTTTATAGACTGACTGCCTTCATTTATTTTGAATAAAACTTTGTTTTAATTATTACTATATTTTGTATTTTGAATTACCCTATTTTTCAAATAGCTTTGCACGAAACCTACAACTTTTTAACAATCAGTAAGTGTTTATATAATCAACTTTCACAGATGATGAATTTGACGATTATATTTCGTTAGGTTTTGTATTCGTAGTCTGTTCGAGCTGTAAAATATCTGGTGATGTGAACCATATGAAGGCAAAACTAATTGATTTTATCTGCAAAATAACCGTTAAAATAATGTTTTGCTGATTCAACTGTTCCATATTAAAAATTTGTAAAGTCACATGTGTTTTCCTTTAGTACTTAAAAACGCTGCCAGTTTTACAATCCTCTTAATAAGGAGTTTGTTTTTTTGCCAGGTATGTGTTCCTATTCTTCTGATAGACAAGAATAAATCCAGTGCCATACTTTTTGTTTAATTTTTTTTAAGGTCTAACGCAAAGAATTTTGTCGATTTTGATTTCTCAGTATTTTCAAAGATGACTTTTCTGTGATAAGGTCAATTAAATATAAACATCCATAATTATTGCAATATGGGCGGAGTTCGATAAGATTTTAAGATTTAGTGGAAAATGGTAACGAAGTATAAACTTTCAGTTATCGTGCCCGTCATGTTTTTCTAAAAAAATATAGTTACTATTTTTTTGTTCAAATTTAATAGCTTACATACTTAAAACTGAAACGCGAAACTAAAATCATTTGACATAAAATATAAGTCATTTGCGCTATCCGCTACCCCGAACATGGAAAAAACACATAGGAAGTTTTGTAAATAATCACCTGATTATCTCAAGATCCTTTGCATATTCATAAAATGAACAGAGTATGGTCGTTAATAAATTAATAATATACAGGGTTTCAAAAAAGTAGTGGAAGGATGGAATAACCTTTTTTTCAGGGGAGGTGAAATTCGCTAACCGACATAACAGCCGCACGTGTTTTTCAGTTGCATACTGCCGTGTGGGTTTCGAAAGACTAAAACACCTCCATCCCCCTCTAGGTACCTGGAAATCATCGGAGATATATCTTCAGGTACCCCGGCGTAGTGACTATTCACCCATTACTTCTCCCACAGTCAAGTACATCCGTTCCTACCGTTCTTTAATTGTCATAATGTTTATCATATAGTTACTAATTCTCTTCCATCCTTTGCGGTTGGCGGTTATAATCTACACTATATTTTGCGACATGATTAGTCCCCTCGCTATCTCTGTTATCAGCCCTCCTCTTTCGGCGCCTCACCTTTCACACTCCATTACCGTATGCTGCGGGGTGTCGACCTCTCCGCCATATATACAGAAATCATCTTCATTCTCATCAAATAGGATTAAACTTCCCATGTCCAGTTAAAAACTGGGTCAAACCATTATTCAATTCCCTAAATCTACAACTCATCCATTCCTTTATCCTTCCTATTAGTAGTTTGGTTCACTGAGCTTTATTCACATTTTCATCCCATCTACTCTGCCAGAACTCTATGGTCCTTTCTCTCCCTCTCATCCTTCCCTCTCCATCTACACCCTGCTCTCTTTTCGGTCATAAGCTCAATGGGTACCTCCCCAGTAACCACATACAACCCTTCTATCGCTACTGTCCTATATGCACATGCCACTCTTAGGAGGATTGGTGTAACGACTTTCTCCATGAGTCTGAGATAAGTCTTCACCCTCATCGCTCTGTGCCATATAGGGGCCCCATACAACAAGATAGACTTCACCACCCCATATCACACTCACCTTTCCGCCGTTCGAGGCCCATTCACGTTTGGGAGTAGCCTAACTAAACCTGACACGATGGTTAAAACTCAGTTTGTCATCTAAAATAACTCCCAGATATTTGACTGTTTTAACTGGCATAACCACCCTATGTCCACAATTGAACTCTATCTCCCCTCTTGCCCTCGAACCTTTCAAGATTACCGCCACCGCTTTTCCTCCTCAAGTTCCAGGCGATTGCTCTCCATCCACCCGACTGTCTTGCTCTCACCACCACTGACAAATAGGCTGCATAGGCCAGCGTCTGACACCCCTCCGACAACGTTGTACGTAGTACCGGATCATATAATATGTTCCATAGGGTCGGCCCTAGCAATGATCCCTTTGGTACACCCTGTGTCAACTTCCTCTCCCTGACTCCCACTTTGAACTTCCTCCCTATAAAGTATTCTGTTATAATGTTCTGGAGATATCGGCTAGCCCCTATTTCTCGTAATCTCCCAAGTATGATGCTTCATCCTGCCGTTTTAAAGCCATTCTTAATGTCTAAATTTATTAGAACCACCATTTATATTCCCTTTCTCCCATCTATCGCATGATCTCCTGTGGAGTATCCAAAGTAACCCTCCCTGGGGTAAAGCCGTATTGTTGCTGCGACATTCTTCTCTTCTCCTCCATCTCCTTAAATAACCTCCCTCTTATCAGATGTTCATACAGCTTGTCAGTAGTATTTAGCAATATTAGAGGTCTGCATTTTAATACTCCCTTCTCATTTGGTCCACCCTTATGGATAAGGATCGTTCTCCCAATCTTCTATTCCGCCGGGAAGACCTGCTTTCTCAGAAGCTCATTGTCCACCGTCACCATCATTTCCGAGTCATATTCGGCCACGATCTTCACCACTTCCGTTCTCAGTCAATGCATTCCCGGGGCTTTCCGATTTTTCAATCATTCCACCGCATTCGTCACCTCTTCAACATTGAAATCCCTAACACCCACAATTTCTCCTACCTCGAGTTCTTCTCTCCTCCCTCTCACATCCGAGAATAACTCATCCACCAATCTATACTTTACATCCACTTGCAAGTCATATGGAGCACGGGACCTCTTAATCCCCCAGGTGGCTATCCTGTACCCCTGAGACCATACATCCCTATCTACCTCTTCGACCAGCTTTTTTCCTTCGCTCGTTTAATCCCGAGAGCCTTTTTTGCCTTTTCGTACTCCCTTCTCAGCTCTGCGTCCCTCTCGCTCTACTCCTAGTTAGCAGTCTCCTGTATTTCATACACTCCTTCCTCACGTTCCCCAACTCTTCATTCCACCAATACGGATTCACACATTAGTCTCCGGTTATAAATAGATTCCATGACTTACCACAAGGATCTTACAGTGTCACTTTAAATGTTATATTTACCATAGGAATAATTATTGCGAGTCACTTTACAGATTTTCAAAATTTTTGAACACATCTTCTACATGCAGAATGCATCGGTGACTATTACAGAATCGCTAGAGCAATTATCACCAGATATAATCCTATTATTCAGATAGAAGGAGCAAAGGCAGAAGTTGCTGGAAACGTGCTCAACATGTCAACGTATTGCTGGCGCAATTAGAAGTCGACAAATTGCGAAGCAGAAATGGTCTATGGCATCGGTTACATAACCAAGTGCCGGATTTTCCAATATTTAATTTAAATTATTTACAAGAGTTAACGGTTGGAATTTACCATTCATTGAAAAAAATGCAAAAAGTTGAAGACGATGAACTTCAAACTGTCGTTTCCTTATTGCGAAATCAGTTTATAGTCTAAGGTCAGACTGGCGGGATTTCAGCCTGCATTTTCTACCTTTTATTTGGAGTTCTCACATAGTATGCCATACCAGCAGTTTTACACGCGCTTGAAATCTAGCTCTACCCTAGCCACACACGCCGGTTGCAGTCATTCACGTGCCTTCTGTTTGGTCGAGCTCCATGACGAAATAAATACAGCGTTCTTTTCTACCAGTATGACCTTGAAGATGCGCCCGACGCTGAACCGCTGGGTGGAAATTCACGCCGTGTCCAGACACGGCGGCCAGCCTCGCCGATTTGAAATAGTACGGCCTATTGTGTTTGCGTTTTTTCCTGCCGTACGCGGCGTGACATCTCGCCACCCGCCAGTCTGTCCTTAGCCTTTTTTAGAGTTCGAGTTTATTCCAGATTTCCTAACTTTACTAAGCACCACTGAAAAAAATGTAGCAGACGAAGATAGCAATGAACCCACGGTTATTATTGTACTTGCAAAACTGAAGTGAGAACACTTAATACGCGAAAACAGGTTGAAAGTGTATTGTGTTATGTTGGGTATAAATATCAAGTATACAGATGGAAGCTTTCTTAATAAAGCGATACTGAGAAGTAACAGTTAATTGTGAAATATTAGAATAAAGATTAGAATTCGTTTTAGAGCTATTAAAAATATTCAGTCTCATATCCTTAAATATATTAACTAATGTTTAAAAATATTATATTTATATTATTTTAGTGTATAATATAATGTTAACATTTTTATAGGAAATTGAATTTTTTGATTTAGAAAATATAACCACATATTTAAATATATTTAATAACGGAATCTTTTTACTGTTTTCTATCCATGTATTTAATCTCATAGATAGTTTATTTTACATTACATTCCTGCAAAATCCTGGGTTTTATTTGACTTTCAAGGACAATAAACATCTCATTGATATTTTAAGATGTGTATTATTTAAAATTTAAAGAAATGCAATGCATCTACTGATTTGTTATGGTAAGTTAGGTACCTACACATCTATTCTAGAATAAAATGTATTTTTATTAAACATATTTATCCTTCGAAATCTTGCATAGCCGACCTTGACGGTCAAAAGATTAAGTAATAGGCCTTTTCATGTTCGAAAATTTTTAGTGGGCTTGCGTCAAATTCTGTAATTTTTTTCGGTCAAAAAAAGTGTCCAAAAAAAATTACAGAATTTGACGCATGTAAACAGAAAATTTTCGAATATGAAAAGGCCTATTATCTATAAACGGAGCCTTACATGTTGTTAGATTGATTGACAGTGTCAGGCCACGATACAACTAAAATAGTGGCTGGAGCCGTTCCGTGTAATTGCTGTTCTCCCTTAACTCCTAGGACAGAATGTCACTATAAAATTTTCAGGTTACTTCACCTGTCAGGGATATTGAATACTCTCTTCGAGGTGTCATTCCTTTGTACGCAGATTCGGAACCTCTGTGTACTGATTCTCTTGAAAATCCTAGATGTCGTTCTTACATGTCGCGTCTTCAAATAGAGAATATATTAAAATTGAAGTTCTCATAAGTTTGTTGGTCATCTCTTTTCTGCAATATTCAAATGACGTAAACTTTTAGGTAGCAAAGAACAATCTTCCGATTATTATATCGAACATTTTACCAAAAATTTGTCAGGCTTCAAGATTATTTAGAATATTTTCAATTTCTTTTTTAACCGACTTCCAAAAAGGGGGAGGTTATCAATTCGTCGCGTATTTTTCCGCTTTTTTTTGTATGTATGTTAACTGATTTCTTCTCCTGTGGTGAACCGTTTTGGGTGAATATGGTCTTGTTTAATAGAGTATATATCCGGATTGGTGAAACTTCAAATTTTGGAAAAGAATTCTATTGGTAAACTGGTAAAATTTGTGAATGAACACATGCATGCATGGAAATCGACCAATATCCCTAATATTTTAGTCGATTTTTCGATAACTCCTTATGGATGTGTATAGTTTTTTAACGTTTAATCTATTAAGGAAGATCTTTAGGTGATCTCATATACTTTTCTGCGACGTGCAACTTGCAGTTTTGCAGAATTTCGCCGAAAATTCCAAAATTCTTATCAAAAATTTCTTCGAAATGACATAACGGACATTTCCTCATAAATATTTTAATTCCAACGTAATAGTGCGGTAATTTTAGGCACTGGAAGTTTTAATTACGAATTTGAAAATTTTCTATGTACATCTTAAGCATATAGGTAGTAAAGCATAGTATTTTCGGCTCCTTAAATTAATGAGTACCAAGCTCGTTTTGTTTGCATACCAGTTAAATACCTATTTAAATGCAAATTTTTCCATTTTGCGAAGACGGTGCTTTTGGTTGTCACATTCTCCCGGCCTAATAGAAAATTCAGTGACAACAAAGGTCAAACTTTAAACTGGTACTTGGAGGCTTATAGACAGGGTGTTTAGTTATAGCAAACAAAATCACAAAGTAAAGTTGTAGAAGGAGTTGCATTTATATGAAGATTGAAATATAGGACGGACTAGAATGATAGTGGTCCGTGGGCAGCCGTATATACAGGATGGTTGGAATATAGGGTGGACTGAACGTAAAAAACTTATAAAAATGTTGAAAAAAATGTGAAATTAAAATTATATAGGGTGATTAAAAAACTGTTATATGATGTGGACATAAGCAAATCATATACAGGATGGTTGAAATATACGCTGGAGTTGAATTATATTTATACAGTGTGATTAAAAAATTATTTCTTCTATAGCCCATAAAAAGTTGCATAAAGTGTGGAGAGGAATTAATATTACACAGGGCGATAACATAAAATGTTAAAAAGGAAATAATTTATGGGGTAGCCCACAAGGAGTTATATACTATGGTTGAAATATAGGACATTTGACCCCGTAAATATAGGATGGCTTCTACTCCGTCCTATAGTTTACAGAAGGCAGCTAACCAATTTATGCTTGTCCGTGGGTAGTCGTATGTACAGGCTGGTTGGTACATAGGTTGGAGTGGAATTATCTAGTTATACAAGGTTGTCAAAAAAAGTTGAAAAAAGGTTACATGGCGTAGTCCATAAGGCATAAATATATTTTGGGCTTATTGAGTCAACGCGTACTAGTACATTTTGTTCGTAAAGATTTACCTGTCAATTTAAATGATAAAGTATCATTGTGTAATGTTGAGGCTTTCGATGTTACCTGGTTCTGTCTATTAAGGTTATACATACAAAATAACAAATAAAGAATGAAAACTACCTGAGTTCAAAAAAAAACTAAAAAGTTGAAAATAAAACATTTAAAAAAATATATAACCGACTTCTACCAATAACTAAAAAGCTAAAAATAATTATAACAAAATATAACTCTCGCAAATAAATAACACATTCAATGTTGTAAGGTACCTACCCAGGAAGTAAAAAATGTAAACATTAAAAGGTGCTCATTCTGTACAAATTAATTACCTACCAATCTAGTATATTTTTGAAGTCGGTGCCAAGCAACAATCAAGTTTGATGAATTAGTAGATAAGTACGCAATGAAGGATTTCATAGATTTGTTGGTCATCTACTTTAGGTGCAATATTTGTACAGAATGAGCACCTTTAATGTTTACATTTTTTACTTCCTGGGTAGGTACAATCTTACCACATTGAATGTGTTATTTATTTGCTAGTTATATTTTGTTATAACTATTTTTAGCTTTTTAGTTATAGGTAGAAGTCGGTTATATATTTTTTTAATGTTTTATATTTCAATAGATTTGTCAATATGACGTCGTCATTACACCTGCTTCCCCGAATTCTCCTCAACTTTATTTCTTACAAAACTATACTTTTGACAAAAGAACCCCAATAATGTTTACAATAGGATGAAATACAGTCGAATTTCGGCCAGTGGACGACCTCTAGAGAACCCTTCTACTATTGTACGCAGCAGTTGTTTCGTAGCTGCCATCAACATTATGTCGTCCATGTATAACAAATAGTCTATCTTTAATGCTTGTAGGTTGTTGTGTTTGAGACTGAACCCAAAGTTACTCGAGTTCAGTTTGGGTGAGAGAGGGTTCATGGCAAGGCAAAACCAAAGTTGTCCAGGAGAGTCGGCGTCATTCAGAAATATTTTGGGTTGCCAACAATACAATTATTTACTTCATAGAGTTTGAGTACCTGAATGAGTCAATCAGGTGGAACTCAATCAAAGGCATTTTTGTATTCCACATATTCCATGTAGAGGTTTCGTCGTTAGGTGTGGGTTTGATTGCAGAAAACAGAATCAAATATTAGTTGTTCTTTGCATCCTATCGAATTTACGCGCATCCCTTTTGTTGTTCAGTAATTATGTTGTTCAGCTCACAATGTCTGAAAATACGATTATTAACGCACGATGTTATAAGTTTGTATAAGGTTGGGTCCTGTGTACATAGGTAGTCCTTTGTATGTAGCACCATGCGTAAGGAAACTAGGCATCTTGTGTGGATGGATAATTATGTCATTCTTAAACTTTGTTAATGTTTCGCTATTTGTCCACGAGAGTCTGAGCAAGTCTTTGTATTCTGTTGTTCCTGACCACTCGTTGGTACTCCGTCAGTCTTCCAATGTCTTTCCGAATAGAATTGATTTTCCCTTCAAGCCTTCTTGGCAAAGGTGGTATTCGTGGTGTTTATCTAAATTGGGGAGGGTCTTGCTTTGGTCTTATAACGAATCTAATTGTTCTGCAGATGGTTGTTGCAACACATTAGATGGTTGGTGTAGCGACTTTAACGTATTAACATCTAAAACATAGTTTGGCAAGATAAATTTGTTCATTGCCTGCAGTATGGTACCCAATTTCTTTTAAGTTTTAATTTTAAGAGTTGATATAGTCAGTGGAATAATTCCACTATGCTCTATAAGAGCTCCTTCTATTTCTGCTTGGATTTTTTCAAGCAGGTCAACTTTGGTTGGCTGTTCTTGTTGAAGTTCTTGAGTCTTGTCCGCTCTTTGTGTCAAAGGTGTTTCAGGCTCTGGATCTATTGTATTTCGACAAATACTTCGCGCCAAACTGAGCACTTTATTGTGTCTACTTGTTCAGCCGAAATAAGGCATTCTTCAAGATGACACGATATTCATCGACGACTTTCTGTTCACTAGCTTGTAGCTCTGGGTACTCAAGTCCACTTTTCAGTCCCGCTTGATTGAGCGCTGGCTGTTGATACTGCGCAACACTTCCTCGTCTGGAGTTCTCGTTATCGTATAACTCCGTTGATGACGGCCACCTTTTTGCTGTGACTGTATTTGAGAGTGTTGTTGTGGTTCCGGCGACTACTATTATTAATAATATTAATTATTTTGTAATTTATAATTATGCTGAACTAAGGAGATTTTTCTAAAATAATTTTAAATGCTACTATAATTAGCTTAGCTGCAAACATTTTTAAACAATTGCAAAATATATATGAGCTATTTTAGATTTTAAAATGGTTCAAAAGAAATGAAAAACAGGAAAGTGTTTTGAAAAAGTTCAGCTGTTCAGCTTGAAAAGTGTCAATGAAAAGAATATTTAATTTTAGATATCTTTTAAAATATTGCAAGAAATAACTGAAAATTAAAATTGCAAATAACTTCCAAAAATATTGAGTTCGGTTCCAGATAGTTTACTATCTAATATTTAAATTGTGAAATTTTCCTAATTTAAGTAGCATTATAATAGACGATTTTCAAGATTCTGATGCCATCCCATTTTGATCTTGGTCACACTGTATATATATACATTATGCGTGACTCAGTATTTCACAAAGAGAAAAATAGCAGAATAATGTACTGTTTGACACAAAAACTATTACAAATTGACCGAAATAATTCAATGTTGTTAGATAACTACTTCTCTCTCTTCTCTCCTGTTATGTTTCTTTGAGGGCACTACTAATAATTGGTGAAATTTGAGTTTTTTTTGCAATACTAATTGATATGTCATTTACAAGGGACGTAAAAATATCGTTTATATGTAATAAATAATTTATTTAAAATAAATAGATGCAGTCATTTTCAGAACATTTTGTTTCCTTTACCAAGCTGGAGCAACAGCTTTGACGGCAACCTTCGCTGGTTCATTTTGAACAACAGCATTGAATCCATTGTATGGGTCCGCAGTGTATTGTACAATACGCCTTGAACCATCAGCTTCAATGAGTGAGTAGCTTCCCTTAACTACATCTCCTTCACGATGTTCTTCTTGAGTTTTACTGTCACCAGTTTGGGGATCGCTGACACCATAACTGTATTGATATGGGGCAGGAGCGAAGTCCTCGGCAACAACAGCTTTAGCAATAGGTGCGGCATACGATACTGGAGCAGCCACTTTAAGAGCTGGGGCAGAGTAAGCTAATGGAGTCGCAACCCTAAGAGCTGGAGAAGCATAAGCTAATGGGGCTGGCTGTTGAGCGGAAACACTAGAATATGAGACATCAGTAGCGGCTGAGTAATGTGGCCGAGAAGAATATCCGAGGAGTCCAGCGTGGGCAGTAGCTATGGCTACAGTGAAAACTAGGATCTGAAAATATAAAGTTTACTCATATTTATAGTTCAGTATTTGGAAATATATGAGGTAGTACTGTGGAATGAAAATATGTCATAAATTGTTTCAATAAAATAACTTACATTGAAAGTCATGGTATTTCTTGGTTGCTTTCGGTGATGTGATGTAGTTAGGCATTTTTTCTTTCTTATATACTGTGTGCCTTAGAATATACTTTTTGCAATACTACAACTTTCGCTGCGAACTCGTCTTACGTTTTATATGCATATTAATTACAAATTCATTAATAATTCAAGTCACCTATATTACCATTTTAAAAGACTTCAAGGCTGATCAAACTATTCGAAATATGCAGTAATTTTATTATTAGTATTCATAGTGCTATAATTTTTAACTCGACCACAGTAAGATAAGTAGTCTTCATTACGAACAGTGAATGGAGAATTTCAATTACGAGGCACACAGAAATATTAAACAAATAACAGAAAAAGCAAAAGTTAGAAATTTCATTATAGTATATATACAATTACACGAAATATTCTTTTAAATTAAAAAAAAAACACTGCAACAAAGTTTATTAAAAAAACAAAATTTCAAAGTTTAGAAATTAGTTAAGTTTGATGTGAGGTAAATTAGATGACAGGATATTTAGAATCCTCGTTAAATACAAGTGTTGCTGATTGCATAACCAAAAACGTATTCTTTAACAAAAGAAATATATATTATTGGTGTAACGGCACTTGTGCAAAAGCAACATCGGTTTGTTTACATATGAGTGAAAATTTGGGGTAAGAAAAATAATTGGATCATTCTTTACTTTGAAGCGGTATCCAACTTTAATACAGCTTAATTTAGAAGAAGAGTTCAATAAGAATTGCCACCAGCAGAAATAATGACAATTGTTTCGCATCTAATATTGTTTTGTGTTCGTGGCTGGATAATTAAACAATAACACAGGTCTAAAAAAAGTTTTCTGTACTTTACATGTGACATATGATATCCCAACTATTTTTGCCTTAACACGAATCTGCCGTCAGATTTGGCCTATCACCCTTCAGTCTTCAGCAAATAGCTGAAAAGCTTCAGTAAAATGAACACTTGGGGGCTAGTCGAATCTGCACATGTGATGTATAGGTTCCGATGTATTTTCACATGTTGAACATGTTTTTGCTACCAAAACCACTTCATCTCCTGTCAATCTTCAGAAAATCGCTAAAAACCTTCAGAAAACTTTGGAAGACTGGTCAAACCTGCACTTGCGACATATGGTTTTTGACGTAATTTTGAGTTCTGAGCAATGTTAGCATTGCTAAAATTGTTTCATCCCCTGTTGGTCTTCAGGAAATCGCTGAAAACCTTAAGAAAATTAAAGACTTTAGAAGACTGGTCAAACCTGCAAATTTTCATTGCCTAAGAAATTAAATAAATACGTGTTTACTAGATAAAATAACTAAATAAGAAACATAAATATAAGTCTAGATGAAAAGACTGGATGAAAAATTTAGCAAAACCTTCAAAAAAATCGATAAAAAGTTAAAAAATTGTAAAAGTAAAAGTAAAAATACAGCGCCACGGTCGCATGATGCCGATCACTGCGGGCCCGCTCTCCCGCCCTCACCAGCCACCGATTTTGAAGAGTTTTTGGATTTAAGTCTGTATATGTTGCTATTAATATTATAAAATAATTTTTACTTTAGATTTTTGTTAATAAATATTTTGCAAGAATTAGGTTGACCGTAAATTAATATTTCTCCAGAATAAGTTTAAATTAAAAGTTAAAAAAGCTGAAAACGTGTTTCAATCATTAATATATCACCTATCATAGAGGTTAAAATGGCTTTGGATTTCAAGAAAGCCAGGACGGAACTTGAAAATATCGATGAATGTTTTTAAGAAGCGAAACATTTATACAGAAATCTTGTAAATGATATCGTGCACATCTTAAGACGTGCTAATAGAAAGTAATTTGCTTTTTGTAAATCTTTTAAAATAATGTAAAAGCTGAAAACGTGTTTTAATCGTTAATATGTCACCTATCATACAAGTGAAAATGGTTTAGATTTCAAGAAAGATGGGATATAATTAGAAAATGTTGATAAATATTCAAGGAAACGAAAATGAAACACCCTAAATGATATCTTGCTCACCGTAAAATATGTCAAAGAGATAGTAGTATTCTTTTTTGTATATATTTTAAAATAATGTGAGAAACAAGTGAATACGAAAAATCCAAAATCGGTTAAAGTTGCACATAAAACGGTGGAAGAAATTGCAACAGAGGAAAGCAGCACAGAAAACCATAGCTTATCCATTGTCACCAGTCGTGAAAGCCACACTTTAATTAATTATTACATACGCCTTTTAAGAAACATTACTACTGAAATTTGAGATTTCACAATTGAGTCCCGGAGTTATTCTGTCATCCATGCCAACAAATTACAATACATAGATTACGTTAAGATTAGATACATCTATAGTATTATTGATATAGTTTAATTAGTTATTAATGTTTAAAAAAATTTGCACGTTAATCAGTACTTGGGCGTTAAGCATAAAGGGAATCTTGACAACGCAATTATTGAGAAAAACCTTTTTAAACGTAAGTCGGTGGAATTGATTTATATTAACAACCAACCCAACTGTATAAATATGAAAGCAGATGTATGTAATCGTAGTGAATTCTATTGTAATTTGTTGGATATTGATGACAGAATATCTCGGGAACAAAATAGTGAAATCTGTAATTTCACAGGTACTGTTTCTTACCTTGAAAGGACCTGGCCTAAAAACTGTGCCTCCTTTAGAACCTGAAACACTGCTTAGGGTTGAGTCTCAGTTTGGCATTTTTCCTAATTCTGGAAAATAGTGCGCCGAGGTTCTTCAGGTAGTAATACTAGGCGGGTTCTCCATGCAGTACGTACTTCATTATTTTCTCGAAAGTAGCGGGCGAAACAGCCATTTATGGGTGGACAGTATTGTATATTCTATGTCGTTATCGTAAAACCCAACTTGCTAATATCCTAGGGTGGAAAATCAACGGACCTTGCTAGGGTGGTTAGAGTGTCATTAATTCTAGGGAGGGCTCTTCTTTTTCGGTACGCCGTTCAATTTACTATTGCCTACATAGAAACGGTTGAGTCTAACCTTCATTTTTATTACAATTTTTCGGGAAACTTTTCCTGAAAAATGCATTGTTTTTCAGTTATTTCCCGATAAACCTTTCAAATTTTGTTTTGACAAATAAAAGCTATAACTCCGTTTGTATGGTTCTACAGAAACCACAATTTTTTTGTTTTTTATAAGCTACATATTTGATCCAAATATTTTTTTCTTAAAGTGAATATTTTAAAAGTTTACGAAAAACCGTATGAAAACATGTTTTTTTTGTTGAAAAATCGATAACTTCACTTGCGATTAACTAGAAAAGAATTGACTTTCAGAAAACTTTATGGAACACAAGTTGCTTAAAATTAGTTAATTGATTCATTCCCGGCTTTTTTTGATATAATATTTTTCATCCCCGAGATGGGGTAACCCCCTCCCCCCCAAGAAAGACAAAACCCCCGGCACAAGTTGAGCTTTGAACCAGAAGAAATTTTTAGGAAAATCGGTGTTGCTTGGACAAATTACCTCGAAAAATGGTCATTGGCTGGGCTATGTTTGATAAAAACATTGCTGCCAAATTATCAAAATAATTAAATGTTGGTAAGTGCTTCTGATCTATGGTCAATCTTGCATTATCTTTTTTGAATAGATTATAAAAATTTATCACATTTGATTTCTATATAAATTGAAGCATTATTAATGTTTTGTAGAATTGAAACGGAATATTTTAATATTAGTCTAATTAGTCTTTTACTATAAGAGTACAAAAACATATTGAAGGTAATAAATAATTTAATCAAAATAAATAGATGCAGTTGTTTTCACAATATTTAGTCTCCATTACCAGGCTGGGGCAACAGCTTTTACGACAACTTTAGCTGGTTCATTTTGCACAACAGCATTGAATCCATTGTATGGGTCTGCAGTGTATTGTACAATACGCTTTGAACCATCAGCTTCAATGAGCGAGTAGCTTCCCTTAACCACATCTCCTTCACGATGTTCTTCTTGAGTTTTACTGTCACCGTCTGTGGATCGCTGACACCTTAACTGTATTGGTATGGGGCAGAGGCAAAGTCCTCAGCAACAACAGCCTTAGCAATAGGTGCAGCATACAATACTGGAGCCGCAACCCTTAGAGCTGGTGAAGCATAGGCTACTGGGGCAGCTACTTTAAGACTTGGAGCAGCATAAATTACAGGTGCTCGCTTTTGAGCAGAGACACTAGAATATGAGACATCAGTAGCAGCTGAGTAATGTGGCCGAGCAGAATATCCGAGGAGTCCAGCGTGGGCAGTATGTACAGCTATAGCCAGAACCAAGAACGGAAAATATTAAAGTCAACTGTTTTTTTTGCATTTGGAAATACAATAAATATTATCATCGGAATAAAAAATACTAACTTTTCGTGTTTTTTTTAGTTAGTGTCGTAATTTCTTTGACAGGTTTCAGTAAACCTACAATTTTTTTCGTATGACTTCTATCCTAGGAATCACAGCGAAAGGGAGAAACACACAGTACGACTCCGATTTGGAGTCACTGTGAGCTAGATTTACGTGAAACTCCTGGATGTCGGAATTCATTTCGCTTTAAAATATTAAATTCGGTTATATGTACTATATACATAAATAATTATTCGAGAATTCAATCAGTTGAGAGGAGCGCAATTGATGAAGGTTTTCGACTAGAAACAATATATTGTTTTGCGTTCAATGGAGTAAAAAATCTCTAAAAGTTAATATCGTAATTTCTTTGACAGGTTTTAGTAAACCAACGAATTTTTTCGAATGATTTCTATCGTAGGAATCTCAGGGAAACGGCGTTACCCACAGTACTACTTGGAGTCTCTGCGAGCTAGATTTTCCTGAAATTCCTGGAAGTGGGAATTGTCCAGTGTTTAACCCGATCGGTAGAGAATGTCCGCTAGCAGACCGGAACCATCGTCTGCACATTAGAGAAATGATTTTCGGGTTGATTCGAGAAGCGAGGTGTACGCTATATTAGGGGCCTGCCGCAGACTGCTTAAATGCCGTGGGTTTAGAAAATGCTGTAACAGTGGCTAACACTGTGGTCTGTACACTCGACCTTTGAAGATAAACTCGTCGGACGAATTCGCCCCTTTATGAGTATGAAGGATTCTCATCGGGTGAGAACTACACTTGATGCTGTCTAGGATTTATGAATTTTACCCTGGTATGGAACTCGAGATCTTCTGAGCTTACTTGTTTTCAAACTTCTTTATATTATATAAATAGCCAAAAACTAATAAATATATTGACTAGTAGTGGTGTGACATGATGCGGTTGAATTGTTTTGTTTTCTTGTACTGTTTTCAGAGATCATGGACTTAATATATGTATTTCAATTTATGCTAAGGGGTGTATCATTTTTATTTAGTCACTTACAATAAAATGTTCAGAATTTATATTACTTGATTAATATTTATTGAGGCAAACTAGCGATTTGCGAAAGATTTGGCCCACAATCTTCACAACAGGATTCTCTGGATAAAATGTTGACACGGTTTTCATCCAACTAGGGAGTTTCGTCACTTCGATGGTGTTTTTGAAAGCAATATTGTTTTTTTTACGATTTTCTGAAAAACTGCATGTACAATTCATAGAAAATTATGTGAGATAACTCTGACTCTTAATTAATCCAATGCAAATTAAAACACTATACAAATCCATAAGGGGTTTTAGATAAATCGACTAATGTATTATGTACACTGGTCGATTTCCATGAATGTATATGTTCAATCCCAATTTTTATCAGTTTACGAATACAATTTATTTCTCAAATATGCAATTTCATCAAGCCGGATGTAGAATCTATTAGAGAAAACAATAAGTATTAAAGTTGGTTCACAATTGGAAATTTCACCAGTCTGGATGTCCGCTATATTAAGCAAAAAATCATTATTCAAATTGGTTCACAACCCGAGAAGAAACCGGGTAACATACATACAAAAGGAATCCCACCGAATTGATAACCTCCTTCTTTCAGGAAGTCGGTTAAATATACAGGCTGCCCTCTAAGTTGGTAATTATTCTATATACTCGTATTTCCATCAATACAAATTAAGATACTATCATTATCCTTCATAAATCAATTGTAATTCAACTGTGTGAATATTTAAACTTACTAAATGACGATTATAAAATGGAGTCATTGAAATAATATTAAATCAAGAGTCTCAGTCAAACAGATGTCAGTCTACGATTTCAAAATCACTGCTTATGGAGATAATGAAACTTTTTTTGAAAATGACAAAAAATTAATAAATCACTATAGACATATAACGACATGGCAAGAATTTTTATAATTTCAAGCCGATTTGTATATTGTTATAACATTTAATTTACGCTCCCAGACATTAAGAAAACTTCGAGAAAGTAATCATTCTAAATAAAAACTAAAATTGCGAATACGATATAAACCAGTCAAATAAACAAGAATAACAAAAACGGGAGTCCCGAAATATTCGACTAATGATAAAAACAAGCTTTTGATTTCATTTCGGAATTGCAAACGATGTACGTTGGCGTTTCAGAATGACAGAGAAAAATCTTGATCGGGCGACGATAAGTAAGAGCTCTATTGCCTTATTAGGGAGAAATTTGGTGGATAGCCGTTCAGTGAAGATCTTAGATATTAGGCACCGTTGTTATTGTAACTACTGTGAGTTTATTTTGGTCAAATAAAGATGTTTATAGTGAGTTTAAAAATTTTATAATTGAACCCATGCAGTCTTTAACAATATTATATCTGATGGTTTTTATAACATACAAGACTTATCATTCGATCCTTCAGGGAAAGTAGGATGTAAAAATGCTGTGAAAAAAGGGTCTTTACTAGTTTTTGTAATTAGTCTACTCTTATTATATTATTTATCTATATTAGAAGTTGTCATGATAAAAATATAGAAATCTTTGTACAAAGTAATAAGTAAACCTAATTAGAATTAGTTTCCATTTCAAGACACATTTATTGATTACACTAGAATATAGTAGTGATGGGGTTATCGAATACCAAGAATCGACCAGTATTCGATTCCTGAAAGTTCTCCAGACATCTCGAAAACTTGCGGCTTGTACTTGTATTCGTATGTACTCTCAGTTCTCGATCCTCGGTTCTCGGCAAAACTAACTTCTCATCGTAAGCACTCGGAGATTTATTTATCAGTGTTGTTTTGTCACGATATCGGATGGTTATCTCCCATGTCTAATATTCGGTGCTCGTTGTCGCACTTCTTTAAAGATGCTGGCATTACGGGGAAATATTACTAGTACGGATAAGTCCATTATAAAAAATATATTTTTAGGGGTCAACTAATATAATAAGTGAGCTAAAACTTTTCAAAACAAACAAAACTGAAAATTGTTAAATAAAAATATAGGGTCAGTTAGATAGTAAATAATATGAACTAAAAATACTAATATTTATATACAGGGTTGAAATATATTATTTAAACAAAATGTAAATAAAATATTAATAAAAACTTTGAATACAAACAAAATTGATACGAACTAACATAAAGATACTTTAGTATTACTTACAGAAGCTATATTATATAGCATCTAAATTTTTGGGTGATTTCTTCTTTTCTGTACAATTACAGACGAATTACGCGGCTCTCTTTTTTGCTGAGATACTAACACCAGTTCTCGGTACTCGAGAAAGTTCTCGATTCCTAGAAGCTCTTGAGTACCGAGTTCTCGATTCTTAAAAGTATTCGATTTTGCCCGTCACTAGAATATACCTAAAATTGATATAAGAACTAGTACAACTATTGTTGTATCATCCTACTCAGGTTTTTTCCTCTCCTAGTAAGTAAGAATTTTCAAGGAAAATTAATGTACTAATCTGTGGTTTGTAATAACTTAACTTCTATATTTTATGAGTATGTCGACTCACAGTATGAATTAAGGCGTTAAGGCGGGGCACAATTTTGAAACGAAATGCCACCCGAGATGACGCGACGTTTGTTAGGTTAAATCAAATCTTACTATTTTTTATCGCTTGAAACACACCATACCTGACAATACAAGATGCGGCTGTTTGTAGCGTGTTTCTAGGCACAAAAAATACTACGATTTGAGGTGACGTAACACGCGTCAGGTGGTTTCGGGTGGCGTCGCGTTACGACAATGTGCCCTTACTAAAATTCTAGAAATTAAAATAAGAAAATGAATTTAATACTAATAAATAATTTATTCAAAATAAATAGAGACAGTCAATTTAACAAGATTTTTTTCCACTTTACCAAGCTGGAGTAGATATTTTGGGAACATTCTATGCAACAGCTTTTACAGCTACATTTGCTGGTTCATTGTAAACAACATCATTGAATCTATTGTACGTATCGACAATGTATTCTATAACGCGTATTGAACCATCGGCTTCAATGAGAGAATAGCTCTCTTAAACTACATCTGCTTTACCTTGTTCTTCTTGGCTTTTCCTACCTCCAGGTTGAGGAATTCCTCGGCAACTACTGTAAGGGCTGGGCAGAGAAAGTAATTGATGCAGCTACCTTAAATGGTTGGATAAGCACATCAGTAGCAGCTTAGGCAGAATATCCCAGGAGACCACCGCTTGCAACAGCAACGATAGCAGTCGTAATAAAGACTGCGGTTCAATACTGGAAAAAATGAATATTAGCTATATTTTCATATAATGTGGGTGTAGGGTGAATTTTTATTAATGAGCAGAACTCATTTTTAAAGTCATGTTGCTCGTTAGCTGGTTTGAAGATACATAAATTTTGATATAAGATAAGTTTATGGGTAAACTGTTAAAAGTAAATGACCCAGATAAAGAATTTAATAGACATTTCCTGAAAAAAGTTAAGGTTGTTTAATGTCTTTTGCACACGTAAAAATTGAATGTTAATAGTCTGTTAATAGACTCAAAAATTTAGTTCCTTGTATTTGATATTTGAATATAATTACAAATTTTCACTCAATATCAATTTAACTATTGAAATTTACAATACAACTAGTTGAACATTTTGATATTGACAATTAATAATTGATCAAAACAGGGTAGTTGTTTCCCAATAGGATAAACAAATACATTTTTCAAAAACAATTGCACCAACAGCGCCAATCTTCTTTATCTCGGGACATCTCTTTTATAAAGGTAGTCTGATCAATCCTAAATAAATGTTAATAAAATTACACAAATGAATAGAAACACCAAGTTTTCATTTCGCCTGTACAGGATTCTTATCTAGTATCCATAGTTTTGTTAATGTTAAGCAAAACAATGAAATAAATATTTTTTTGTTAACACATAATAAAAGGCTTCTTACTATCACCCTCATCGAAACTTTTTTCCAATACATTTATTTTAAAGTTAGGGATTCAAATTGACTTCATCTTTAAATTGCCCCTACAAAGAGGAATATAATAACATTGAGCAAAGTTTTATTACATGTAGGACATGTAGGTACGGATGTTGTACTAATACTCCTATAACCTTAAAGAATAAAGAAAAGTTAACTGACACAGTTCAGGAAAGTAAAATAAATTTTGTAACTAAAGCATTGTATTAATATTCAAATCAAAATGAACAATTACATAAGGAACTCAATAATAAAATATAATTCCATCAAAGAAACATTATCATGAAATACAAATTTTCCTATTTATATGGTGAAACTGTCAAATAAAAAATTATAATTAAGTGTAAACATTTTGGTGATATATCAAAGGCTGAAGAAACAATCAAAGACAGATTTCAAAAATTAATATTAATGTGGAGAAAAAAAAGAACCCTATATAAGTATTGTTGGGATTTTGAATATCGAGGATGACTTAACCTCAATTTACCGCGATATTATAATTGATGATATAAGTTGCAGATACAGTCTAGAGCATGATGGTGCTAACATTAGACATACTTACAAAAATAAGAAGAACAACAAGTGGACTATTATATTAAGTCTAAATAAATCAAACTATGAATGTATTATGTATTATGAAATGTTATTTTCGACATTACAGATATATAGTAATAGACGATTTTAATGAAATGCTTGTAATAAGTGTAACGTAACATATATAGACACACTGTGATATGGACATTTATCTCATAAGTGCAGCAACACCCTCACTTGTTGTTATTGTGCAGGAAATTATGAGAGTAATAAATGTAGTAAGAATAGCAAATTAAAGTGCATATGTTACAATCTAAGTAATGAAAAATACAAACATAATTTGCAAACGGATCATTCGGCCTCTGAAAAGTTAAACTGTAATACTTATCAACAATTAGTCAGGAAACGGCTTACCCTTTCTATCCATTAAATAAAGACAACTCAAATGGACACAATTTTACAAGAAAGTAGGTGCAAACTACTGGTTTTGTTTCCTAATTTAGCTGTAGTGGGGAATATAGAATTTGATATATAAGATGATGTGAATTAATTCAATCAGAAATATATTAATATTGAAAATACCGAAATTTTTACTTATGATAAGTTAAGAATTTTGAATACCACAATGCAGATAAAAAACTGTTGTAACAGTGATATTCACAGTTTACAGATCTCCCAAATTATCTAAGGCAGAATTTATAACAAGTTTAGAAAACTTATTAAGGGATTTGAGAAATGTTAACCATTAATCGTTATATTATTGAGGACTTTAATATAGATTTATAAACGATAGATCACTATTCAAATAAGTTTCTTATCAACTTTCCTGAAAAAGGTTATATACCAGGTTACCAGAAAAATACTAGACCTTCCGTTAATGATAAGAATAAAGGCACCTGTATTGATAACTGAGATTTTGGAAGGTAATACTTATACTCTGAAAAATTCTATTACTGAACATTATTCCTTAATAATTAAAATTACAGAAAATCTATTTAAGTAATATTACTGATAATTACTACTGTGTATGCTTAAAAATATTGCAAACAGCCTAAATTGGAATAGCATACACTTTATTAGGGATTTAAATATTCATATGGAAGCATTTATTAGGAATATTAACGACTATGTCGAAACTGCTCAAAATTCTAGGAAAAGTAAAGTTGAAGGAAAATGAAAGTAAAATTAAAGAAAAACTTTATCTTACATGGAGAAAAAATCCTACAAATATATTGGCTGAAACTAAAAACAAAGAAAATCTCAAAATTTTCAATAAAGTTATAAATGAAGCTAAATCTACCTATAACAAAAAAAAATGAGAATAACATAAATGACACAAGAAAAATAATCATTTTAATTATATTATGGATGAAAACAATCAAAAATAATTTCTGAATGTAATATACTACGAATAATTACTTCACTGGTGGAAAATTAAGCATTAATATTCCCACAACTCAAAATAATATGATATGATATGCTCACCATGAATGATAAACAATTTATGTGCAACAAACCAACAGACTCAAACGAATTAAGCAAAATTGTACAAACTATGAAAGTAAGAAATGGGGGAGTTTATAAAATAAGTTCTCAAATTTTGAAACATATTTCAATTTATATTGTTGATTCTTTAAGTTATATCATAAATTTATGTATTAGTCTTGCAGAAATTGTACCTGTGCATAAAGGAGGAAGTTAATCTTGCCTATCTAACTATCGGCCAATTTCACTTATTCCAAACATTACAAAAATTTTTAAAAAGTGCTGCATTCTAGAATCTTTAATTTTATTAATAAATGTAAAATATTAAATGGATTTACTCAAATTACTAACATGATGCACTGTAACTTAGATACAAGCAAACCTTCAATAATTATGTTTCTAGATTTGGCAAAAGCATTCGATACTGTTAACCACAATATATTATTCAAAAAAGCATATAATTTAGGAATCTTTAAATTAATTATCTTAAAAATAGACAGCAAAGAGTTAAAATTAATGAAAAATACAGTACTTATAGAAACATAATTATTGGGTTGCCACAGGGTACCATTCTAGGTCCTCTACTTTTTATACAATATGTCAATGATCTACTGTATCGAATGCCAAATGAAACTATACTGTCATACGTAGATGATACGGCAGTAATATCTTCTGCCAACACCTGGGATGAAGCCCAACCTAAGATGCATTTATTGTTTAGGGAAGTGAATCAGTGGTTAGTATCCAATAAATTATCCCTTAATATAATTAAAACTATTTATATTGCTTTTGGGTGCTACTGTGATAGTGGGCCAAAGAAAATGAATATATGTATAAATGGCTACATCAATAATAGAGTTGAACATCACACATACTTAGGAATTATTTTTGATTTTAACCTTAAGTGGAAAAAACATATTAGTACTTGGTTTTTGTGTTTTATAGATTATCGAAAATAATGTCAGCTGTTATAATAAAAATAAAGTGCTTCAAAATAGATTACTTAAAATCAAGAATAAAAATTCTAATAATACAAGCAAAAATTCAGTTATCTTGTAGATTAGTTGCTCTTGAATCATTATGTTATCATTATTAAACATTTAAAACTAGTGTAAATAGAAATAAAGCTACTCAACTAGCTAAAATAGATAAAATAATTTTTACCAATAAATACGAGTATATTTAATTTATTACCAAAGGAATACAAATGTATGGTGAACTATAAAAAATCAAACAAAAAGATATTCTTATTTTGCATCACATGCAATTCAGTAGTTGTGGGCGGGAAATTTACCAAGACAAATAATTCTGTATCCAGGTAGGTGTGTGGTACCCAGTGAGAGGTTATAAATCCGTACGTCTCCTGGGTCCCGATTCTTGAAACCATTCGACGGCTCTACCACTCGACTTCGAACGTATGTCGTATGAAATCTGACACAAATGAAGTTTAATATATGGATTAAACTTTATATAACTCAATTTTTCATGCGACTTACGTCGAAAGTCGAGTAGTTCGAGAATCGGGCCCCAGGGCCCCTGTGTGATTGTCACAAATGTATGCAAAAGCCAACATGCCACTGTACCTGGTCTCTGAGAACTGCCTGATAAAGGGTACTTCTATTTCTTGGGCACAGGTCAGAGTATCGGTGATGCTAATATTTTCCACATATAGAGAAATATTTGCCTGTAACTGGCTCATCAGAAGACAATGCTGCTTAGCGAGAAATGATTTGATGCGATCGAAATTGATAGTATAGGCAATCAGATTTCCTCTTCATTTGTTGATATCTGGAAATATTGGTTGATATTAATTGTTGCACGACTATGTACCTCTTAATTTATGAGTTAATATGTTCCACTACTTATCAGTGTATTTTCTAATTAGTTACTACGGTTTTTCTTAAGTCTGGCATTTTTTTGGTGTATTTAGCCCTGCTCTTTCGTTGATTTATTAGTTTTAACTATATTAGATCAAAGGTCCCGACGGGGACTAATCCTTAGGCGAGTTATTCGTCTTTCTAATCTGCGGGTTGTTATATTTTTATCAGTAAGGAATATCTGTGCCGAAAACTTGCAAATTCGAATGATTAAATTCAGATGGTAGCTTAATGGTTATAGAAATGTTGATAGTTCATCGCGCGATACTACCTATTGTATTAGCATATTCAGTTGTATGTGGTGTTAGTAGTCAGACACATCACCAAGTAGTACTGATTAATAAATTATTCCGTCTAACTATTAGTTTCAGAAAAGACAAAGTTACATTTTGTCATTGAAGACTTTTTTATGAACCAACAGTCAAATCAGTCAATATTTATGGCTTTAATAATTTTTTGATTTATATTTAGTGAGAAGTCAGAAGACTACACTTGTCTACGTTTTGTGACTTTCAAAAAGACGCAATTCCCTAAATTTAACCCATAAAGAAGTAAATTTGCAAAAAAGCTGGTACAACGTATGTTTATTTTTATACAGAAGCATAAACACCAGTTTCCACATTTGTAATTTTAAAAATTAGGAATTTCCGTTTAACCTTTCACCCTCTTTTTAAATCCCTTAACGGAATAAGAAACTTTTATTCACAATTTTTAGTTTCGTTAAGTAGGTTTTAAATTGTAAATTTTTCAACAGAATGCTGTAGCACCATACGTAATTAAAACACACATTTACTAAGTGAACTGCTCAGCATACATTTCTGTGATATATTTCAACAACATATCTTGTTAATTTGTTCATTTCAAATAAAATATTTAAAGGTTTCAAACGTCAAAATTTCCCCACTGAAACTAATAAAGTAAACTCAGAACTAATAAAGTAAATTAAACATTGCAATGCCCAATTTAATTATTCTAAGTTGGAAATATAGACAGTATAGACACTGAGATAATAGCGAATATTGTCGAATATATTTTTGAAAAGAACTCCTGTTAATACTTATATGCAATAAATTATAAAAAATGCCATAATGTATTTACAAAAACTTTTAAGATTTACCTTTCCTCATCTTCTTGGGTTATCCTCAAATAATCCCTATGGTGTCGAACTACCACTCATTTTAGCCAGCTACTATTTTCTTATAATTATAAACCCCCATGGAATAGATTTAATTGTATGGATCTCGGTTAAAATTAATTCTATTTAAGTAACTAATCACTTCTTGAGAGCCAATTAACGATCATAATTCGGCCCTTATGTGGTACTGTTAAAAATTATTGATCAAATTCACATGTATCATTTAACATTAACCCTTCTTCCTTAGCACCATTATTTACATAAAAATCTATCACTAGCTTCTATACATCCTTGAGGCTAGCACCCTTTAGGCCGGAAGTTTCATATGCAACTATTAAAAAAATCCTTTCGTAGCATGTTTATATTCTCTAAATGATTGTCAGATATAATGTTCTTTATTTAAAATGGATGTCAAATTTTTGAGATAATTATTGCTGTTAAGATAGTACAAGTCTAATTTCACACTTAAACTAGTCCACTTTTTAGTTCAATAAAGAAGGAACTAGGGAAAGCGTGTAGTTGATGTACTATCTAGTGCAAAGAAAATAACAACTAAACCAGGCTTTTACGATCACTAGTTTTAGTACTCACGAAATATCGTTTTTTTTATTCTAAAAGAATATTTTGCAACAGTGTACGAGTGAAAGCGTTGCTAACGTTCTCCATACAATAAAAATCAATTTGAAAGAAATAAATAATTTATTCAAAATAAATAAAGGCAGTCATTTTATGAAATTTGTTTTCTTTTTTTACCAAGCTGGAGCAGCTATTTTGGCAACAATTGGAGCAACAGCTTTTACAGCAACTTTTGCTGGTTCATTGTGAACAACAGCATTGAATCCGTTGTGTGGATCAGCAGTGTATTCTACAATACGTCTAGAACCATCAGCTTCAATGAGAGAGTAGCTACCTCTCACTACATCTCCTTCACGTTGTTCTTCTTGGCTTTTGCTGTCTCCAGTGTGAGGGTCGTTGACACCATAGTTATATTGATAATGGGCAGGGGCGAATTCTTCGGCAACAACAGCTTTAGCAATAGGTGCAGCATATGCTACTGGAGCAGCTACTCTAAGGGCTGGAGCAGCAAGTCTTAGAGCTGGAGCAGCATAAGCTAATGGTGCGGCTACTTTAAGACCTGGAGCAGCAAGAGCTACAGGAGCTGATTGTTGGGCTGAGACTGTAGAGTATGACACATCAGTGGCAGCTGAGTAATGTGGTTGAGCAGAGTACCCAATGAAGCCAGCGCGGGCAATGGCAACGAACGCAGCAAAAGCAAAGACCTGAAAATATAATATTTAATCAAGAATGTGCTTCAATACTTGGAAAATTTATCAACAATTTGTATATACAGTTTCCAATAATGAATTAAACTCACTTTCAAAGTCATGTTGTTTGTTTCTTGGTATTGATGATATGATATACTTACAAATTTTTCATTTATATATACTATTTGTTTTGCAATAGGTGGGCGTTAGACAAATTCTACTTTCTCTCTAAACTACTACTAGTATTACGTTTTTTGCATTTTATAAGCGACCTCATATGTAGATATAAATGACCCAGATAATGAACTCTTTTAAGATTTTTTTTGAAAAATGTCAAGGTCACTCGACGTCTTTTAAATTAATGAAATAATTTTACAAATATTGTAAGACTCGTTTTAAATTGAAGTCAGTAAGAGTTTACAAATGTAACCACCTGTCAACAAAAACCACGAACTTAAAATCTTTTAAAATATAATATAAACAGTTATTGCTGTAATCATTATCAATGTAGTAACAAAATTTCTCTACTCACAAAATGAGCTTGTAGAAAATTTAACTTCGTACTGTAGAGATAGATAGTTAAGTTATTATCTGAATAGTAAATTAAAATCAGAAGCAATTACAGGTGCCACGATATTTGAACAAAACTATAAAAATGGAAAATTTTTACTTACGCTTTAGGAAATATATCAATTTTGTTCGTTTATAGTCGAATAATTAAGTCGTTTGTGATCTTGGTCTTTTGTGACTAGAATATCTGATGAACGGTCTCGCCTATAAATGATATGATATTATCTTTTCCAGTTTTTACAATCCGTTGAACGCAAGAAACTCCTAGATGTCGAAATTCAATTCGCCACAAAATAGAAATAAGTCTTGTGTGCAAAAGTTTCGAAAGGTTAGCAAACATACTTGCTTTGAAAGACTTAGTTAACAATTAAGTTTTTTTCGTGAGAGTCCTGACATAGCATCCAAACGTGAGCCTCTTGGTTAGACAGACCACAATAATCTAGAGTAACGGGGACAGGATATAAATGCGGCCGCACGACAGGAGTAGTTGAGTATAGACGTATTAGTCTGGTAGTGATTGAGAATTTTTGGTGAAAATAAAGAAGACTTATATTCGGTGTATCGATTGTTTTAAAACCATACAGTTCGTAACAATATTTATTTACAATGTGTTTCTGTATTTAAAATTTTTACAATTCATAAATAAACTTGCGTTCGTGATAGTTTGCACTGCAACGACGAATCTGAGATGCTAAATTAAACGTCTGTTGTAAGGAACTTGGTGGAACTGAAATGTTACAGCTTCTGAAATAACAACTCATTTATGTGTCGCCCTGTTATGTCGACTTATGCTATTTGATGCCTGGTTTACAACGTTTTTGGAGAGTTGTTAGAAAACCCATTTTATTTGTGAATACCGTAAGCATAGGATTGATGAGTTAGTGCAGTAGCCGTGACTCTTGTTAAGAGACTGTCACTCTGTTTTCTCAATTAAAATTAGAAATAAACGTATTACTACTACTATTACTACAGTGATTACAGAAAATGACCTCAATCGAAAGATAGTTGTGGCATTTCTGGTTTGTACATTTCTGATTTTTTGGGAATAACACCACATTGATGGAAAGTCTGTATATTTCAAATAGTCCAAACGTTTCAGGGTCTAAGTCAGAACAATTCAATGGGAATAAAACATAACACAACTGAACAAGAAAATTAAAAATTCAAAAGGTTCCCAATGACAAATTAAGTAATTCATAATTTGACATTAAATGTTTAACAATAAAACTGAAACGCTTAGGAACTTTGAAGACTTATACATCTAAATTGCCCGGACCAAAAATAGGTTGACATTCTTGTGCAGATGTCTGGAGATTATTCCCAAAATATTAATATTTCGTCAACCATACATAGCTGAAAGAATCCATAGCATAATGGAACGAGCAAGCTTCGCAGCCGTAAGAGACAGGGTTCAGTTCAGTTTTATCGTTTCAGTAAATTTAAATAAAAAAAAATATATAAGGCATGTACTGAATTTCCTTGCTTATCGTATACCACAAACCGAATTTAATAAAATTAAAAAGAGTACTCTTCAGCTTCTTTTAAATTACAATATACCAAAAAATAACGAATAAAACAAATATCTTGATCTAAGAAAACTTAAATAATCTATTAGATAAAGTATTAAATAATTCAAAAACCTCAGACTTAAAGGCCTTTGCAATTGCTCCAGAAGCTAGCCCAAAATTTGATATTATCAGTTCTATAGAACAAAATGCTAAGAAATTTAATTTTAGTGAACCTCAGGAATATCGTATAAAAACAAACATTTAACTTGAAAAGCCTTTACATATCAAAAATAATGTTTCTAAAAATGAGCTAGTTGCAGTTAAAGTGTTAAAAAATGACAGTATCATAAAAGCTTTACCGGCAGATGAAGGCAGTGCCACAGTAATTTTAAATAAAAATAAATATGATGTTAAAATTCAGAATATAATCACACAAGGACAGTACACTAAATTAAACAAAGATCCAAGAAATTTTATTGAAAATTAAATATGCCGCTTACCAATCAATCACAGACACGAATTTATTGAACAAGAATTCTTACTTCACACTATTCCAAGCCACCAAATTTCTATGGTATACACCTCAAATTTATAAACCCAACATCCCTTTAAGGCCAATTGTCAGTTCCATAAATTCTTGCAGTGAACTGAAAATTTCTTTCTAAAGATCATTTCTGCACTTACAGGTAATTCTAATTCTCATTTTAAAAACAGTGCACATTTCTTAGACAAATTATACCATATAGAATACAAAAATACTTTCATATTAGTAAGTTTTGACGTTGTAAACCTATACAATAATGTCCCTGTCGCCAAAACACTAAAGCAAAAGAACGAATAAAACATGATTCGTTACTAAATGAAATTGAAAAACATTGTGAAAACGAAATAAAAACAGCTGTATGTATAAAAAAGCTAAGATTGACTTGATTCGATTAAGAATATCATGTAGACTGGCAGACCAGAGAACGACTGGAAAATTCTTCGAAAGACTAAACCGATATAAACGGTGACGATGTCATACGAACAGTTTAGGTTTGGAAGCAGCGTGTAGTACTCCACCAAATAGTATTAGTCATTGTGTTTTTGTAAGAGAGTTTTAGTCCGTGGTACACCGTACCAAAAAAAAGTTAATAGCTAAAGTTTTCTTACCTTATTGAATCGATTGTTAATGACGAGTCCACCGCTAAACAGGCGTACAGTAGTTTGGCGTTGGGGTGTTTTTCGTGTATTTTTATCTTTATATGAGCTAAAATCACTGTTCTGATATCAATAAATTTAATGAAGAACAAACATTTACAAAAATTTTCTAACAATTATCCTAAAAATTTCATCAATAAAGAGTTAGATAATATTGAGCACAAAACAATCAGAAATACTTAACACCAAGTTGCTCCAAACGATAAAAATACCCCTGATAATCACATTACTGCAATAACCATACTTTACAAAAGTTCAAAAAAACTCCAAACTGAGGGCAATAGATTTAATAATAAAACAACAATCAAAACTGTAAATATACTGAAATCAACTATATCAATAACTAAACCAAATAACGTAACACAAAATTCAAACAATTGCATTTACAAAACTTGTTGTGAATGTCACAAAATTGATGTTGAAAAAACCTCTAGACCTATAAATGTTCGAATAAAGGAACACAAAAATTGTATGAAGAAACGACAATTCGAAAAGTGAACATTGTCATAACATACAATTTCAAAATTCAACCATATTACATAAAGAAGAACACAATACAAAGCGAAAGCTGAAAGAATCGGATTTAATTTTAGTAATGAAAGCGGTGGTATCTCTAGTAGTTCTGTAGAACTCAACCGTTCCTAGTTGCCCATAATCAATATTGAAATTAATAATGGTAATGTCTTTTTGAACAACCCTGTTTCGGGACAGTTCCTGGGTCTTCCCTTATGACTTTAATATGATCTCTGGAACGTCAGAGTTTATTTGATCTCATTTTTGACCAATTCACTATCTTATAACAAAGTCGTACCTACGAGAACCACATGAAATTCTGAAGTATATTTTTCAAATTCTTCCGATTTGAAAGAAGCTTTGTTATTTCACATGAAATTTACAATGTTTTAGTGCTACCCTGTAAAAAAACCTCAGTTTTATTGTCAAATATTTTATGTCAAATTCTGAGTTACTTAATTTTTCATTGGCGCACCCTTTGAATTTTTTTATTTTCTTGCTTAGGTGTGTTATTTTTTATTACCATTGAAAACGGGGTCTGATTTAGACAGACCCGAAAACCTGTGGACTTTTTGAAATATACAGACTTTCCAGAAATGTGGTGTTATTCCCAAAAAATCAGAAAAAATTATATAATACACAAAATATTCCGCGATAATTTGTACACGTATACTTTACCCATTTTTAAACAGATATATCTTAAAATGTTGTAGTAACATCATTGATTATGAAAAAAATATGGGTGTTATTTATATTTATTATTCTGATTATGGTATACATAATTGTTGCCGCTTTTGATTGATGATGATAGTAATATTTTTCTACTTACTAAATGCAGATATTTTTCTAAAATTTATCTTATAATAGACAATTTATTTAATAATATGTGGACTGTGGCTCTACCTTGTAAATTTGTACAGTCAACTAGTATTCTCAGCATAATTTGAATAAGTTCACTGTTAAATTAACTTAAATGTCATATATCAAACTTTCATTTTGCATTTTATATTTCCAATACATGTTTAAATCCAATGAAATATGAATATACAGATTTTTTTTCGATTGTGGTGGAGACATATTCAATGATTTCTATTGCCGGTAACAATAACAATACATCTTTTGTTGCATAGAAAAAAAAAGGTATTCGGTAAATTTATTTTTATTCTTTGGTGCTTAATAGTTATAAATAAAGAAGTTTGAACACTTTGCAAATTACTATCAAATGAAAGCAAAACAAAATAAACCGATAGACACTTCCTTACTATGAAGCAAATACAATAAAAATCAATTGCTTTCAGAGTTTGTCCCAGTGAGCCTTTTGATTCGTGCGTTCAAACCTAACAAATACCCAAGTTTCAATAAAATTAGGAAAAAGCTAAACTCCATAAAAATTATGCAGTGTCTGTTCAGATTTATACAGGTTTTTGTATTTAGCCATACTGCTTATAATTTTAGTACCGAAAATAAAATGCAATTCAAATAATATTACTTATCGAAGATTTTGTTTGTAAAAAATAATGTTATATTTGTGCAAATTGAAATAAGGAAAATAAGTTTGAATTTACTAAATAATTTATTTAAAATAAATAATGGCAGTCATATCAAAAAAATTGGTTTCGTTATTACCAGGCTGGAGCAGCTACTTTGGCAACAATTGGAGCAACAGCTTTTACAGCAACTTTAGCTGGTTCGTTGTGGACAACAGCATTGAATCCATTGTGTGGATCAGCAGTGTATTCTACAATACGCCTTGAACCATCGGCTTCAATGAGAGAGTAGCTACCTCTAACTACATCTCCTTCACGTTGTTCTTCTTGGCTTTTGCTGTCTCCAGTTTGAGGGTCGTTGACACCATAGTTATATTGGTAATGCGCAGGGGCGAATTCTTCAGCTACAACAGCTTTAGCGATAGGTGCAGCATAAGCTACTGGAGCTGGGGCAGCGAAAGCAACTGGAGCAGCAGCTCTTAAAGCTGGAGCACCAATTCGTAGAGGTGGGGCGCCAATTCGTAGAGCTGGGGCAGCATTAGCTAATGGAGCAGCTACTCTAAGACCTGGTGCAGCATATGCCACAGGGGCAGGCTGTGGAGCTGACACACTAGAATACGAAACATCAGTAGCAGCTGAGTAGTGAGGCTGGGCAGCATATCCGATGACACCAGCATGGGCAACAGCTAGGATGGCAGCGAAGGCTAAGAACTGAAAACGAAAATAAATATTTTAAACTATGCCTGAGTTTAAAAATCTAAAATATATAAATATAAAAGAGGAATTTTATTTTTCTTGTTATTATTTAACGGGTTCTAACTTACTTTGAATGCCATGTTAAGTTGTTAAATTCTCCTAATTGTGTGATTCAGTCACGTATTTTTTTTATCTTTTATATTGTTCTTAAATTGGGTGGGTAAAATTTGCATTAGATCAGTTCTACTTTTACTGTAAGAGACTAACATTTGGTTTACTTTCGATTGTCAAGTGCAAATTCATAGACATCAATAAATGACCCAGATTATCGTATCAGATAAAAGATTTTCAAGGCTGTGCAATGTCGTTCAAGTTATGTAGTTGTAAAATTTGGTCAAATTTATTTATTGAATGCATTATTAGTTAATAAATTAGCAACTCATACATAATTTTAGATTTTAATAATGAAATCAAAATTAACAAATTTTTGTGCAACCGAGCGTATATAATAGGTTCCTTTCAAAGCATGAATATTATGAAGAATTTCCATCGTTTCCGAAATATCATTCAATACCTATATCATTTTCAGTTGTCATTTCATTATTTCAAACGTACATATTTTTAACAAATCGTGCAACTTAAAATTTTCATGCCTAAATTGAAGCCCGTTTGAAATTAGATTACAAGTCCCAGTTTTTGAAATGGGAAGTGGGTGCTAGTAATATATCGTGTGAAAGATCTCTTTGTTTTCTATTCATAGATGTTATTGTTTTCTAAATTTATTGCAGTAATTAACACATAAAAGTTGTTTCCCGTTTAGGTCTTGAAAATGATAGAGTTACGATGACCCCACTAGCCCCGTTTAAAACGTTTTCACAAATTGATTTCTGATTATAACTCCATGATAGTAGTTGTCATATTCTTACTTGTTTGAATTTCTTTAACTCAAAAGTTAAATTAACAGAAATTTACAAACTTCTACAGATTATTGGTTCGAAAATAACAAATAAGCACAAATGGAAGTTACGTCTTTTATAATGAAACATTTGCGGGTTTGCTGCCTATAACTCATGAGACAATTAGTAAAATAAAAAAGCAATTTTGAGAGCAGCTGTCAATGTAAGAAGTAATGTTAATAAATTGAATTTAATAACTGGTCTTCTGGAAAATCCACATATGTCCAGTCGACAAACAACTGCATCATTTGCAGTTCGCAAATAATTATTTTTTCAAATGTTAAAGGAAAACAAAATGCATTCTTACACGATAATACCAACTTAGGAGCTAATGGAAAACCGATTTTGATAGGAGCAATTTTTTGGAAAGAATTGTGGAAGAAATGTTTTATAACCCATGCTGTTATCTTTATATATAACATTCTAAATAACAGAAAATATTCCGATTGTGGCTTGATCAATAGCGTTAAGTTTAGGGTCCCCAAAATTAGCTTAAGACTACTCTCATCTAATCTCTTCTACATTAACAACGGAAGCCCTTCGCCCTTCACTTATCTACTCAGTGTCTGCAATGATATGCTGTCCAATAACATAGTTCCTGACCTATTTAACATCAAATTTGGTGAGCTTAGGCGCATATTATTGCTGCATCAGGATGCAATCCCTTCATGATATTGGCATGTCTGTGACAGTGTCAAATACTTGTGTACTGTTTAACCCTTCACATGTAAGTACCTATTTGGTGTTTGTAAAGAGAGAATAAATAAATAACAACGGTATCTTATTACATGATACTATCTTCAACCCATTGAATGCACGAAAATATATTGTTTCTAGTCGAAAACTATCATCAGTTGCATTCCCCTCAACTGATTGAAATCTCGAATAATTATTCATATATTTAGTACATACAAGTGAATTTAATATTTTATCGTGAAATGAATTTCGATATCTTGGGGTTTCAGAAAAAACTAGCTTACAGAGACTCCAAAGCAGGAGTCCTACTTTATGTATCGCCATTTCTCTGTGATTCCTAGGATAGAAATCAGACGAAAAAATTCGTAGGATATGTAAAACCTATAAAAGAAATTATGATACTATCTTATCGAAATTCTTCAGTCCCTTGAACGCACGACAATTTATTGTTTCTGATCGAGAAACTTCAACAATTTATGTATTTAGTAAATTTAACAACGAAATGAATTTCAACATCTACGACTTTCACGAAAAACTAGCTCACAGAGACTCCAAATTACGAAAAGATTATATCAAAATTTTATTATAGGTTTTAATTTTTTTTCATGAGATTTCGATATTAGAAACCACAGGGAAACGGCGTTACACACGGGACGACTCCCGATTTAGAGCCTCTGTGAGCTAGTTTTTCCTCAAACCCCTAGATATCGAAATCTCTTCCCGGTAATTAATTACAATATGTTATATATTCTGATAAGTGTACTTTCACTCTTAAGCCAAGAACTGCAATACCTTAAAAATGTTTATCTGTGAATGGAGGTTTAAATTATTATAATTATTTAGCACTCTTCCAAAATAATGTCGGCCAAGCTTTGGCAAATTTATATCCTGGTTTAGCACACTCTGCAGTTGCAGCCAATATGATGATATACTTCTAGTAAGGTAGAGCACTGCTACGCTACCAACTTAAAAACAATAACTGATATAATGAATTTATTCAATATGACAATTTCACACTGTATACTTTGCTGGTAAATAAACTATGCAACTGTACAGAAATACAACCACTTTATATTCATTCAGTGGACTTTTATAAGTTTGGCAGGAGTACCTTTATTTCTGTTTCAACTTTGTGTAGTACTCTACTTAAAATTAACCATCTTTAACAAAAAACATTCTCTAAATAAACATGGCGTCAAAAAATTGTCCTTAAAAAAAGAATATTGATAAAAAAATACTACTGAAAATACCATCCTGTTCCACGGACTTCTCAGCGAATTGGTATTAGAGGTGGAATTACTTGAATTTAAATTCTAGCCTTATTATATGAAATTATACGAAAAGTATGGACGACACGAGCAAGGAAATTTTGAAACGAGTTACATATAAACTTGATGTAAAGTTAAAATTCTGGAATAACGAGATAAAAAGAAGACGCAAATTCCAGAAGAAATTTAATAAAAGTTAGTTCAATCTTTTGATGACAAACGTAAAATTGATATAGAACCATTATGAGATTCTTGTCACTACCATGAAAAGTAAACTCGTTATCGTTAAAAGTAAACAACAGAACCTAATGGAAGAACTATTTCCCAAACACTTTGATCAACTCATGTAATTGGTGGCGCAGAGTAACGAAGTAGTTACCCACAGAATACCAAATGTGGAATGCAGATAAAAAGAAAACAAATGATGAAATGAACGTAACTAAACCTTCAATAGTTACTCTCGAAAATAAGGTCAAATATAACACTAATTCAACTCAACGCCTAGAACATCGTAAGTACTAAAGGTACCTTGATAAAACTAACCATTTTTGATGGTACTTAAACTGGGCCCATGTATAAACGACAATTGTTGTGGCTGCAGGCAGTGGCGTAACTATACCATGAGGAGGCGATGCGAACTTCTTTTAGTGGGGCCCTATCAGTCAAAATTGCAGGTTGTATTTAGTTTAATGTTAATATAGCACTTAAGTAGTAACGCAACTCTAACAACAATTTTATTTTCAAGAGCAAGGGTTTATACATTTGCAAGGAAATAACAATTAAATTTCAAAAAGATATTGTTATAAAAATCTATCCAGGCCCTCCCTTGTTTCATTCCGTGAGACATCAATCGCTGGGATAGCAAAAAAGAGCTAGAAAGTTCGGATGGGAAAAAACTTACCTCGAAATAACTCGACAAATGTAAAATTGACACCGAATTGTACGAGAGAATTCGATGCTGATTTTAAAAGAAGCGGCCCATCATCGCAGCAGTTGTGCGGCGAAGAGCTTATGTTGTATTATTATTGTGATATTCGAATCAGCTGTTGTGTATATTTGATGTAAATAAAAGTTCTAGAATGTGGTAGTGAATATTAGTTTTGCAATTTTAATTGAACCCACGTAGGTTATAACAATATTTATCTTTTCTCTGAACTTTCTGTTCCGCAAAAGTATCTATAACATCATCAAAGTTTAAAGATCGGGCCATTGTCCCATAGAGTTTCTTAAATAGGTTTTTATTAATTTTAGTTTTGAAAACTTTCGTTCATCAATTCAGTAAAGCTGCAGGATGTTTTACCTTCCTCTGACGAGTTTTAGAAAATTCAAGGGGAGGGACCATTTCTCTGCTGCACTATTTGCTTCCATTTTTAAATTAACAAATTCATATCGATACCTTTCCAATTCTTCTAGATAAATGTTCAAACGTTTTAAGGCATTTGAAATATCAGTGGCTTGAAATTGAAGAGCTTTATAGGCTGCATCGGTAGTTAGTAGAAATTTGCAATCGAAAACCAATAACATAATAAAATTGCTGTTTTCGATCTTCTTCTTGAGTGAAACAGCTTCATTTCTTTCAACTGATTTGCAATTTAACATAATTGTTGTCGCTTTTTGGACGTCAACAAATGTTCAAAGCAAAAACAACATCATAACGTCCTGCTCATTTAGTAATGTTTTTTAAGTTGAAGACTTGTTGAACTGTATCAAAAAAAAATATCAATAACCTCTCTTACTGTATCATTGAGTACTAGATTCAAGTTATGAGCAGCACAGTGAACGGCATTTGGCTCGGCATCTTTTATGAGCTTTCAACTCCACCGTAAGTCTCTTTCATTGGGTTAGCACCATCATATCATTGTCCTCGACACTTATTTAGAAGAATATTTTTGTCATTTATGGATTTAATAATTTGTTGGACCTTGCTAAGGCAGTTTGATCCGTAACTTCACGAAATCCTAAAAATGTCTCTTCAATGACGGCTGCTTTTGGGATTCCATTACCATCTTTTTCGATCATACAATAACTCTAAATTTTACACATTTGATCATTTATTTAAATATATTGATATTTATTTCATTTATGAATGCATTTTCTACTTTTCGAATCAGGAGAGAAATTAGCTCATTTTGTATTTTTGGACTTAAGTATTTTATCTGGCTCTTTGGTTTACTTAACAATTTTTGTAAAATTTTTCTAATAACTCAACAATACTCAAAAAGGTCATTGCTATCTGCGCTCTATGGCCACAAAAGGCTAAATTACACGTTGAAAGTGTGAGAGTAACGTCAAGTAGTCTAGAAAGTACTTGCCGCCAAAAGATTTTTCTTTTTTGATCATGCTCTTTATCAAGTGTTCCGTGAACCCGCCACTGTTGATGCGTAAGACAAGAATCTAGATGAATTTTCGATGTTTCGTGTGATTCTATGGCGTATACAATTTGTTTCCAGTTGGCATAGCCTTCCATCCAAACATTTTGTATTTTTTAGATGTCCGATTTGCGAATAACCAGCACGGTTCACAATACACCTTCTGAAGTATTATCTTTTAAGAAGTTTACAATGTCCGTTTTCAATCACGAACCTTTTCACTTGATAAATTAGCTCTTTAAAATTACCCTAATCAGAAACATATGGCGAAGATACAATATTGTTCACACTTTGATTTTTGCTTGTATCTTGTGGTTGCTTTTCTGGATCTGGATAGATACTGGTGTCGTGTGCTGCATCTGGGAATTCTGGTATACTTTTAGTAAGGTCCAATTCTTCACTTTTCGGGCACTGCTGACTCGCTTTTTCATTAATAACGTCGTCATTCTTCAAGTACTAACTAATTTTAGGTAATTTTTTATTTTTTTCTTCAGTTTCCCTCTTTCTCTTTCGTTTTTCGCTCCCACTTAAAATTTTTCTAGAATTAAACTGTTTATTACCTAATTTTCACGATTTACTTTACTTGGCCACCATTTGCAGGTTCAATAAAACAACAAATACAAAAAATAAAATATACAAATGACCAATTGTCAAAAGTCAAAACAATCACGCAAAGAATGCGCACTCAGTTGAGTCCTCCATAAACAAAAAAGATGGCAGCGGCAGCGCCACGAAAAAAGTACTTTCTTGGTTAACAAAATGAGGGAATTACCCAACGGTCAATGACCATCCGCGCTGCCAACGTACTGCGAGAAAAAAATCTAGAAACCAATGAATGCGTTCTAAAATTGGTCAACATCTTTTTGTTTAGGATATGTTGAAATCTTTAATGATTAACTTCAATTCGTACTTTGGTCTTCAGTTGTCTCACTTTAATGAATTTTAAGCAGATACTTATAAAAAATTATAAAGTATATTTTTAAAGTAAAATAAAATTTATATACCTCAGGCACCATGTTAAAAAATACTTATAACCTTGCGCCCTCTTGAGTTGGGGCCCGTGGTATTTTGCCAGCCCTGCTACCCTGTAGTTACGCCACAGGCTGCTGATAATGACTGGGATAGCCAAGAAAAATCTACATAATTAGTAATTGCTTTAAGGGGCCTCATTTCAATTCCAAATGTAGTGTTGCCAAATTATAGCAAAAACTGTAAACTCCCATTTTTTTGCTCTATTTATTTTATTTGTTCGGCGATTTATTATTTATTAATTTTGATATTGATTTAAGTCTCCTTTAAGGGTTTTATTTTTCAAACTGTAACGTGTATGTCAAAAGCTATTCGTTCTGAAGAACCCAATTAAATTGAGTTGATGCTATCATTTCGAAAGCAGGAGTTAAAAACCTTAGTTGATAGTAGTAAATATTTGTAGATTATAGGCGTATACATACCTTAAATACACAATATACTGAAACTAATTACATATCGACGTAATGAATATTTTGTATTACAAACTGCTAAAAAGTCAGTTCAAATTGGTATTTTCCCGCGATCGCTAACCAACAGCGGCCATATTTCTCTCATTTTAAGCTTCAAAAGAAGTGTTGCCACACACACATAACAAAAACTGATAATTTCTATTTTTAGATTCTTTTAGCAATACCTATTTTACTTGTTGACCGACTCTCAATTTGTAGGTAATTTGATTGCTCATAAAACTCTTCTTTAGCGACCTATGGGTTAGTTAATATTCAAAAGAAAATTGTGTACCTTATTGCCTAAATACAACACATGTACATAAAAAAATCTTTTTAACCTTTTTTTTTAAATTTATTTCAGATTTTCAAATTGATGGGATAACAATGCCTTGGTTTTAAAAATAGATTTTTTTATTCCCTGGTGCATAATGGTTCCATTTTGAGGGAATGTAGATGGAAAGTAAAGAACTTTCAGACTGTCTTCTCTTTGCAACTGTCGATCCAGGACCAAGCGTTAACACTATCAAATAGAACGCTTTACCCAAAATAAACCTCAAATCACTTTATTACTATGAAACACAACGTGTAAAACGTTGAAACATTGAGAACTTGTAAAGCAAAAACCGTGGACTTTTAAAGTTTATTCCCAGGGAGTCTTGTTATTCAGGCCTCTCAAATAATTCCTTAAAAATTCGGAGTCCGTCCTGAGTTATACAATTTTTGCAAAAATCCATACTACTTACAAATTCAGTGTCAGAAATTAAATCTAATTTAAACAATATTACTCTTTGAACATATTGCAGCAGATTTCATGGACTCAATTATTTAATTGAATTTTTACACACATAATAAATGTATATTTTACCTAAATAAATTCACCTGTTAATAAAACAAAATGACTAATGTTATCGAGTCTCTCTCTATCTAAACAATACACGTCGCACTATATATTGCTCTCCTTATACGACCATCAGCCATAAATAGGTAGTGCGGAAAATGCCAAAATTCGATGTCAACTTCTGGTATGTCAGAGTGTATGTGTATTTTATTCTTCTTTCATTATTCGAAGTTTTCTGGGCTGCCGTTCCTACCTTTGTTTTTGTATTCGGCCGGTTTTTTAATTATTGTATTAGCAGTCTTTCAATTAGAATGATTAACTTAATTAAAAGGTTTCTAAATTTTTGGCTGCGTAAAATGAATGTTATAAAAATATGGTTAGTAAAAAATAATGTTATAATTGTGTAATTTCAAATAAGGAAAATAAGTTTGAATATGTAAAATAATTTATTTAAAATAAATAAAGGCAGTCATTTTAAGAATATTGGTGTTCTTTTTACCAGGCTGGAGCAGCTACTTTAGCAACAATTGGTGCAACAGCTTTTACAGCAACTTTAGCGGGTTCATTGTGAACAACAGCATTGAATCCATTGTTTGGATCAGCAGTGTATTCCACAATACGCCTTGAACCATCAGCTTCAATGAGAGAGTAGCTACCTCTAACTACATCTCCTTCACGTTGTTCTTCTTGGCTTTTGCTATCTCCAGTTTGAGGGTCGTTGACACCATAGTTATATTGGTAGTGGGCTGGGCTGAATTCTTCGGCAACAACAGCTTTAGCAATAGGTGCAGCATAAGCTACTGGAGCAGCTACTTTAAGGGCTGGGGCAGCAAAAGCAACTGGAGCAGCAGCTCTTAGAGCTGGAACACCAATTCGTAGAGCTGGGGCTCCAATTCGTAGAGCTGGGGCAGCATAACCGAATGGAGCAGGAGCAGCTACTTTAAGACCTGGAGCAGCATATGCTACAGGGGCAGGCTGTGGAGCTGAGACACTAGAATACGAAACATCAGTAGCAGCTGAATAGTGAGGCTGGGCAGCATATCCGACGAGACCTGCACGAGCAACAGCAACGAGGGCAGCGAAAGTTAAGATCTGAAAATCAAAAAAACATATTTCAGGCGATACTTGAGCAAAATTTATATATTAAGTTTGTGTAATAATAAATTGACATTTTTATCTGATTATTCTGACTTACTTTGAAAGCCATGTTAAGCTGTTAAATTCTCCAGTTTGAGTGATTTAGTCATATATTTTCCCTTCTTATATATATTTTTTTGTTTAATCCGGGTGGGTGAAATTATCATTAGATCAAGTCTATTTTTATGATTACATAAAAATAGGTCAACATTTGTTTTACTTTCGTTTGATTAGTGCGAATTCGTGAACTTGTGTAAATGACCCAGATAATTATTTCAATTAAAACTTTAGAGAATTTCAAGGCCGTTCAATGTCGTTTGAGTTATGTAGTTTTAAAATATAGTTATACTGAATTACTGAATGAAATTATGATGCAATAGTAGTTAATATATCAGTAACATATATATATATATATATATATATATATATATATATATATATATATATGTTTTTAAGTTTTCGCGGGCACTAAATGTATTAGATGGTTTCCGGGAATTCATCCGCGTAGTTGATAACTGATCCCTGGTGCCCTCTTCAGGTCGGTTCGCATAATTCTCGTAGCCTTCTGCTTTCGCTTCTAGTAACTCGAATATTGCCGAAACGTCGTCATTTTACCATCGATCCCGGCAGTTATCGGTTATCAACTACGCGGATGAATTCCCGGAAACCATCTAATATATATATATATATATATATATATATATATATATAATATATATATATATATATATATATATATATATATATATTTAAATTGGACATTTAATTAAAATTAACAAAATTAATGCTACTGATAATAACTATTAAATTTCAATCACAACGTATTTAAAATACTCTATTGATAAAAATCATTCATAAACTCTTTCCGCTTTTTATTTGTCTACTTTCCTTCTCTACATGTTTTGTAGTAAAATATAGGTGGAATTTATGTACAGGTTTTCTGGATATACTTTGACACTTTTGAATTTTACTAATTATGTATACAATAAGTTCTTTCATGTAATCATTGAAATATTAAATGTATTAGTATTTCGATATGCCATATTCCGTTAATTAATAATTTTGCCATCTTATTTCCTAAATATGGGCTAACAACTGTCAATCTTCAAATAATAGGTAAAATGCATCTATTTTATATAATTTAAATCACTTACAAAATTGTAAAAATTATTTATAAGCCATTAATAAGTGAAATAATAAAGATTATATCTTGATTAGTTGAATAACAAGTACAAACAAAAATTGATCTAACAAAATAATGAAAAATATATAAGTGGAATGCATGATCCATACAATAATTAATTATTAAGATACTAGCTAGGTTGGACAAGATCCTAATTGCTAACACATTTAACGTAACAAAGTGCTAAAAATCACAAAATTAGTAAACATTACCTTGCATTTTTTCACTGCTTGCCGAGTTGAAAAAGTAAAACATCACAGGAACGTATATAAGAAATCTTGAAAATACTTAGCGATTAAACTTTATCAAAAGCAATAATTTCGATTTCTTGTCTTAAGAACACGTGAAATATAATGTCAGGTCGAACCACGATTTCTAGTTTGTTGCAAAATAAATTAGCCATCCATTGTTGATTTATTGTAATGAGTTGTTATTTATGAAATATATTCTGTGATTTATAATTCAAAATGTGTATTAGATACCTAGCCATTTCAAATTAATGCGGGACATTCTACAATATATGATTGTTAATTTTAATTTTCTATTTTTTATTAAATTTATTATACAATTTTTTTATTTATTTAAAAAACACATAAATTCGGAGCCAGCATTATTAGGAAAACAGTTGTTAACTAATAAGTTTGCTATATATTAAACTCTGATTATTTGTGTTCGTTTTGAAATTCACAGCTTGCTATTAGTTTTTGTTAATATTATAAAGCATTTCCAATATTTTTCTTTTCATTGTGTTAGACACTGAACAACAGGGTGATCGAAGTCAAAATTGTGACCAGTTATAAAGAGGAGTCAGTCAATGTTGTTCTACCATCTTTAGCCATGTGAGAAATTCTGCAATCATATTTGTGCTGATAAATAAGTTTGGACAATTTTTGTTTGGTTTCCCCAATATAGTTTTTATCACAATTAAGGCAATTAAGTTGGTATACTAAATTCGACTGAACAACAATAGGAGTTTTATCTTTAGTACGTGTAAATAAATTACCCACTGTTTTCATAGCATATGTGACAATTTTTATATGACTTTGGAATTCCATGAGATGAATAAGTTTATTACTTAAACCTGGAATCATCGGGATTTTAAGAAATTCAGTCTGATCCCTAGGATGAGTTATATTAGTGTTAGAGGAATAAAGAACACAGTTAATTAAAGATGAAGGGTAATTATTTAGTATACATATCCGTTTAATAAGTTCAATTTTTTTCTCCTTAAACTTGGGGTTGCCGAGGTTTCATTGATTTATTAATTGCTATTAATTGTTGTAAACTATGGCAAGATTTGAAATTAACAATTCTACCAGATGCAGAGGGCTTTTGATACCAATCAGTGACTAAATTATTGTTGGGTTCTTTTGTAAGCAAAACATCTAAGAATGGAATTTGATTTTCCTTTTCTGTTTCAATAGTAAATTGTAAATTAGGATGGGAGCTATTAAATGTTTCCAATATAATATTTTTATTGTTACTGCCTTCAGGAACTGCTGTAACAATATAATCTACATAAAGATTAAAACATATATATATATATATATATATATATATATATATATATATATATGTATAACTGACTTCTACTTATAACTAAAAAGCTAAAAATAATTATAACAAAATACTACTCTAGCAAATAAATAACATTCAATGGTGTTAGGTACCTACCCAGGAAGTAAAAAATATAAACATTAAAAGGTGCTCATTTTGTACGAATTAATTACCTACCAATCTAGTATATTTTTGAAGCCGGTGCCAAGCAAATCTAAAATCCTTCATTGCGTATTTATTTACTAATTCATCAAACTTGATTGTTGGTTGGCACCGACTTCAAAAATGTACTAGATTGGTAGGTAATTAATTTGTACAGAATGAGCACTTTTTAATGTTTATATTTTTACTTCCTGGGTAGGTACCTAACAACATTGAATGTGTTATTTATTTGCTAGGGTTGTATTTTGTTATAATTATTTTTAGCTTTTTAGTTATAGGTAGAAGTCGGTTATATATTTTTTAAAAATGTTTTATTTTCAACTTTTTAGTTTTTTTTTTGAACTCAGGTAGTTTTCATTCTTAATTTTACGAACAAAATGTACTAGTACGCGTTGACTTAATAAGCCCAAAATATATTTATGCCTTATGGACTACGCCATGTAACCTTTTTTCAACTTTTTTTCACAACCCTGTATAACTATAGATAATTCCACTCCAACCTATGTACATACGACTGCCCACTGACAAGCATAAATTTGTTAGCTGCCTTCTGTAAACTATAGGTCGGAGTAGAATCCATACCATATTTACGGAGTCAAATCCATCCTATATTTCAACCATAGTATATAACTCCTTGTGGGCTACACCATAAATTATTTCATTTTTAACATTTTATATTATCGCCCTGTGTAACGTTAATTCCTCTCCTCACTTTATACAACTTCCTATGGGCTATAAAAGAAATAATTTTTTAATCACACTGTATAAATATAACTCAACTTCAGCATATATTTCAACCATCCTGTATATGATTTGCTTATGTCCACATAATATAACAGATTTTTAATCACCCTATATAATTTTAATTTCATATTTTTTCCAACATTTTGATACCACCAAACGTCCAGTCCACCCAATATTCCAACCATCCTGTATATACGATTGACTACGGACCACTATCATTCTAGTCCGTAATATATTTCAATCTTCATATAAATGCAACTTCTTCTACCACTTTACTTTGTAATTTTGTTTGCTATAACTAAACACCCTGTCTATAAACGCACCAAACAGCAGTTTAAAGTTTGACATGTGTTGTCACTGAATTTTCTATTAGGCCGGGAGAATGTGACAACTCAAAGCACCGTCTTCGCAAAATGGAAAAATTTGCAATTAAATAGGTATTTGCCTGGTATACAAACAAAACGAGCTTGGTACCCATTGATTTAAGGAATTGAAAATACTATGCTTTACTACCTATATGCTTGAGATGTACATAGAAAATTTTCAAATTCTCAATTAAAACTTCCAGTGCCTAAAATTACCGCACTATTACGTTGGAATTAAAATATTTATGAGGTAATGTCCCTTATGTCATTTCGATGAAATTTTTGATAAGAATGTTGGAATTTTCGGCAATTTTCTGCAAAACTGCAAATTGCACGTCGCAGAAAGGATATGAGATCACCTAAGGATCTTCCTTAATAGATTAAACGTTAAAAAACTATACACATCCATAAGGAGGTATCGAAAAATCCACCAATATGTTAGGGATATTGGTCGATATGTTATTGAATAGAGAAGTTACATCTAGAGACACTAGTATAAAACCTTGCGGTAAAGTCACATTATTTATTTTTTCAACGAACTGGAAGGAATTTTTTACCTCATAATCAAAAGTTGGTGATATATTTTGTAAAATATGTCCTATGAATTTAGATATATTATAAATATTAGATCTAATGCAAGATACCACCGATCTAAGTGGGCACCTATCTTTATGGATTTTTGGTAAACCATAAATTTTAGGGGTAACTGAATTATAACAGGTCATTTGTTTGATTGTATTATGGTCTATATAGCCCAGTTTTTTTAAAATTACAATTTATTACAAACCTTAAAGCCGTTACAAAGGAACTGGCACCAAAGCCTTCATTTTTATAATTATTACAACATAATTGCTTAATTACTTTAACATCAGAAGCTAAACATAAAATACAATAAAACATTAGTCTCTGTTTTTTAAAAATGTTTTGAGATTACGTAGTATAATCTTCTCATTTCCTTGAAATATATTGATGTCGATTTTATTGTATACATCTATACTTTTGTAAATGGGAGAATTCTGGTGCTTATTTGTTCGGTAATAGTTGTTTCTTATCTGCTCTCTATCCTTAAATTGTAATAATGTTCAACTTTATTTAACTGTAATTTCTCTTTAATTTTGATTAAATTATTCCGCATCTTATACAATTATACTACTATTGCCATAGCATGGTAATAAATATCTCAGATAGATAGCAAATGTCTACATCTTCTTAATGCTCCGAGTATTGGAGCTACTTTATTCATTATATTATCTATATGTACATTCCAATTTAGTTTATCTGTAATTAAGCCTAAATATTTATATTGTTGTACCTTTTTGAGAGTGTTGTCATTTAGTTTAATCACTGGATGAATATATTTTTTTCCAACCTGATTAATATCCATATACACAGTTTTTTCTACATTAATGGTCAATTTGTTGTAGCATATCCAATCAAAATATTTTTTAAGATCATTATTTACTGTTATTCGTAGGCTTTTCACATTTGTTCCAGAATAAATTAGTACAGTATCATCACAAAATTTGTAATATGTTACCTGTATTCGAGCATATTTCAGACTATGTACATACAGTTGGTATTGTAGTGGTCCTAATACTGATCCCTGTGCTACTCCAACATTAATATTAGAAATTTTACTAATTTGTACATTTACTTCTGTGCATTGTTTTCTTCCTGTTGAATATGTTCTTAAGAATTCATAACGTGTTCCACGAAAACCCATCTTTTTCAGCTTTTCCAGTAATAAGTAAATATCAACTGTGTCGAACGCCTTTTGAAAGTCTATAAACACTGCAATAACATATTTATTTTTATCTATTTCTTTATATATGTATTCTAGTAGATCAACAATTGCTCCTAAAGTACTACTTTTCTTCTGAAATCCATATTGGTTTTCATCAAACTTAAAGTATTTTTCTATAAAATTTACCATCCTTCTTTTGGGAACTTTTTCTAAAATTTTGTTAAATGTACTCAATAAGGAGATAAGTCTGTAATTGTTAACATTGTCGTGTGAGTCTTTTTTGTATACTGGTGCTATTTTTGCTATTTTTAGTTCTTCTGGGTTAAAGCCGTTTTTTATTATATTGTTGATAATTTCAACTATTTTAGATCCAATGCTTTCAAATATTGTTATTATGTCTTTTTTTGGTATTTGTCAATACTTGGTGCACAGACATTTTTCAGTTCATCTATAATTTCTCTTACTGCCGTTATGCTTGTTTCATTTAGTAATTTATATAACATATTATTTGTAATAATTCTTTTTTCTTGTCTGCAGTTTGTACAACATTCAAGTAGATTGGACCCTTGACGAAGGATTTCTAAAGACAATATGTTAGAGATTATCGTCCTTTTGACTTCTTCGTGTATGGCTTATATGGTATGGGATTTAATAGTTTTTGTTATTCTGGATGCGATTCTAGAAAGTTTGGACAATATAATTCTCAAAATTTTTTATGGTCTTTCTTGATTTCTCGGTAAGTTGCCCGACTAGAATCTTCATATAGGTGCAAGCTACTAAATTATGTTTAAACAAAAGACTACTAGTATTTCAACAAAAAATGGCTATCGACTTTTATATATTAACATATGAATCAATATTGTAGTGAACAAAGAAAGATTGTCTGTAAGTGTTTTTTCCACACCCCTCCTCTGTATTAGACAAGTCATTGAATTTGCATATGAATCATGACATGAAATCTCAATGTCAAAATTTGCCTCGGCTGCTGATTGAAATATTCTTCATAGATTTTCTGAAAACCCAGAAATCCAGCTTTTTGATGTTGTTTCCACTGCATTTATTGATCGAACTGCTCTAGATCCTCCAAATGTGACACATTCTTTCAGAATGTATACAACAAAGAATCTTACAAATTCGAACTTTAATATTAAAAACTCGTTTGAAATTGGGTTACCAATCTTCTATACAATGCCAAATTTATATAATTTTGGTTTTATATATAACTTGTCTATATTAGCTTTAAATTGTAACAACTTGAAAAGTTAATAAATCAACTTAGTCAGGTTTACTCTTATTACAAAAAAAAAATTAGTGACAGATCTAGGATAAAACTATAGTTATTGTACTGGTTAGTACAATTACCTCTATAACAATTGAATCAGTTGTTTGGCCCCACTAAGAAATAATAAATATTGGTCGCTTAACCTCTGACATAAAAAAAAACTGATTTCCAAGCTGAATACGATTATAACCAGCTCACAGTATGTGCCATCATAGTTATACAGATTCTAATAAGAAAAATCAATTTGAAAGTAATAAATAATTTATTCAAAATAAATAGAAGCAGTCATTTTAGGAAAATGGTTTTGCTGTTTACCAGACTGGAGCAGCTACTTTAGCAACAACTGGAGCAACAGCTTTTACAGCAACTTTTGCTGGTTCATTGTGAACAACAGCGTTGAATCCATTGTGTGGATCAGCAGTGTATTGTACAATACGTCTTGAACCATCAGCTTCAATTAGAGAGTAGCTGCCTCTCACTACATCTCCTTCACGTTGTTCTTCTTGGCTTTTGCTGTCTCCAGTGTGAGGGTCGTTGACACCATAGTTATATTGGTAATGGGCAGGAGCGAATTCTTCGGCAACAACAGCTTTAGCAATAGGTGCAGCATATGCTACTGGAGCAGCGACTCTAAGGGCTGGAGCAGCGAAAGCAAGTGGAGCAGGAGCTCTTAAAACTGGGGCAGAAACTCTTACAGCTGGGGCAGCATAAGATAATGGAGCAGTTAATTTAAGACCTGGACCTGCATATGCTACAGGAGCTGGCTGTGGAGCTGAAACACTGGAATATGAGACATCTGTAGCAGCTGAATAGTGCGGCTGGGCAGCATATCCGATGGCACCAGCATGGGCAACAGCTACTAGGGCAGCGAATGATAAAATCTAAAAATAAAAACAAAATATTCTTATATATATATATAATAATATAAGCTAATAATATATATAGATATAAGCTTTTATAATCGCAATTATCAATTATTTTCTAGGGTCTTATGCAACTTACTTTGAAAGCCATGTCGTTTAATTTGTTAAACTCTCCAAATTGTGTGAATCGGTCATTGATTTCTTCTTCTTTTATACTATTTTTAATTTAAATTGGGTGGGTAAAATTTGCATTAGATCAATTCTACTTTTATTGTAATAGGTCACTAGTTGCTTTACTTTCGTTTGTTAAGTGCGAATTCATGGACTTGAATAAATGACCCAGATAAGTATTTCAATTACAATTTCAGAGGTTTTCAAGGCTGTTCAATGTCGTTTAAGTTACGTCGCGGTTTAGTGAATGAAAGTCTGATGCAATAATAATTAATATTTTACACATAATTTGGTATCTTAATAGTGCAAGTTGAATTAAAATTAACAAAATGTCTACTATTTATAAAATCCAATCACAGCATTATGAGTATTGCAAACAGTTACAGATTCATTTGAAAAGAAAGAACCTATTTCACCAATTCTTGCTATAAATCTGAAAAAATGGGCATACTACATACACTGATCAAAACATAGGTGCAGTTCAAATTCATAATAGGGATTTTTACTTCGGCTCTTCTACTGAATAGAGATTCTGTATTTTTGCGGTACCTAGACAATATATTGTTATTATGAAGAAAACAAGGATTTCAATTAAACATGCTATTTCACATGAATATGAATAAACACTAAGTCATACGCTTTTAGTATAAATATAATTTGGTAGTACCACATTTGAGATTTGATACAATGTACGTGAATCAAAGTATGTATTTTTCTAATATTCTAGTTTCAGGCGAGCAGGGAATGAGGACATTTTCTTATATTTACCTTAATATCTTTTAATTTAAGCGTTTTAAATTTATAAAAAATTTAGACTTTTATTTCTTAAACAGAGACTTTTTATTTTATCTACATGATTCGCTTGATTGTTATAAAAATATTTATTTAATTTTCTAATTTTGCCCCCAAAATTAACTTTAGGGTTTTATTTTACTAATAAACTTTCAGTGAAGCCCTATATAATCTAGTGTTTAAATTTTGGGCTCAGTAGATTGGAAGATAAAGGGGAAAATGGGTCAAGTTTTAAATAATAAATTAGTAAAGCTTTTAAACAAATTATTTTAAAAATACAAATAAAATATATTTTTCTAATTTTTAGGTCGTGTTGTTTCTGAACTAATATCTTTTAAATAAATGTTTTTAAAAATATGAAGAAAAAAAAATTTTTCATTATGAACCCTTTTATTTGATATATAACATGATGCGTTTGAAAAAAATATTATTTTCCATTTGCCCTCCAAAAATTAATATTGTGTTTTTTACTATTTTTCTTATAAATTCAATAGTACATCATTTACAGGTATTACTTATATTATTATTTTTATCAGTTATCAGTTTTTAAAGCATATTTAAGGTTTGGCGTTTTACTCGTACTGACTACTGAGTAGCTTTTGCTGTTAAATTAAACAATGAAATAAATTGGATAAACTGTAGTTTGTTGGTCTATTTTGCCGTCGTCTGTTGAAAGCAAGATAACATATTCTGTTTTAGACCTTTATTTCTATTGATATTTTTTTGATGTTTTTAAAATTAGGGATATATGCATTAAGGTTGGCATACCTTTAGAAGTCGGTGAGTCTGGTTGTCTGTATCAACAACTTTAGAAGTTAGGGTGATAGGAAATAGAATTTAAGTCTACGGAATATAAGTATAACTAGACTGGAGGGCTTAGAATTAGTTATAACTTATTTTTGCAAAAATAAAGGTGTTTGATTGGTTTTTCTTGTAGATTATAAATATTAAAATATATTGTTAACAAATTTATATAGCTTAATTAATTATACAGGTTGTTTAAAGTTGCAAAAATCGAAATTTTGGAAATTTGTCATACATTTCAGCAACTGAATGAAAATGTCTAATGTCAAATGCAGGTTTGTGTTATAAGTGTTTTCAATAGCTGCTAAATCATAGGTTTATCTAGCCGATTAAATAATTAGTTATGGAGTTATTTGTAAAAAAAATTACATTTCTCAATGACTTATAGTTATTGTTTAAAACATGTTACAACCCTCAAACTTGGCTGAAAGTTTCAATTTTGTAAGGGAAATAACTGCTCAGAATAATAACTTCATGACTTTGAAGCTTTTGTGGCAAATGTGATTTTCTTTCGAGGGCGTATTATTTTAGGTTAAATTTACAATGCTTTAATTTAGGGCAAATTAATTTTACAACCATCTGAAGGGAACATAGTTATGCAATTTTTGAGTACATAGTTTCATTGTTTAATTTACTTTTGGATTTCGTTTACTATATGTAAATTCAGAGAGTCTGTATTTCGGCTTCAAATAAAGCTTATTGGAGGGGAGCCATCACTTCCCCTAACATTATGGAATTGAGGTTTTTTTAATTGTTTTTCGCATAGAGCTATATGTTATTTAGCTATTTTTATAGATTTGTATGCACACATTATTATCAATTAAGTGATTGGAATAAAACAATGACAAAAATAATTAATATACAACAATATAAATATTGAAATTCATATTGTTTATTTTTTCAATTTGCTAATATAATTATCATACTCTCTTCCAGGTGTCATTGCTTTGTACGCAACACAATATATATAATATATATTGTTTCTGGTTAGGGAACCTTCATCAGTTGCGCTTCCCACAATTGAATGTCCTCTCGAACACTTCTTTATGTATTTGATACATCTGGCGTCTTCAAATATAATTATCAAGTCAAAAAACATTTTATTCGTGTCGAGTCATGTCAAATCGCATGATCTGATGACTACTTTCTTTTGGTATTTATTTGATATTGTGCATATACTTATCTTTTGTTCTAAACCATATATCGTACCATTATATCGTAATGCTCGACATACAATTTTCATTTTTGTAGTTTTACTATATTATATTCTTGTCTGATTAATGAATTTATTACTGGGCCATTCGACCTGAAAATACTTTTGTTTAAATCACTGAGGACAAAAGTTTTTCAACTGATACCTACCTTAATCAAAAATGTTCTATTTTCACTATTTTTCACCTTCTCTGCCTCAATAATACTATTCAACCCCTCGAAATTTTGAGGACTCCATGGATCTATAATTCTACAGCCAAAACGAAGATATGACCAAAGTTTGATCATTGAATAAATCTTATACTGTACTAAATTAGGACCATTAGAAAAAATTTCTAATATTAAGCAAATTCAAAATGTTTACTTGATACCTAATTTATATAATATAAAAATAATTGCACAATTAAAATAAAAATATAATAATAACATTAAAAGTACATAAACAAAAAAAAAAAGAGTAATCTGGTTATGAGATTCGAACTTGTGGTCTCTAAACTGTCAGGCTTACGTTCTATTGTTGAGATGGCGTTTATAATAGGAAAATATTAAAAGTCCTTATGAATTTCATCATTGATATAATTGTATATGAACTATTGTCATCAATTCATTATTACAATAAACTAATAATATGTGTTTGCTAGAGACCTTCTTCAAGAAAAAACAATCAAAGACCTGTGGATTTTTTTGCAATTGTAAATCCCAACTTCCCTAGAATAAAAGAATAGAGTTTCTGTAGAAGTTGATGTATAAACAGAATGTTTATGTACTGGGCGTGCGTATATATATATAATGTTCGTATACAGTGTGAAACACTTGTAGCATTATATATATGGGGTGTCAGCATACAAGGTATTACAATGTTTACGTAGACGTTGTGTACCATAATAATTGCATTAAAAAAAATAAACGAAAATGACTGGTTAAAATTAATATATTTTCACCGACAAATGCGCTTCTGTCAAAAGTGCTCTGTTTCGGAAAAGTACTCGCTGTTGGTACTTTATCAATGGAGTATCGATGCTACTGTTCTCAATACTTTGTACTATCTCTTCTATGAGTTTCATGGAAGTTTTTGTCTCTGAAAGTTTGTGACTTAAGAACTGGTATGTATTTGATTCTGCTACAACAGTGGCAGCTGGAGATATAACCAAATAACTTATTTTCCCAACCAAATTTAACCAATATATGGATCCTTTTCCTGATTATATCGATATAACTTTATTAATAATAAATATTTGAGAAAATATTTAGGCTTCTTTACATATTCTATTAAGTGACTCAGGTTAAGCCCTCAGTGTAAAAAAAAACAATAAAGTGTAACCAAGAAAGCAGACGGAGCACCAAATGTAACCACTATATGAAGAGCCTATATTCCAATTATTTCTGTATAATATTAGTAACTTTAAATGTTCGTATATATATTAAGACTTCCTGACGTATTCTGATATCCATTTCAGTAAAAATAATAGACAGGTTTAACTGTAGTTTTAAAAAATGGTAGTCTGACGTTGGTAGACAATATCACTCGTTCCTCGAAGTTTCACTGGACTTCCATCGTCTTGAAACTATGAGAATTAACAGAATTTTCATCATAGGCAATTGAAATTTGGATTGAGATGTCGGTTTTGTGTTTAAGAGCTATAACTATACTTATGACTTCTTTTTCGCTAAGACGGCAGAAGTCTGAAGTGTTACAATCAACAAATACAACCAATGTAAGGCGACTTCCAATTTCAAGTGCATCAATGTAATTTTACACGCCATATGCGAATGGAGTAGCGAGTAACGACTATTTACTTAAATAAAATATTAATTTTTAATGTAACATGTTTTTAAACAAAATAACAACAATAAAATTCTCAACCGCATACAGATAATTCTGAATGTTTGTGATTTTGAATTTTTAATAGCTGTGGAAATATTGATAAGATCTGAAACGAAAAAAAAATGATCTCATACAACATACGTAAGGGTATATAGAGTACTTGTAGTTGAAAACAGTTTTGCAGTCCCACAGATTTGTTAATGACTTAAGTGAATTATTCTTGCAACAGTTATCTGTTGTAATGGTTGGTGATTAAATTCATACTAGTAATTTCAGGAGTATTTGTATGTCCATAAGAATCTTAATGGGGTTATAAATATTCCTGAGATTTGAAATAAATATTTTATTATTTTATGTCTAATTTAATATGCTATATTAAAAAATATTTTTATTAAAATTTCTTATTTCTTACTAGTTTTAGTTTAAAATAGGTGGGTACATTTATTTGGGTTACATCAATACTACTTTCACTGTAATAGGTCAACATTTGTATTGCGAGTAATACGTTTCTTAGATGCAAATTCACGGATATCGATAAATGTCCCAGATAAATTATGTCAGTTATTACTGCAGATATTTCAAGGTTGTTCAATGCCGTTTAAATTATATAACAGTAAAATTTGGTCAAATCGGTTCATTGAACGAAAAGTGATGCAACAGTAATAATTAGTCGATCAGGAATCAAACTGTAGTTAAATGTACACTGCCATAGAAATTAGAACACCTAGTAATGACTAATTAGTTTATTACGATAAAATTTTGTATTATAGTATATATTATTTCATTTTAAAACTAGCCACCCCAAAAAACTTTTAAAATATATTTAAAAAAATTCATCCGCCATCTTGGATATTCCATTTTGAATTTTACCAATCTTACCTCGGATTCGTGATCAGAGACCCAAAAACCACCCTGAGCCAATTTTGGTGTAATTAGCAATTTTTTTCAAAAAATTAATTTTTTACGGTAGGTCATCACTCCGTAAAAAATAATGTGATTTTAAAATATGATGTGTCAAAAGATTGGCAAAAGAGAAACTTTTAAAAAGAGATATCACATGATCCCCTTTTGTATTTAATCTTATAGAAGTTATATTCACCTCTGCTTAGGCGTTGAAACTGCAGGATGACCTATACGTGTAAAATGTGTACTTCCGTAAATACAAACGTGTATTGTGTATTTTTTGGTTAAAGATAGCTTAAAAATTATTTTGGGTGGCCAGTTTTGAAATGAAAGCCCTGTTTAGGTAAGTAAACGATTGAAATTTCTAGGAAATCGGACACTTAGTATCCGACAAGAATTAATAACGACTTGCAATTCATCAGAGGGCTATATCTATATATAAATAGGCAAAGACAAAACGATTAGGTACCATTTTCTCCTCTGTCTCTCAACCGATTTTCTTCATTTTTGTTTTGTTTGGTAGCTACTGACGATCTTCAGTGCAGAATGCTAATATTAATTTATAATATTGGATTATTCATTAAATAAAATATAATAAAAATTCATTATTTACATGCATAATGTCAACGCCAAACAACTGAGAGTGCCGCCGCCGCTAGACTGTCAAAACATACAACACTGAGTTAGATGCTTATATATATTTAGAGTATGTACTTCTGGAAGTGGCATGCAAGCGTTGTTATTGTTTAGTGGTAAAATAGTCAATGTAGTAGATCAGTATTGATTCTTCGGACGCGTTGCAGTAACGTTCATATTAAATATTCGGTTTTTAATGTGAATTTAATTATTTGGTTCACAACCTTCCCGAAGATGTTGTGTAAAAAATTATCAGACGGCGGACAATAGAGAATGTATTAAATATTTATGTTCTCCTAGGGTTGTTGGTCCTCCCTTTAATATTCCTGAACTTGATTGAAACCGCAAATGACGAAAACTTTTAGGTTGCAAAGAACAATCTTCCAATTATTATAACGAATATTTTGCCAGGAGCGGTTCCAGCCAAAAATTTGGGGGGTAATTCATTTGTCAAAAATATTTCGAATACCGATTTTTGATTACATTTTTTTTCTTTTTATTTCAATAGATTTGTCAATATGAGTGAACAATTTTAGTCATTACATCTACTTCTCCGGTTTCTCTCTTTCTTAGAAAATATGCATTTACAATTTTCTGAAATAGGGTCGAATTTCGACCACTGGGCGACCACTAGTCTATATATAAATAGGCAAAGACAATACTGTTAGGTACCATTTTCTCGTCTGTCACTCAACCGATATGCTTTATTTTTGTTTTGTTTAGTAGCTACAGACGACCTTCAGTGTAGAATGCTAAAATTAATTTATAATGGAAAAGCTGTGGACCCTTTGGTGTGTCACAAATGTAAAAACACAGTTTTGTACCCTAACACCAAACCTTTATTTTAAACACTCAACGCCGGTTCAACAACTCTGAGTTGTCATCTTCAAGGAGTAAACCCAAACTAAATCGAAATTACAATTTTCTCTAATTTATACCTACCACTAAACTATTACTTAAGTTATTAGTACAAGGGGTACCTGAATTCTAAATAACAGATTTCAAAGATAAGGCAGATTTTATATAATGTAAATATGTAAATTAGAATAATCCTTAATTACCTACCTACTTTTACGTTACCTTATTAAGTAATGACATTTTTAATACTTATTTTATGGATTGTTAGAAAGTACATACAATGAACTGTATGGAATGGGACCCTTATCTAAATTCATTAGTTTATTATTTTTATAAATCATAATGTTTTCGTAAGAGTCCAGTTCCCTATAATTATTTACTTGTTTAATTAATTTTAAAGAAGATAAATCTACAGAGTGGTTGTGTTCTAAAAAATTATGTGCAACAATAGATTTATAGCCTCTTCCGTATTTCAAATGGGCAATATATATACGGGTACTGATAGATCTGCGTGTCTGTCCATAATACTTTAAATCACAATCATTACATTTGATTTCATAAATATCGAACTTCTCGAAATCAGCAAGTTTATCTTTAGGATTGCCCAACAATTTCTGTAGTGTTGTAGTTGTCATATACACCGCCTTCATACCAAGTTCTTTAAAAACTTAAGCCCCTAGTATAACAACTGTACGGAACCGAGACAAACTTTTGTCCTTGTGACTCTTTTCGAAAAGTTGAAACTTCTTTCATTCGTAACTGAAGCCTTTTTTTCCTAATTAATTTATCTATAATATCTGTTGAATAACCATTACATGCAGCTATCTCTCTAATAGTTTTTTTTTTCATTTTCAAACCTCTCTTTATAGAGAGGGAATGTCAACAACCGATGTACAAGGAAATTAATCCCCGCCATTTTATGCTGTTGACAGTGAAAAGGCGTATTAGGTAAATATCTATGTGTGCTAGTATCCTTCCTATATACATCAAACTCTAACTTATCACTATCATTTCTTAAAACTAATACATCTAAAAATGGTAGAGTACCCTTTTGTTCTTGTTCATATGTAAATTTAATAGAAGCAAACCTATTGTTAAGATACATAACAAAATCATTAACATTGAGCTCATTAGTATTAAATATAGCAAATATGTATACTGGGAGTCATTTTTTGCTTCAACTTCGAACCTGCCCATGAACAAGTTGGCAAGAAACGGCGACAAGGGGTCTCATAAAAGCAACCTCCAAATTGAAAACAATTTTGGCTCATACATAATTTTGTGAGGGAAATTAATTCATTAATTTCTGCCTCACAAAAAGAGTTTTCACGCAGTAAGTCCTCCAGGTACTTCAGAGTTTGTGGAATGGGTACACTAGGAAATAAAGAACTAACACCAAATGATACCAAAATTTCTCCAGGTTGCAGCGAAACGTTTTGTATATATTGAATAAACTGTAAAGAATTCTTTACGCTAAAGTTTTGCTGTGGACAAGGTAAATTTTCGAATCGTTTTGTAATAACAGAACGATTTATTAATATAATATAATTTTCACAATATTCCGAAGGTGTTGTGCAGCAAATCATCAATCAGCGGATAATGTCATTAAATATTAGAGTTTTCATTGGGTTGTTTGTCATCTATATTTTTAAAATCGGAAACGGAAACTTTTAGGTTACAAAAAAAATTCGCCGATAATTAGATCGAACATGTTACATAGACATATTTATGTAAAAATAATCCTACAATTATATATATATATATATATATATATAAATAGAAAATATTTCGTGAATTATTTCTATAAATGTAATCCAAATGAAATAATACAGATAGCAAAGGCCTGGCGTATTTTTCTAATTTCTTATATAGACAAAATAACGTCAATAATGTTCAACTAATAATTTTAATGAATTGGGGTCGAATTTCGACCACTGGGCGACCGCTAGTACTCATTAACTCATCTAGGCATACTTATAATGAAGCGATAGATTTCCTCAGGGTAACAATAATACACCTTGTTGAGAGTCCTATTAATCATTACTAATCGTTACTTAGGTACTGAGTGCTCGTTACTTGTATTCGTTACTTCGGTACATCATTACTTTCAATAAGTATATAGGATAATCGTCCATATATTACCTCAGTAATCAGTACGTAGTCGTCTCTAATTCTCTAAGTATTTACGACTATTAATAATTGTAGTTTTTGATACAATTTTAGGTTATGAAGGCACCATTACGTTTTATAACTCATTTAATATACAAATATTTCATATATAAAACAGTTTGGATAACATAACTGCATAAAAAAATTAAATAACTAAACACATTTGAAATAAAAAACAGTGTTCGTTTCTCGCTTTAGTAAAAATTAAAAAAAAAAATAAAGTGAAGTGATCTGTTATACTATCTACTATCTGAACAATAATAAGCATATTAAAAAAAGCTTTGATTGGCACTGAGGATTACATTTTTTATCATTTTAACCTTTTAAGCGACTTGTTTGTCATGGGTTGAACAGCCTTTGAAAAAATTCTCTGAATGGCACAGAAATAAAGACTCAGTGGGACATGAACAACACACGAACTGTACCAATTGTTATGTCAACGAATTGAGGAATAGTCCCAAAACATCTATTAAACAATTTAAAATACCTAGGTCTGGACGAACATCTTTACAAACAAATGCAAAAAGCCGTCCTAATAGGGACAGCCCGGACGGTCAGGAAATTCATGGGAAACTGCCGCCACGACTCCAACCGCGGGCCTGAAAACCTGGCAAGGGCTCCCACAGAGCTAAACCCTTTTGATATCTAGGATATCTGGGGTTTAGTGAATTTCCCCCTAAAGGCACCCTTAGCATGCCTTAGAGGGAGTGTGATGCCATACACTGAATGGTCAAGTCGGGATGTAGATACATAAATTAGAACAGTACAGGTAAGACTGGCCATATCATCCATTTGTGTTTGAATAGGGCCCATCATATTTAAAAAGTCTTCGAATTCTTTCTTGTAAAAATTAATTCTTTATAGCCTACAAATGTGAAAACTCAATATACAATGGTCAATGGCGAATGAAAGATACCACAGAAGGAAGCGGTTTAGTGATAAGATAGAAAGAAGCTTCATTGAGGCGGATGTAATTCATCTCTAGTGGACGAGCTTACCACCGACAACTTGGAATTGGACGAATACGTTCCTAGCATACAGCCACCCTACATCTTTACAATAAATGAGTTCACAGTGGGTGAGGCTTAATCGTATCAGGGTGTAAGTTACATAGTGAGTAAAATAATTTAATGGATTCGTTTTAGTTAACTTCGAAAACTATAATATAATGAACTCTTGAATACTACATTCAAACTATCTATATTTAATTCTGCCCCTAAGCATGGTATAACCAAAAATTTTGACTTTTTTCTTTTTTTGCATTTATTATGAAAAGTAATGAAGCGATCGTAATGCCCTCAATGAAATGTTGTAGAACTCGAGATCTTCAAAATGAGCATATATAAGTATTAAAAACAGTATTGTTCCTCGAATTCATTACTTTGTCTTCTAAATGTGATTTGTGGCATGTTCTTGATTGCCACGCTACACGTTGGTGCTAAATCTGCCACACCAAAATGTTACGTGACGCCAAATTTCTACCCTACCTAGTTATGCTAAGGGTAGAAGAAGGTATGTCCGGTAGTCTCAGTGAAGACGGGGGGGTTCGTTTTATTTGAACGTATATGCCAGATTTTACTTGGCGGATAAATATAAATAAAGAGAAAATAAGGGCGCCAGGTAGATTCTCCTATACCTTCTAAATACACATAATCAGGACACCTACCCGTGCTAAAATATCTGCTGTAGTAATTTTTGCTAATTTAGGGGGCGCTAGATTACTAAATATAAATAAATAAATGTTCTAATCAAAAGGAATAATAAGCATACAACAGTTCCAAAATATAAGTTTAATTTGCGCGAACAGACTAGTACAAGGCGCTAAAAATATGCCATAGGGCACTCTACTAATGCAAAACAGTCTTAGAATGTTTAAGCTAAATATACATAAAGAAAAAAAGGAAATGAAACAAATATACACTTATAGACAGAGATTCAAACTGTACATATAAACATGTGAGATCCTGAATAACCTGGATACAAATATTTAAAGATTCCTCTAATACAATAATTCTAATCAATAGAATATTTAAATAAATCGTAAATATCAACTACTACATTAATGGGAACCGATCATAATTACCTGATATTTATCATTCAATAAAATTCAGAATTCCGACGTTGGTGTCATCTATACTACACTCGAGCTCGAGGGTAAGTGCAATCGATCAGAATAATAATAATAAAGCCGATAGTAGGCTATTGGTCTTTACTTTCGGTTAACAAATCCATCTTACTAATTTCAAATCAAATACTAAGGTTTATAATATTATTGTAAAAATAACTGATAAAGAAACAGTAACCAGATACACAAATTGTCACTTATCTGCAACCACAGCTGAAGCTGAAGTTAGAGTCCCTTGCGCTCACGCCACCACTGGAACACTGATGATAGAAATACCAGAAATACAGTGTTCGTGTATGCACCACCAACTAGTTCAGCTGCATGCTAAGTCCATGATCGGCATGATACCATAATGCCAAACCAGGTCTGTGTTCTAGTGTCGTAATAGAACAGCAAAATATAACCCCAATCTCGCTGGATGGAGAACAAAAACAGGAACGCCGCATGTAGAAACTAAAACAAATGGAAGAAATACGACAACAGTAGAAAAAGAAGTAGAAGGAAGACAAGAAGAAGAAAAAGAAAGAAAGAAGAAGGAAGACAAGAAGTAGAACAAGAAGAACCCTAAAAAAAATTTGCTGGAACACAATGTAGGGATTTCCATATAACTCCCGAACTCGGATGGCTTATCAAAAGCCAGTATACTAGTGGAAAATCCCTTAAAAACAACTCCACGACTTCACCAGTTAACCTCACACAATTTTCCACACGCACAGACTTCCCGCCTTGTCGACGACAATGACAACTGTCAAGAAACACAAAATGCCAACCAAAAAAATATTAAATATTCGATAAATCACTTCGTCTCCACAGGTCAAATTCAAACATCCTTCAAAAATAAATCAGAACCAAACATAATAATAAGGCAAAATCAGCGCGCAAACGGTAGGTTATCGATCGCTAACGGAATGGACGAATAAAAGCAATATTTTGACCGGTCTTAAACGCAGGAGTAGCTACGGCAAAAATATAACGTAACATGATTATTGATAAATCAAACTTTCAATTTTGCAATTTCATTATATATTTTAAAGTCATCGACAACAAAGTCAGAATCGGCTTTGAAACGTTTGGTATTTTCTTTCAATATACAGCTTTTTTAATTTAATTGTTGTGTTATTCCCAAGAAAACTTAAAAATAATTCATTACTTTGTTGTAATAAAAACTTAAACATAACACCTCAAGAAAATGGTAGCTTATGACATGAAAACTAATTCGGTTCAATGTTGTTGTTTTTAATTTCAAGGCTAATGAAATGCATCTAATTTTGTATATCTTTGTTTTTGGTTACAATGCCCTTAAATTTATTGAAAATGGTTGTGAATATTGCATTAAATGAGCAACCTTACTTTCCTTTCATATATTCACACTCGTAGTCATTACTCGATTGGATGTCTCTTGCAAAGTCATGCCTTTTAACGCAATATTCACTACCATATTAAACCAATTTCACGACACTATAACAAAAGTCCAAAATAGACAAATTGTGATACAGCATAAGAAGAGTTTGTTATTTTCCGATCTACTTAATAAGGTACGATTTGCCAAATATTTATTTCAGTAGTAGTTACGTCGTTATTACTGATTTTGCCTATAAGATGTTGCATATCGCATATTTAAAGTGTATATCTCAAGCTCATATCTAACGATTACGATCAACAATTATTATGTAATATTCTCAGCCATCTGAATGCAATTCAAGTTCTCTATCAATGTCAAGGTCTGAACTAATAATATTTATAATTATTCGTTTGCCTGTTTGCGAAAGAAGTGAAAGTTGAGTGTATTAATAGCATTTTGCAGTACTTTGAGGAAAATATAACTGTTTTTTCTTGTACATTATTTTAAATGTCTTAATCATATGCCAGAAAATTAAATTGAACTTACATACAATTAAGTCAGAGACTGTGACTGTAGCAAGCAACTCTGCCCACTCTTAAACCAAAGAAATATAGTTTTCAGAACCGAAATTTAGATTCGAAAAATTCTCTTGTTTAGGGGTAGTTGGTTCGACTGTAGACGAGCGGAATTCGTGTTTGTATCTTCAATTTTGAATTTTATGGTCCGTCAAAACTAAATGTTTATAAAATACGACGGTTGTTGTACGTCCCTCTTCGAGAACACACCACATTTTTAATAATGGCTAAGAGCTAGTGACCCATTTTTCATATTGTGTTTGATTCACGTAAATATTTTAGATAGAGATATACATAGACTAGATGCACTCACCTATAATCGATAGTCTGCCTTATCTACGTGGGGACGGTAGGTACTGTACATGCAAGAAAGGTATGTAATTATAAAAATATGATTATGAAAAACTACTGGGAGTATTAATTTGAAAATGGGTATATGGGGTTTTTTGGAAGAGCTGGTTTCAGTTAGAATATTTTCTGTTGTTTACGACATCCTGTTCTACCGGAAGTGCACCCCAACTTTGTTTTTACTCGTAAAATGGAATACCCCGTTTTTATAGCATTTTTAGAATCTACTATGTTATTGGAAATATCATACGTCTGAAGGGCTTCAGTTAAAAGCTTAACAGAAGCTGCTGTTCACAAGAAAATTCAATTTTTGGAAACAAAGAGGGCCAGGGTCAAAAATTGCCAGAATTTGCCTGAATAAAACTTGAAGCTTCGTAAATCTTTAGAACTGTTCCAAAAAATTATACTGAGTGCTCGAAAATTTTAGCCGAATTCGGCGAGTGTAACTCATTTTTTTCAAGTGGTAACCTCTTATTTTCAAGGCTAGTGTATTTTATGTTAGGAAATTGGGGGAGGTTATGCCACAACCCCATACCTGAATTAAACGGTTTTTATATAAACTTGGAAAACTAAACTTTCCGTGCGATTGTTAGAGATATCTGAATTATCGGTAGCATTTTTTGTAAGAATCGACAAGAAATAAATGAACACTAGTTTAATTTGTTAATCATTTATGGAGAATTTGATATTAAAAGAGCCTGTGTAACCATTCCTCCGCGATATCCGGATAGACCAAAACGTACTCATGACATCATCACTCAGAACATTGCCAACTGTAAAACACACAGGCATTTTGCTAAAAAGTAAACAAAAATTAATCTGTCGTAGACAATGGATGAAGGATGAATGCATTACAAGCACACCGCACAATTAAAATAATTGTCGTTACTAATTCCTAACCGGGATATGATAAATACTTTCAATATGCTTAAACGTCAAATTATTAGGAAAGATTCTCAGTTGACATTTCAGCATTTGTTTCTTGTCGATTCTTTCAAAAAAGTCTATTGATAGTTCCGATATCTCTAATAACCACACAGAAATTGTAGTATTTCCAAGTTTATACAAAAACCGTTGAATTTAGGTACGTGGTTGTAAGCATAAAAGACAAAACCCCCTATGCCAATTTTTAGGTTATTACTCCCAGTAGTTTCCCATTTGCCCACTCGTCTAGCACATCTATACCTCTATGTAAAACATTTACGTGAATCAAACACTTCATGAAAAATGGTCACTAGTTCTGCAACTATAAGTATTTAATAACATGAACACTTTATTGCAATATATGTCGGTCCATAATATTGTATTTAATTGTTTATATAGGTTGTAGCCAATGACTTATAATATATATGAACCTGTCTGTTTTCCAGCAAGGCAGTTCATCTTATTATGTTGACATGTTACATAATTATTTAAATACCGTGCATTCGGAGAATGACCAGGGAGATCAACGGATGTTATGGTATGGGATTACCCTAGATCAAAGATATATCAAAGGAAAATAATGATTACTTGCACTGGAGAATTGTAGAAGAATGTAAACTGTATTAATAATAACTAGAGAAGTATTTCCCAGAAATTCTAAGGTATACCAGTACACCAACAGGTTAATGGTGACCAGTTTGAAGACCTTTTAAACCCTAATTCTCAATCAACTTTATTCTAATGTTACTGTTGATCGACTTGACCATACAATGTATGGCATCACACTCCCTCTAAGGCACACATAGTGTACCTTTAGGGGAAATTCACTAAACCCCAGATATACTACATATCAAAAGGGTTTAGCTCTGTGGGAGCCCTTGCCAGATTATTAGGCCCTTGGTTGGTGTCGTGGCTGCAGTTCCCCATGAATTTTCTGACCGTCCGGGCTGTTCCTAACAGGACAGCTTTTTGCATCTGTTGGTAAAGATGTTCGTCCAGACCGAGGTATTTCAAATCGTTTAATAGATATTTTGGGACTACACCTGTTGTTGACATAACAATTGGTACCGTTCGAGTGTTGTTCATGTCCCATTGTCTCTATATTTGAAATTCTAAATTCCTATATTTGGCAATTTTTTCAGCCTGCTTAATATTTATATTAATGTTGTGAGGGATTGCTATGCTAATTAAGGTTGTTTTTCTAGAGACTTTATCTACCAAAACTATATCTGGTCTATTATGAGCAACAGACCGATCGGTCAATATCGTCCAGTCCCAGTATAGTTTGTAGTTGTTATTTTCTAAAATAGAATCTGGTTTGTATGTATAGTAGGGTGTTCTTACCGACTGTAATAGCTCAAGTTTCTGGTGCAGTATTTTTGTCACAGCATCGTGTCGTTCTTTGTATTCAGTTGCAGCGAACGCTAGACAACCTCCTGTGATATGCTGGATAGATTCAGATGTTTGGCAACCATATCTGCATCGGTCGTTGTTGATAGAAGGGTCTTTAACGATTTACTTTAGATAGTTCTTAGTTGGAATTACTTGCTCTTGGGTTGCCAATATAAAGCCTTCCCTCTCAGGAAACATATGACCAGAGATCAACCAGTAGTTCGACGCTGAACTGTCGACATAATCAACAAGAGGGCGGACCAGTTTTTCAAAGAAAAACTGATTTCAGATTCAAAATCTGCGTCGTCGCAAACCCCCTCGTACACCTAATTTGGCTATAATATGTTGATTTTTCAAACAAACTTTGATCTTGGAATGACTTTGAAGGTCAAGTTCAAGGTTATGGTCAAAGTCATATTCGGACCTGAAATTTTCCGCTCTTTCCAAACCAGTAATGAAAAATGTGACGTCATATAGACCATATTAATGACGTCAAAGATATATTTATGTCATTTAGCTGCACGTCCTTTTGGATTATGATTTCTTTTGTGTAAGCAAAAAATGGTGTAAATGGCCTTCTTTTTACTCAATGACGAAATTTACCCCTATTTTTGAGAAGTTTACCCCTGTCCGCCAGCTTGATGGTAACCCTCTAGGCAGGCGCCTCTCGGGAATATGCTCAAATGCATCACAATCTTGTATGCAGACAATTTTGGAACGTTTATCCGATGATGAGCATGACCAAAAAAAAATTACCACTTTCACCCCCCGTAACTATCTTCGGTTATAACTTCCACTGGCGCCTGCCTAGAAATGTGATGTCGTTCAGGAATTGAACTTAATACGATACATTTTGTGCATTTTCTCGATGACGAGCAAAAACCGGCTCTATCTCTTAGACTACTGCAAAACATAACTTTCTTAATATTTACGTATAAATCTAAAATTATATAAAAACACATAATCGGTTTATTTATCAGTTTCATTAAGAGTGGTTCTTCTGACATAACTGGCAAATAACACTTTCACTAAGTTGTTGTTGAATTTAGATTAACGATGAGCTAGGTCGTTCCCCGACCTTGACATTGATACTGAAATATTATGTAAATTCAGTAAAAGGATTATATTTTGTATAATATTTCAGTTTTAGTTATTTTATTATTATGACTGAAAACATTATATTATTTTGCACGATAATTGGGTTTTCCTCTGTTCAGCTATTTTCTGTAACAGATAAATATTTAAAATTGGTAATTGTCGATAAAAATTAATGACAACTGAAAAAAAGGAATTTGGTGAGTTGATGTTATGGGAGAATTTATGTAAAAAAATTACGAAAAGTCTAAGAGCAAACCTTTGAGTAAAATATTTGGCACACCCATAGACCCAGATAAAAATATTGTTTGGGGATATTGCCAAAACTCTACAATGTGCAATAGTATGAAATATGGAATTGTCAGACAAACAAAGGTCTCATTGCAAAGTTTCGTTTGGCAAGTAGTTTCCAGCTAATTATATCTTGAATATTAATCTGTTTTTACTTTTTTAAATTTGTAATCTTGTAACTAATAAACCAATGTGTTTCTAAGAGAAAACGATATATAATTTTGAAGGAAATTAGAGGCCAAACAAAAGAGGTCTGATTATATTTTTAAATTCATTCTTTCAAAAGTTTTGCAATATAGGTCAACATTATTACTAAAGTACTCTTTTCGAGGTTTCATTCTTATGAACGCAAGACAATATATCAATATAATGTTTCTGTTCAGGGAACCTTTATCAGTTGCGATTCCCACAAGAGAATGTCCTCTCGAACACTTATTTATGTATTTAATACATATCGGTAAATTTGTAGACGCGAGATGTAAAGACGACATCTAGTATTTTCGAGGAAACTAGCACACAGAGGTTCCGAATCTGGAGCCGTTCCATGTAATTGCTGATATCCATTAACTCCTAGGTTAGAATGTCACGCAAAAATTTCAGGTTACCTTCACCTTTTACTGATACTGAATACTCTCTTCGAGGTGTCATTCTAATGTACGCAAGACAATATATCAATATATTGTTTCTGGTCAGGGAACTTTCATTAGTTGCGCTTCCCACGAGAGAATGTCCTCTCGAACACTTACTTATGTATTTGATACATATCGGCAAATTTGTAGACGCAAGATGTAAAGACGACATCTATGATTTTCGGGGGAACTAGCACACATAGGTTCCAAATCTGGAGCCGGTCCATGTAATTGCAGATATCTCGTAATTCCTAGGTTAGAACGTCACGCTAAAATTTCAGGTTAACTTCACCTTTCAGTGATATTGAATACTCTCTTCGAGGTGTCATTCTAATGTACGCAAGAAAATTAATCAATATATTGTTTCTGGTCAGGGAACCTTCATCAGTTGCGCTTTCCACGAGATAATGTCCTGTCGAACACCTATTTATGTATTTAATACATATCGGTAAATTTGTAGACGCGAGATGTAAAGACGGCATCTAGGAATTTTGGGGGAACTAGCACACATGGGTTCCGAATCTGGAGCCGTCCCATGTAATTGCAGATATCCCGTAACTCCTAGGTTAGAATGTCACGCTAAAATTTCAGGTTAACTTCACCTTTCAGTGAGATTGAATACTCTCTTCGAGGTGTCATTCTAATGTACGCAAGACAATATATCAATATATTCTTTCTGGTCAGGGAACCTTCATGAGTTGCGCTTCCCACGAGAGAATGTCCTATTGAACACTTATTTATGTATTTGATACATATCGGCAAATTTATAGACTTGAGATGTAAAGACGACATCTAGGATTTTCGGGTAAACTAGGCACACATAGGTCCGAATCTGGAGCCGTTCCACGTCATTGCAGATATCCCGTAACTCCTAGGTTAGAATGACCAGAAACAATATATTGATATATTTTATTGCGTACATAAGAATGACTCCTCGAAGATAGTATTCAATATCTCTGACAGGTGAAGTTAACCAGAAATTTTAGCGTTACATTCTAACCTAGGAGTTACGGGATATCAGCAATTAAATGGAACGGCTCCAGATTCGAAACCTCTGTGTGATAGTTTCCCCGAAAATCCTGGGTGTCGTCTTTACATCTCGTGTCTACAAATTATTACTGCATATTGATTGCAATGTATAATCATACGATGATTGTTAAATAACTCTATAGATATTTGGCATTTTCCAATGTCTCAGTTGTTCAGTATTATGATTTAAAGTGTCAAATGCAATAAGGATGTGGGAAGTTGAGTGATAGTATAACATTCTTTTTGTACCCTCAAAGAAAATCCTTCTTTTCGGTCAGGCAAATTCCTATGATGCGATTGACCAGATTCAGGGTGTCCAGATAATATTGCATTCCGTGCTAAGTGAATAAAGCCGTACCCCTTCTTCCAATCGCCCTTATTTATTCTTTGCTGTCAAATCGAGAAATAGTGGTTTTGGTAGTACCTCATTTTTAAAACAAGATTAATGATTGCACATTAAAATAAAAGTATCATGAAATAAGGAATTCAGGGATCTAAATTTTTCATTCAGTTTAAGTTAAACGATTTGGGATCAACATGATTTTAATGGACACTTCTATATCTGTCCTTTGATAACACAGATGAGTTTCGACCACATATTTAATGCATTCTCACTTTGATTCTGGGGTTTTATGAATTTAAAAGTCTTATCATCATTTTGGAACCAATATGGAATAATAATTTTACTGTAAATAAAAGAATTATCTAGTTTATTTGGGGTATTTTACTTTGTCAATCCCTCAATAAATTTAGCGTGATCAAACAGTAGCACGATTGTAACATAAAATAGGGATATTAATTAGTACCTCTACCTATCTACATTTGACAGTTAATAAATAGAGACTGTTAATTTATTATAAAACTATATACATGGTGCCTTGTTAAATATAACATATTGCAATATAGTCCGTGGGTTCAATTTAAAATTATAAAAATAATATTCACTTTCACTTTTCTAGAACTTTTATTTACATCGAATATACAACAGCTGATTCAAATATCACAATAACAATTTTACATATAAGCTCTTCGCTCCACCAACTCAACTCGCAATCGTGGCCTGCTTCCTTTATAAAACCAGCGTCGAATTCTCCAGTAAAATCAGTCATCACTCCTACAGCTGTCGAGTCATTTCGAGAACCATTTTTTTATCTCAAAGCTATTGTTGTCGTACTGAAATGAAACAGGGTCGGCTTTGGGTACATTTCGTAACAATATGTTTACTAAACACACTATCTAAGATGGTCACAAAGCGTCAAACTGGCTATTCATATATGACTAAACTAACATTTATCTCCACTTTTTAGTTGCCACAGATTATGTAGAGTAAATGTTACCCTTTAAATCTCTAAACTGCAACATCCGTTTATAGTATGATTTATTGTGACTGCTTAATTAAATATGAAAATACAATTTTCAATAAATATGTTAAATTGATTTTCGATGATAGCTGATTCAACAGTGGTCCTCATGATTAAAAAAAATTTACATAAGATCGTCTCTTTTCACATACGAACTTAATGTGTAACAAGAATAGAACAAAAATAAATTTAATTACTAATCATAGCTAGAACTCGCGTTACTGTAGAGGTTAAGTTTAACAAGAGCAATTATATATATATTTATATATATATATATATATATATATATATATATATATATATATAATTAAATATGAACAAAATTCTACATTTCAGTCTGATGTCTGGAGAACTATTCATGAAGACCCAAGGAAATAAAAAACTCACATTTTCAATTAGATATTTAATTTGTTTTTTTTCTGTCATTATTTATAAATAGATTTTATAACTATTTAAATATTTAATTTGACAAAATCTTGTTCGAACATCATAATATAAGACCAATACCATCAGACCCAAGGCTTATCCGGAGAGGATCGAAGATGTTACAGATTTAAAAGTACAGCCTTTAGTTGTTCAGCCATGAAATCCGTTGCTGTTCTCATCAAGGCAAAACTCCCTAAAAATTAATTTGATTATTGTGTGGAATACGAACATAAACAATTGTTGAAAGAACTTTTAATTAAAACATTAAAGAATAAAATACCTTGAGCAACACCATCTCCACGTGACTCTGGTTGACTTTTTATATCTTCGTTGAACGAGTACTCACAATTGTTGATTTCGAGTGTATGAGGATGGTCATGGTCATTTTCATCTTCACCAGATAGTGTCGTGTTGTGTGTCAGTTTTGAAGAACAATTAAAACTTGCCAGAGCTGACTTTGGGACTGGAGAAGAATCGGCAGTGCCCGAATTTGGTCGAACACTCGCTGTAGTAACAATACTAGAAATTATAATCTAAAATGTGACTTAAAATGTACACTGATATAATTAGGGTGACAAAGATTTATTTCCAAACAATATTGAAAAATTACGTCTGTGTATATTTCAGTTTCTGTGAAGGCAATTTCTGCCAGGTATTTTAAAAATAACATAATTATGACCTCATTTAGTTTAACATCTAGTTTAGATGTATAAAAAAATAATCTATTAAAAAGTCAAAAAGGAAGCACTGACAAGAAGTAATATACATAATTCTTGGTAAGAAACACTATCCACGTGCTTCTAACACTAGGACGGAGGGCCAGTAAGACTAAGGATACGCTTGCTACTATCACTACATGTATATCTGAGTTGCAGATTTATTTGGATCGATGGGCTCCTTACCATAAAGAGAATAATTCCTATCGGAACGATGAGAATTTAATTGGGAAGTGCTATAACATTTTATTTTACGCTGCCAAAATATAAACCCTTCGAAAAATTCTTGCCAATAAATAAACTGTAAAGAACATTCTAATAAATAAAATGGGTTTTCTCTTAATGTCCGATTAACCCTAAAAACGAATCCATTTCGGAATTAGAAATTATACACGTTAGCGTACCAGAAGCCGATGGAGAAATATCGAAAAAAACTATAAAGGCAGTTGACGGAGCGACCTGTTGATGTAAAGAAGTCGAAGGTACTGTGATTTATTTTGGTGCGAATAAGGAGTTCGGAATAATATTCTTAAAAATTTCACTAATATTTTTTTTCAATTTAAATTTTTAGTGCATTTCTAGTTTTGAATGTTATTTTAATATTACATTGCTGTAGACCTGTTTAATCTTCCTGAAAGGCCTGTTTTGTATGATGTAGTTGCTGTAGTGTTGTTGGTTGTCTTGGGTGCCAATAAAATTTCGAATAAATTGGTATTGATTATTAACTATGTTTTGTGTTTACTAATGAATTATTTGTTACCAGAAATTATGCCCTGTTGTGCGGTAATTTGGAAACCGCATACATGTCGAATATCTGGTACTAACCATGAAGGGAGTTTGGTTAAGTTGCTGATTTATAGTGGTTTAGAATAAACAATGTAAGAGTGTATAGTTGTACGCAAACTACATAAGTAGATATTTTACTCACAGAAAATAAAAATAGTATTGGAAATAGAATTAAACACAAAAGGTTAAAGAGGTATCATTAAGTCTTTGTATGTCTAACACTCCCACATCATCACTGCGTATGTCTAACTTGTCTAACACTCACACAACATCGACTCCGCGAACCCTAACCTCTAATAACGACATAACATAACCTCTACGTGGCCTTCCATCCATCCACGTTACATCAGCCCTACTTTATATCACATAACCTCCATTATATCGCAGCCTGTCCTTAGCATCCTAACCTCTACGCGGCCCCCCATTCGTCATAGCAGCCCTGTGGCCCTCGTCGGAGCCCTAGTCAGCTGTCTTTATGAAGAGCGGCCGGGGCCCCCACGGTCGGCCACCGTCCGAGAACGCGGCTCCCTTGTTCGCAGAACAAATGACATCCTCGATTGAATTTCACCCCCTTCAAATGCCAAAAGGGCCTTAAATATGATGAACACATCCCTAAATATACCGTTTACACCCTCACGTTAAACCAAAATGACTTTAATTACGTCATTTGTCACCCTTAAACCGCCCGCTCACGTTGGCGATTTCAAGGTCATCGAGATAAATTTTCGATAATTTTAACATTAGAATCTCTTAGGGGAAATTACTTATATTTTTGGTCGATTTTGCGCTAGAATCCCTATAGCCTATATACTACCCGGTGTTTGAGTATCAGTCAATTTAACAAATAAACTATTATCTTTTAATACACAGAATTGCTGTATGCAACGTTAATACACTCCAAGGGGTTGTGGGAAATTATATGACTCGTGCAAATTTATTTTCAAAACATTTTAATAAACTAAGCTCTTTCGACTATTAATAGTCATCATCAGAGCTTAGTTGAAGCTAATGAGTTACAATATAAATATTCAATGTTTAAAAACACAAAGCTGAGTAAGAACTGGATACAAACTAATCAACAAATTTTTCTATTCAATTTAAAAAAAATTTTTTAAAAAATTTAAAAAATATTCATTTCTCAAAAAAAAAATTAAAATTGAATAGAAAAATTTGTTGACTAGTTTGTATCCAGTTCTTACTCTGCTTTGTGTTTTTAAAAATTGAATATTTATATTGCAATTCATTAGCTTCAACTAAACTCTGATGATGACTATTAATAGCCTAAAGCTTTAGTGTATTAAAATGTTTTGAAAATAAATTTGCACGAGTCATATAATTTCCCACAACCCCTTGGAGTATTATCTTTTAGTTTAATAAAACTGAACATCAAGCAATAGTTATGAAGCAATATAAAATAATTTCAAATGCTATTGACAGCAAATACAACCAATCACATCGCAATAACAACCGTAGCACATCAGAAAGATTAATAGAGTTGGTAACAGAATAAAAGCAAGAAATACACTAACATCAATTCAGAAATATAGAGAAAAAAACAGAATTCAAAATCTAAAAAACTCTGTTTATAAAATTGTTTGCAAAAATAATATTATTTATACTGGAGAAACCCTTTAAATGTACGAATTAATAAGTATAAAAATGAAAACGACAATTCTGTTAGTGTATATGTGAGAAGATTCTTAGGAGATAATTTACACAAAGTAGAGCACAGAAAACATCAATAGATTTTTCTTTCATATGTAATAAATCTCTCAGATAACTCATTTTTTTTATTAATTTCAAGTATTTCTGCTGTTGATGATATATTTTTAATTGATTTAACACCAAAAGTAAAACTGATATTAATTAATGCCTCAATTATTTTTTTCTATACCAGTGGCTATTATGGTTACGATAGTATTTATGCATTAAAAATTTCTTTCATAAACGCCTAAGAAATAAGTTCTTAAAACAGAATAACTTGAATAATTTTATACTAATGATAAATTTTATATAAATGAGTTGGTAAAGAATTCGAATAGTTGAATTGATTAAGCAGGCAATATGCTATAGAGCTTACAGAAGTTTAACCATCAAGTTTGCATAGTTGGTAAATTTTATTTCAAAATTGTTAATTAATTAATAAGCTTTTGATGGTTGTGCAACAAAATAGTCACATCAATCTATATATTCTATTTATGTCTGTCACACACTTTGACTACAACAATGATGTATTCACACAATAGATATTTCATAATAATTGCTAATTTTGAAATTCCTGGTGCCCTTCTAAAACCAAAGACATTTCAAAATGATACGAGTTAATTGTGTTACTTACTTTTATCGCTGTGTTATTCATTTCGAATATACCACTAAACTGGTACTGCTCTGAAAGTAACTTCGAGTATACATTTATTTAATAAGGTCGACATTACAAAATTTGATAAGTAAATGGGCCTTTCACTATAATGTTAACATGATCATTTTAAAATTAACTAGAATCTTTGCATGAGAAAATCGGTATTTAGGTATAAGGATAGTAAATTTGTCAGAACAAAATATTTCCCATCAAAAATATTGAAATATTGAATCGAGAAGAAAAATATGATTATTAATAAAATGTAAAACAAACGTAATTAAAAATGTTTTCCTATCAATTTGTTGGTTGGGTATCTAAAAAGCCGTATTTAATAAAGTTTATAATGATGTTCGCAGAATACATAGAACTCTGAAAGTAGTAACATTAAATCTACTATCAATTCCCTTGAGCAAAATAATAAACCTAATTTCACCAATTGCTGGTATCTGGCTTTTATTTATTTAATCGAAATTAGTATTTTCATACATTTTTCAATAATTTTCTTTTACTGTCATTATACTTCTATTTACCATATTCAATTCATTTTGGTTTATTACAATATGTAATAGTTTTCTTTTTTTTGCCATCATTTAACCAAACGTATAGTAGTCAATCAACCATTTCTTATTTAGTGGTGCTTATCAAAAGTTTCAGTAGATAATTTTCAGGAATATAAATCTTAATATCCCTTCCCTATTTGTGCTCCCTTAAAATTAAAATTATTACCCCTATTTTAAGTATTTGAAATTGCAGTCTCATAGAAAAATCTCCATGCTATGAGGTTCTACTCCCATGAACATATTTATTTTCTTATGAAGTACATTTTAGAATTACATATTTCAAAAATATTATAATTTATAATCATTACTTCCATTGTAAGTGTTTTTTATTTTATTTTTCAATGGCCTTATATGCTTGAAGTGTGGGAGTTGTTCCCTGGCTACTCTTCCTCTAGCAGAATTGTTCTTAGTCTTTTGAATTTAAAGTCAATTGAATTGTAGTCAGCCATTTCTTTTGTTTGAATGTGTTTGAAGGGCCCTGAGAGATTTCTTGCTCATCTGTCTGAGATGTTCCCCTATAGAAAGTATCTTTAGACTGTTTCTTATATCGCGGTTCCTCATATACCATGGAGCATTCGTGATTGTTCTAAGTATTTTAGACTCTGTCGCTTCAAGTTTTGCCATGTGTGTTCGGGCAACCTGACACCATGTGGGTGATGCATATGTCATGCATGGCCTTATACAAGTCTTGTAAAGAGTAAGTTTGTTCGCTATGTTAAGATTACTATTTTCGCTACGAATGGATACAGCTGAACAAACTTACTGGTAGCCCACCTGGTTATTTCTTGTATATGGGCAGCCCATCTCAGTCTTTTATCACATGTTATTCTAAGGTATTTGACTGTAGAGGTCCACGGGATAGGTTCTCAGTCTATTCGTACTATGCATTCCGGGTTTCTGTTTTCTTTTTGAAAAATGTATTGCTTGACTCTTTTTGGGGTTGCACTTTACATTCCATTTATGAAGCCAGATTTGTAATTCGTCACACGCTTGTTGTAGGCATATGACGCTTTGTTTTTGACATATTGATATAGCTATTAATGCCGTGTCGTCCGCGAATATCATATATTCGGTATGTTGTGACTTTTTAGGGATATCAGCTGTATATATTGAATATATCACTGGCAATAACACAGCTCCTTGAGGGACGCCAGCAGTTATAAATTTTGATTCAGAAATTTGTTTCCCAATTTTTATCCTGAATGTTCGGCCTGTAATGAAGTTATGAAGGCGTTTAATTATATCCGGTCTTCTGGCTAGATTATTTATTTTCATAATGAGTCCCTGATGCCAGACTCTATTGCTTGAATGATATCTAACAACAGGGCACTGCAATGGCTGTTCTTGTGCCTTTCCCTCAAAATGTTTTCATTTAGTCGGAGTGTCTGTTGAGCAGGGCTATGATTTTCCCTAAATCCGAACTTTTCGTCTGGAATGATGTTCTTTTCTTCACACTCACTGTTGAGTAGAGCAAGTATTATTCTCTCAGTTATTTTGGAGAGTGACGACAATAGACTAATAGGACGGTACCATTCTGGTCTCTTGTTGTTCTTACCAGGTTTGTGAATTAGAATTGTTAGGGATTTTTTCCAATGGACGGGGAAGTACATGGTTAGTAAGATGCCGTTGATGAGATTGGTAAAGTATTTTAAATATTCTTTAGGAATATTATGTAATTGTCTGTTTGAGATTCCGTCCTGCCCTGGCTTTTTTAGGATGTAGTGTTGCCAATATATCTCCTACCTCTTAATCATTTTGAGCAAACTAACTGCTACTAACTCATGCTGGTAATCAATGCATAAGTATTCAACATATAGTATGTAGACGCGAGATGTAATGCTCGACATCTAGGATTTTCCGGGAAACTAGTACAAAAACGTTCGGCATCTACAGCCTTTTCATGATTTGCTTTCACAAATTTAAATTTATCTATGAAATACGCAAATAATTGTTTGAGAGGACATGCTCTTGTCGGGAGCGCAACTGGTGAAGGTTCCCGCCCAGAAAGAATATATATTATATATATTGTCTTGCGTACAAAAGAATGACAGCTCGAAGGGAGTATTCAATAGCTTTTGAGATATAAATATAGGACATTCACGAACCTGCAGATAGTCCTAAATTTTTGGCATACCCTATCTAATTTTCCTTTTCAGTATTAATTAATACCAGTTCAATCTAATTGACATACATTGACTTAATTCAAGCACTACACCCTGGCGTCCACAATTATATAATTTAGATACCAGTATTTAAAAGTTTCAGCGGTCATTACTATGAACAAGGCTAGGTTCCGGGTGAGAATCGCGTCGGAATTATTTACTATATACTCGACGTTTCGATTCCTGCTTTGGAGCCATTATCAAGAGACAAAATTGAAAGAGAGTTTCAGAGTCTAGATCGAACTCGGGGCCTCAATCTGCCTACTCCCCAAGAGTCACTAGCTAACTGAACTGAATATGAGGCTGCTCTGCTTCTTTTATTTATAGTTAGCGGTGGGTTAGAAGGGGATGTCACGTGATGACCAGTCAAACTATAGTCAACATAACCGGGAACCCTAAAGATAAAGTACCTAACGAGGATCAAGGAGTTTATGAAATTCCTCGACGCGATTGCCCACAAAGGTACATCGGTCGTACAAATAGTCTACTTCAGGTCTCGGACATCATCATATCCAAACAGGATACTTCGAGGACAGTAGGACTATCGAATCTCTTAACTCCCTTAGGGCATCTACTATTCGCGAAGTTATAGAAATAGAGTAAAGACCCCTCTGTCTAAAGCGACGCGATGACAGCTCTCGCCTTCCCACAGCATGGACCTCCGTAATTGCCATAATAAACTAAGCAGACACGTCCACAAACACCCAACCAATCACAACACAGCCTTTTCATCACGTGACATCCCTAACCGCTAACTATAAATAAAAGAAACAGAGGAGACTCAAATTCAGTTCAGTTCCCTAGTGACTCTTTGGGGAGTATGCAGATTGAAGCCCCGAGTTCGATCTAGACTCTGAAACTCACTTTCACTTTTGTCTCTTGATAATGGCTCCAAAGCAGGAGTCGAAACGTCAAGTATATAATAAATTCAGACCCGGTTCTTACCCGGAACCTAGCCTTGTTCATATATATATATATATATAATGAAGTACTACAGTTTCTTCTAATTTTAGTGTTCTAATATCCCGGTGACGACCGCAATCATGTCATGGAGCATGTCTTCTCAACGCTTCTAAGGAATTACCATTAGAGAGACCGTAGAAGAAATGCATGTCAACCATTTCTGTTTTGAATAAACCTCCAACGAGAGAAAATTAACAACAATTAAGTCAGAGCTGTAATAAGAGCAATTAATATGACAGCCGCCTATTAGAAAAATAAATAAAATTCATCATTTTTTACACAAAACAGTGGCAGATACGAAAAAACGCAAGAAATGAAAAGATTGTAGATTCACCAATTTACAGTTCTTGTCAATTGCCAAGGGGTACTGGAAAAATGATGTAGGGGCAAAAAGAACACCCGACCCCAAAAAAGTACCACCCTGTAGATTTTCATGACCGTTTCTGTGATCTTATTGTGAAGACTTCATAGAGGTATTAATGATCCAAATTTGAATTAAATATCCGAAAACATTAGTAGTTAGAAGAAAACAAAACGAAAACATCTGAAGATTTCAACTCCTTGTAAATCGATAGCAAAGCCTTGGCGGACATATATATGCTCACTGTTCATAGGAAAATTTTGTCATAAAATGCTAGAGGAATCCCATCTTGAAAACTTTTGTACTTCTTCATTTACACCGAATAATGTCAAGTAGAAATTTTTACAAAAATTGTCGATGACATCAATAGTATTATTTTATCGTGAAATGAATTCGAGGTGTTTCAGGATAAAATATTAAATTCAGTTATATTTACTATATACATAAATCATTAAGATTTCAATCAGTTGAGAGGAGCGCAACTGATGAAGGTTCTCGACTAGATACAATAGATTGTCTTGCGTTCAATAGATTGAAAAATCTCTAAAAGTTAGTATCAAAAGTGTTAGTTGAAATTCGTATAGATATTGCACACTGTGCTTCGAAATTTGAAGTATAGTTATCAAAATGTAGCACATTTGTTTAACTGAAAAATACATTTTTAACTAATTTTTGAGAAATAATTTTGTAAAATTTATATAATATTTACAGTATTCAAGTAATCAAATATTGACAAGTGTTATTAACTAATATCGAATAAATTCAATCTACTTATTGCAAAATACAGTTTATAATGTTACTAACATTCAGTATTTTTATTGTCACTACTGTTATAGCATTGTCGTAAACAAATATACATTCAAAATGTTTCCAGAAATCTATAATTACTCTGATTTCAGTCGAGCGACATTTACGTAGTCAATACCATCTAAGAACTCTGTCAATGTCAATAACAAATTACCTTATGTTTCAATGTTAGACCGCGAACAGTATAAAAGAGTTTCATAACAAGATGGGTGAGAACTGAATTTTGGTATATATAGCAGTGTCTAGCATTTCTGAGCCAGTGCAGTATTATACTTAAATTGACAACATGGCTTTTAAAGTAAGTTATAACTAATGTATTCAAACCGCCTTTAATTTAATATTAAAGTTTAATAACAATAATACGAAAATTCACTCAAAATATTTATATGGGATTTTAATTTACAGTTAATAGTTCTCGCCGCTTTCGTCGCAGTAGCTCGCGCTGGTATTCTTTCCCCAGCTGCACCTTTAGGTTATGCCGCACCAGTCGTAGCCAAAGCTGCTTACTCCCCAGCTACAGCTGTATCTTATTCCAGCGTCTCATCTCCAGTTGCCTATGGTGCTGCTCCAGCTCTTCCAGCCTTCGCACCAACCGTAGCTAAAGTAGCCTATTCTGCTGCTCCAGCTGTTTCTTATTCAAGCATTGCAGCTCCAGCTGCTTATGCTGCTGCTCCAGTTGCTCACGTTGCCGCTCCTATTCCTCATGTTGCTGCTCCAGTTTTCCGACATGCTGCCCCAGTTTTCCCTCGTATTGCCGCTCCTGTTGCATATGCTGCCCCCATCGCTAAGACCATCATTGCCGAACCTGAAGCTCCAGCTAACTACGACTTCGGATATGCCGTAAGTGATCCTCACACTGGAGACAGCAAATCCCAACAAGAATCTCGCCACGGAGATGTTGTACAAGGTAAGACCGATTATATATAGATTAATAATAGTCGAGAGGATTGATGGAATTTGTGTTTTTCAAAGGAAGCTACTCCGTTGTTGAAGCTGACGGTTCTAGACGTATTGTAGAATACACCGCCGATGCCCATAATGGTTTCAATGCCGTTGTGCATAAAGAACCCGCTGCCGTAGCTGTCAAAGCCGTAGCTCCAGTTATTGCTAAAGTTGCTGCTCCAGTAGCGTACGGCGCACGAGCCTGGTAATTGTGCCAAAAGCCAGATGAACCTACAGTAACGATACATGCTATGAAAAACCTGCACCATTAAATGGGAATGGGTATTCTGTGATTTCAGAAACTTGTACATAATATAATTTATTTAAAATAAAGTTGATTAAATCTATCGCCTTTGTTATTGGGATATTTTTAGAGGTAGTTTTGAAAGACAGTATTTGAGAAATTGTAAAAGAATTAAAAATTAGTAATAGCTTACTTGCTGTTACTTAACCTATGCACACTATTTGTTAAATTTATGTACATAACCCAGTGCCTCATACTGATAAGTATAATTGAAGTTTTATATAATATATGTCAAAAAGTTTATGGTGTATGGGACAAAATTGTTCACAGTTGTCAACTAAAGTAAGCAATTACGAGTATATTTAACCATTTGTTTGCAAAAGACCAACAAATTTATCAACGGAACTGAACAATATAAAAATCTTCTGCCATTACATGGAGGGATTTATAGTTTCAAGAAGAAAGTAATCATGGCAATTTTGTGTTGAATTCCTGAATTACAAAAATTTAATCTGATGTTAAATTGTTTTGGATGTAATATTTTGATGTGAATTGGCTCTATCCAAGAAGGCTTGTTTTATTTCAATATAACATTGAAGTTTCTATGGGTCGTATTCAATTGTAGATTATCATTTTTGTTTTCTTTACAAAACATGATTATTTCATGTACAACATGTACATATAATAAAAATCAACTAAATGATTTTTTTATGACATACAAATTCATGTCACTTGTTTCTTAATTCGGTATTAGTACTGCCGGGTATGGTTTATTCAAAGTAACTACAATATTATTTTTGTTTTTTTTAATGCGGTGTACGTAGATTAACAACTTATTATTATTAAATGTTTATTAAGATTATTAGAGAACATTTTTAAATTTGGTGTAATATACTAAAGATACGGGGAATTTACAACCACATCCTGGGCGCAAAGAAGGTGCTCGAAGACCTTTGCTAGTGGCACGAATTTTGGAAATTTCGGACAACCAGGGGTGACCATTTTTTATAGAATTACACAGTGCATATTGAGAGAATAAACTCTAACAGGATTTTCGTTTGAGTGAAATTTTGTGAATGATTTCTTAAAAATATGGATACAGATTCCAGTAAAAACACCTTAAGATATGTTGAATCGTGCTTTACTCGAAGTGGCATCAGAAATTCTGACAAAATGTATCATTGGCATACCCAGAACTCTAATGTTCAAAGGCGTCTCTGCTGTTAGTTTAGGGAGGGACACATTAGGAAAAAAATTGTCCTAGAGGGGGACAAACCGGAACAAAAATTGTTCTAGAATGAGAGACAATTCAGAATTTTTTTTTGGTCCGGTGGGGGGGCAAGTCAGTAAATTTATGGGAAGGTTTAACGACTCACGGCCGATTTTACAGGTTCAGGGGGGCAGCTGCCCTCCTCTGCCCCCCTCGGTACACCCATGCATATGAGAGTCGACGTACACATTTTCACGGACAAAATTCAATCAATTTATAAACAGGGTTAGTTAACAATCTCATAATAAAAAATTTGTAAACGGCGCACTGAATTACAATTTTTTAGTAAATGTTTGCCCGCTAGATGTAAGAGCTAGAATGTGCTTTCTCCATGACGGATGCCTCTCATATTTTAGTTTAACGCTAATAGTTTATCTCATACAGTAATCAGTGGATAGGTTAGGTTAGGTACCTAACCTGATCCTGTGGTATGACACACAAGGTCTCCTGACCTAACCCCTAGGAATTTCTTCATATGGGGTATATGACAAATTTAGTGTACGTTGAAAATCCCGTGAATATTAAGAGTGAGTAGAAAATTTGTATACCACTTTATACGACAGAAATTCACAACTTAATGGAACTTAATGTAAGAAAAGCCAAACAATCATAGGGTCAGAAGAAATGCCAGATATAACAACCGAGAGACATACATAAATAATTAAATAAATAAATATTCCTTTATTCAACATTTTAAAACCACTATATTTACAAAAAAATCTTACAAATGATTTATTTGTCATCTCAAAACAATCACCACTCGCGTCACTCAGCATCTTTCAAAAATTCATCATACGAGTAGTATGCTTTTCTGGACAGGTATGTATAGGGGTCCTTTCCAAACTTCACTATACTTTTCTCATTCCCTCTAGCTCGCGTATATTTATTAAAACTTATAGTCTACCTATAGATATGGGAGTTTTTCCCAACTGATACACTAGAGGATGGCTGATGTAGTTCATTGCTGCTACGAGTTGAATAAGTTGTTTTTATCATTTCTAGTAATTGATAATAATTTTAATTTCATATTAATAGCACCTCAAACCATCATTGTTTCCTTATCTACTACTTCCAAAAATAGATTGTTGCTTGGCCCGCCTCCAAAATTCTACTAGATTGGTAAGTAAATGTACACGACACACCTCACTTTAACCATCTCCCCACTTCGGGTAGTACTCACACAATGGACCATTCGCTAGAGGTATTTATGTTACAATTATTTTTAGCTATTTAGTTATCGTAGAAGTCGGTTATTTTTTAAATGTTTTATTTTTAATTTTTAGTTTTTTTTTGAACTCAGGTAGTTTTCATTCTTTATTTTACCAACAAAATGTACTAGTACGCGTTGACTTAATAAGCACAAAATATATTTATGCCTTATTGACTACGCCCTGTAACCTTTTTCCAACTTTTTTTGGCAACCCTATATAACTATATAACATACGACTGCCCACGTACAGCATAAATTTGTTAGCGGCGTTCTGTAAACTAGAGGACGGAGTAGAATCCATTCCATATTTACGGAGTCAAATCCGTCCTATATTTCAACCATAGTGTAGAGAATTGAATTAAGTGGACTTTAGTTTTGGGTGGTTCTATTTTGATAAAAAACGCAATTGCCCTTCTTAAGAAAACTCTTACCTTGTCTACGAGTTAGATCTAGTAAAAGCCTTGGGAAATCTGCCATCCATGTATTTGTCTGCATTCGTCGTGGGTAGCGGGATTTAACCCTGGGTTTTTAGGCACAACTATTTAGTTTATGATGTTAGGTAATGCGCACTCACGAGGGGGTTTACAATAAGTGAGTAATAGCTGCACACGCACTTTGGGGTTGCACTAGCGAGCACATAGGAAAACGTTTTTCCTTGAGAGTTTTAGCGAGAGGTCCGTACTGGACGAAAGACGAACAGCGCGTCTCTTTTTCTTCTTACTGCGATTGCGCTTAGGCAGAGAGTTTTTTCCAAGCATTTGAGAATATACATATGTAAGTATAAAGACTGCCTCTTTTAAACCCAAAAAAGACCGACACCGGCCACCAAAATGGTACATTTTCAAAACAGGAGTGAGAGATAAAAATAAAAAAAAATTCTTTGAGAAATAGAAAAATAAATATTATCTATGCAAAATAAAACAGTTATGAGGGTGCGAGCCTAGTTGTACTATCTAGTCCCTAGGAACGCCACAAATAAATTCTGAAGACAATTTTTCAAGTTCTTCCAACTTGAAAAAATTTTTTTGATTTTAATGATCTTGATTTTGAAACGTTTGGTTTTAAAATATACACAAGTTTGAACTCTGATGTGGTATTATTCCAAGATAATCTAAAATAAAAATCCTTTTTATTGGAGCATACCCAAATAAGAAATTTCCAAATTTTATATATATATATATATATATATATATATATATATATTATATATACATATAAGAGAAAATAGCCATATTGGCAAAATGGGGGTTAAAATATAGAGATAGAGAGATTTAGGTAAATGAGGAAAGAGAGGGAAAGTTAGGGAACATAAGGAGTTGGTTATGAGTCAGATGGTAGAGGACACACCTTAGAGACAGGACGCTTAAATTCGCCCTTTTGGGTACGAACAGTTACGATTCGAATTACTCCATCCGCACCAGGATGGACATCAATTACACGCGCTAGCGCCCACTGCAAAGGTGGTGAATTATCTTCCTTCAAAAGGACAAGAGTTCCAATATTAATAGGAGTTCTCCAGAGTGTGTAGGTATTCCTTATGCCATCTGTCCCAAAAGTGCTGATGCATACGTTGAACTAGTTGCCAACGAGAGAGATGAGATAACTTCAGTCCTGATGTATCGGGATCAGGAACTGTGTTTAGAGGAGACAAAGTGAGAAAATGAGAAAGTGAGAGTGGTAGTAAGTCATTGGGACTAGAGCTGGCGGCGAATAGAGGGCGAGAGTTCAATACAGACTCTATCTGTATTAGGACGGAATTAAATTCCTCATAAGTAAGGAGTTGGTCACCAATAACCCGACCTAAATGAGTTTTTAATAGATTTAATCTCAGCTTCCCATAATCCACCAAAATTGGGACTATAAGGAGGAATAAAATGCCAACGAATGTGCTCTTTTGTAGCTGCGAGTTTAGTGAGTTCAATGAGAGTATTACAGGCACCTGCAAAAGTGGTGGAGTTATCACTGTATATATCATCGCAACGACCTCTTTAGAGATGAGACGTCGAAGCGCTGCAATGAACGCATCAGATGAGAGACTTGACACCAATTCTATGTGTATTGCCTTAGTAACCATACACACAAAGAGACAAATATAAGACTTGAGAACTTTAGCACCTCGAAGGCGAGCGAGGGTGATCGGAAAAGGGCCACCATAATCCACACCTACTTTGGAGAATGGTTTAACTTCCGAAATGCGTGCAAGTGGTAAATCCCCCATACGCGGCTGCGTCGAATTGGGATGTGTTCAGAAACAGCGAAAACATTGTGATGTTATTTTAGAGATTGTACGCTTAGCATTTATTATCCAGTATCTTTGGAAGAGAATATACTGAAGCGTTTGAGGTCCTGGGTGTAAATATTTTAAGTGAGTATCTTCGATGATAAGTTTGTGTTAGGCGGTGATTACCAGGAAGGAGAATGGGGTGTTTTTGAGAAAATGGTATTTGGGCCTGCACCAGACGACCACCCACTTTGAGTAAACCGTGTTTATGCAGAAACGGACTGAGCTTATAGAGAACCTTTGAAGGTCGAGAGTTTTTCCTAAGCGCCGCAATATCTTGAGAATAATGGTGGTGAGTCTGAGCAAGTTTAATGAGAGTTGACAAACCTTTATCCAAATCAGCAGGTGAAAATGAGTCGTTATGGGAGATTATTGGAGAATTTTCTGTAGAGATGAAAACTTATTAAGAAGATTTTCTAGAGAATTGTACTGAACTGAGAGAGTGCATACAAGTTTACGTTGCTCTACGGTAGTTTCAGGTATAGCAGATATGGGAGAACCTCAGGAGACCACTGGGATTCCGGAAGCGAGAGCCATGACGGTCCCGGCCACCATAAGGAACTCTCGGCAAGAGTTTGAGGTAATAGTCCTCGAGAAGCAGGATCGGCAGGATTTTCTTCAGATCGCACATAACGCCATGAGATGAGAACAAGTCTTTCTTGAATTTGAGTTACCCGGTTGGAAACAAATGTAACCCATTGATGAGGAGAACTTCTTATCCAAGCCAAGGCAACAGTAGAATTCGAGTAGGCCGTGATCGACGAAAATTCAAGCTTTCTGCCAAGAGAATCTTTTACGACGACAAATAACTCTGAGAGAAGTAGAGCAGCACACAATTCTAGTCGAGGTACAGAAATTGTCTTGAGTGGAGCAACGCGCGATTTACTACATATGAAATGACAGCAATATTTGTTGGAAGATGACTCAAGACGAAGATAAACAACTGCAGCTTATCTCCTTTCCGATGCATCAGCAAATACATGCAACTGTGCCGAACAAAAAGGAAATGTGAGAACTAGTCTAGGAATGTGAACTTGAGAGAGAACGTCTATCTGAGAGCATATAGTAGACCACTTATGAATGATAGAAGCATCAGGAGTAGCATCCCAATCGATACCACTAGCCTATAATTGCTTAATAATTAATTTCATTGAGAGAATAAGGAGTGCTAGAAATCCTAATGGGTCAAAGATTCGTGCCAATTCTGAAAGTATTGAGCGTTTGGTGCATAAGTTATTAAATGCATGAACCTTAAAACAAAAATGGTCTTGAGAAGGAGTCTCTAGAGGTATCAAAAAGCTGCATGTAAATAGCTTGAATGTTATAAAAACTTGTGTAGAAAGCACGAGCTATCTCTATTTGAGCATCCAAATCGGCATTATCTTGGGCAGACATAAGAGTTTGAATGATATTATGTTGCTTGTCAAAGGCTTCGCGGGTTGCTTCTAAGCGGTTGTACCTACCTTTGAAGTTATTATGCATAGTTCTATCAGTAAGAGATTGCTTGGCAATGTTCAACAATTCTTCTTGAGAAATGGCAACATTTAATTTTCTATCCGCCATTGTGAAGTATAAATTAATATAAGCCGAACACAAATCATAACTTAAACTGCTGAACTAATCGAACTAAATTAAAAAACAACAAATATTGAAACTTAATATGAGTTAATTATTTGAGAGCAGCATTTATGAACTCCACTGTACACTAACATTATAATTACTAGATTTAAAGAGAAAAATATCAATAACTATAAATGAATATTCACAAAATTAATAATCTACACGTTTATATAGACAGACTGTATATATGTATCATAAATCATATGCGAATGAGTGGCAAATTCCTTAAATGACAAAAAATATCCGGTAAACATCGACAAACTGAACGAGTTTTTATTATTGAAATAAACAAAATGACGATCGATTCAAAAATTAAACTAGTGCAATGTTAAGAGATTGCAATTATTATTTATAATTGAGAGTAATGTAATTAATAAATACTTGAGGATAATGAGAAATTAATATATGAGTATCAACGAAAACGCAAAATAAATAAAGTAATTAAAGGTTAAAAATTAACCTCTTTGTGAGTGACGCTTGCGTGTTGATATTTGTAGACATGCGTATTATCTGACCCTGAGGTGTGTGTACTTATGAATGTAATTTTATTTTTTTAGAATTTAAAAAATCTACCAAATTGATAGCGATAAATCAAATAAATCGATCTGGCTCGATTGGACCAAAAAATGTAATCCGGCTCGTTTGGACCAAGAAATCTAGTGAATTTAATTAAATGGACTGTAGTTTTGTGTGGTTCTATTTTGATAAAAAACTCAATTGCCCTTCTTAAGAAAACTCTTACCTTGTCTACGAGTTAGATCTAGTAAAAGCCTCGGGAAATCTGCCATCCATGTATTTGTCTGCATTCGTCGCGGGTAGCCGACCTTAACCCTGGGTTTTTAGGCACCACTAGAGTTTATGATTTTCGGCAATGCGCACTCACGAGGGGGTTTACAATAAGTGAGTAATAGCTGCACACGCACTTTGGGGTTGCACTAGCGAGAACATAGGGAAACGTTTTTTCCTTGAGAGTTTCTTGGGAGGTCCGTACTGGACGAGAGCCAAACAGCGAGTCTCTCTTTTCTTCTTACTGCGATTGCGCTTAGGCAGAGTTTTTTCCAAGCAATTGAGAATATACGTATGTAAATATAAAGGCTGTCTCTTTTAAACCCAAAAAATACAGAGTGTTCTGAACAAACTCCGTGGGTTCAATTAAAACTGTAAAACTAATATTCACTATCACTTTCTAGAAACTTTTATTTACATCAAATATTCACAACAACTGATTCGAATATCAAAATAATAACACGAAATAAGCTCTTCGAAATAACTAACTCTTCTCCGATGCTGGGCCGAGCCTTTTAAAATCCGCATTGAATTCGTCTAGCAAAATCGAGTGTCAACTTTACAGTTGTCGAGTGATTTCGAGATTTAGTTTTCATCCTCATTAGAAGATTCCAGTCCTTGTTTTTTCCCTCCCAGCGATTGGTGTCATATTGGAATGAAATGTTTTACGTTACTCGCCAGGGACGGAGTGGATAATTTATAACAAAATGCTTGTATTTAAAGCACGTTTCAACCACTTTAAATGACCATAAAAGAAATGAAAGAAAAAATCCAACGCCCTCTTTTACATAATAGTTAAATACACCAATTTTATATATTTGTCTATTAATAATCACAAATTAAAAATTAGTTCACTCTCTCACTCTCTAATCGTGTTCCCCGTGGTCGTGGCTGAGAGTCGCGCTTATTATTTAATTTTTAATAAAACATGTTGTAGTGTTTTTAAATATTACAACATTTTATAATAGAAACATTTTGATCCAGACAAAAACAATACAAGGTGTTATTAACAATACTATTACTTAATCAACAAATGCAAAAAAATAAACAAAGCTAGACCACGCCCCCCCTCTTGGGTCACTACACAAAACAAATACAACACGAATAATCAAAACTTCTAAAAATATATATAGCGAAAAAACCAAAATTCAATAATAAACATAAATATAATTGAGAAGCCTGAGGCTGGTTTTAACAATTTGTTAATGTTAGCTTCAGTCGCTACATTCAGTCATCTGGAGTATATTCCTTTTCTTAGGCAATACTACTGCACTGAACCGACGCTGAACCAAATAACATAAAGGACTCGCTACTTAAACTTCCTCTACTATTTCCCACAACGCAGAGCCAGAATTCTTGCCATTTCTGAATTTTATTTTTAGTACGTCATTAGTTGTTAGTTTTACGAGTTCTTCTGAATTTGAGGATTCTGCTGTATATGCAGTTGCGAAAGGGTTAGACCCCCGCTTGGTATATTTACAAGTAAGGTAACCCGGGATCGCTCTGTAAAATCAGCATCAAGAGCACCCATGTTTTACCATTAAGTAAGTATATCCTCCTATTTTACCGATAAAGCTGATAATGTCGGAAAGTGGCTGTATCAACCTAGACTTTGAATAGATGAAGTTTTCCACAAAAGCAGCAATGACGTTTTTTGTTTGTATTAAATTCAACTTATCACCTTGCAATTGTAAAATTGCCATTAAATATTTTAAAAAGGTCTATCAAATAAGCGATGTCATTTTTGTACGTAATCACGTTTCCGTGCGGTTCATCTCGTTGTACTTCTGTGTACAGCATCAAGCTATTATAGTCTTCATCATTTTCACTAAAAAGTTGCCCAAATAATCTGTTCTTTAAAGAATAGCTTATTATCTTGTTGACTTCTCATTAAGATTTTTTGCAAGTGCTGAAGATGAATAACACAATTTATAGCCAGTGCATTTGATATTGCTTGTTTTAAATGCGCTATGAAACCCTTATGACGCCCGATCATTACTGGAGCACTAACTGTAGCCACTGACAAAATATTTCGAATAGGAATTTTCTTAAAAAAAACCTGCATAGTATTGTAATGTTTTTATTTTCACACTCGGGTTCTCAGTTCTTGGATTTATTTAAAAACACAGTCCAACTCACTTTAATTTATTTCCACTACTATTACACAATTTATATTCACAGAAACTACTATTTACATTTTCTCTTAATTGTACAATACGTCCGTCGAAAACTGAATGCCTCCTATCGCCAGCTGTCCATATTTATATATTTATCTCGGAATTGTCTAGTACGTCCACGAACCATCGAGAAACTCTTTCATGTTCTGGAAGCTTTAAGGGAATTCCCAGTAACGGCAGTGATCCGCCTGTTTCGGATTCCCAGAATTTATCGGATGTCCCTTCCACGAATTGGTTGATGGCTGATTGCACCAGTTCTCGGATGAATTCTCGTAACAGTATTAAATATGAAATCTGCCTTTGTATTGTTTTTTTTCTTATTTATGAAACGGACGAAAGCTTCATTATTTGGTAAATTTGACACATCGAGTTGAATGGAAAATTTGGAACACTTTAAGTAATGACACAATGGTAGTTGAATGTCTTTATTCATCTACTGATCTTTGCACTGTATTATTACTCAAAATAATTTTTAGATAATATCTGATGGCGTCTTATGATGAAGAACAGTTTCGATTACCCCTTTGATTGCCGGCATAATTAATTCTTCGCCAATTGTTTGTGGTATTCTCTTTTTGGCGAGTAATAATAAAATATATGAAGCTCGTAGTCCTTCATCTTTTTGTTTAGAACACGATGCAAAAATTTTGGCCATAGTTCGCTGTTTTAAATATTTCCTTTCAAGTTCTTGAAAATAGGACGAATAGGATAAATCGAGTAAGATAGCCTCTTGCTCTCTCTATTGCATGTCTTTTACTCTTGGTACGACATTGTGTATTGCATGTTCCCTTCAGAAGTACATGCTCTAAGAATCTAACAGCATCTAATGCTCCCTCCCTCTACATATATAATTACTCAATGTTTTGACTGTTAAGACCAGCTATACACGATTTCGAAGGAAAAAAATGTGGAATAAAATAATTATTTTTTATTCTCAAATAGATGTGTAGGTACCTAACTTACCATAACAAATCAGTAGATGCATTAAATTTCTCTATATTTTTTAAATAATAGGCATTTTAAAATATCAATAAAATGCTTATTTTACTTAAGACCTTAAAAGTCTCCTTATAATAAAAGCAGGAATTTTCCTATGTAACATAAAACAAATAATCTATGAAATAAATTACATGGACAGAACACAGTAAAAAGATTCGGGCTTTAAACATATTTCAGTATGAAGTTATAATTTTCTACATTAAAAAATTCAATTACCAATAAAATTATTAACATTTATTATCTAATAATTAATATTAAATATTAGTATTTTCAAACATTAGTTAATATGTAATTTAAATTTTTGTTGGAAACTTTACTCAGTGAATGAAACTCAAATCTTGAACTTACTCATTGAATTAAAAACCTACCTTTACCACAGTGCTACAATAACCTAACGGCGATCAATATTATGGAATATTAAAAGATAAATCAAAGTCCCTATAACAAACATGGCCATGATATCAGGGCTGACAGATCTAACTCTTCATCTTGAATCTTAAGGACTGTTTTTAAATTCACGATTTTTGAAATATTCATAAAATTATATTAATATATATATATATATATATATATATATATATATATATATATATATATAAAGAAACGAATTGGCGATTATTAATATAATTTTCTCGACTAATTTAGTCTTTCATATTCGAATCAATCTTATGATTTCCTCTCCAACCAATCTGGCGGCACTGTCAGTATTATTTGTTTGACATTGACAGTATGGACGTAAATAATGAATTGTTGATTATATTTTATTTAATGAATGAACCAATATTATAAATTAATATTAGGTCAGTAGTTACTAGATAAAACAAAAAGAAAGAAAATCGGTTGAAGGACAGAGGAGAAATTCGTACCGAACTATTTTGTCTTTGCCTATAGATAAACAAATAGTCATCGCTATCTTTGTTTATTAAATTGAAATTATTGAGATTATACATACAGTGCAATTTAAGGTGTACTAATATGTAAATACTTATGTATCGTAGTTACTTATACTGCATCTTCATAGTTACTTATTCATTCTTCTTAGAAATTGAAATTGTAATTATGAAATATCTGAATAACCGTAAAATATTTTGGAAAATCTAAAGTTTAAAAATATTATATTTAAAATTAATTTATTATTTGATATACCATGCCTGCAAAATCTTGTCTCTTAATACAGGATGAATTACTTTTATCTGTATTGATATTTTGTTAAAAATCTGTATATAAATACGCAAATCAAAAGAGTTCGGTACCATTTTCTTCTGTTTGTCAATTTATTTTCTTGTTTTTTTAATGCTAATTGATGGCCCTTAATGTTATTAATAAAAAATGGGAACAAACGGCCAAATTTCTCGTTAATAACAGTTATTGGCACCATCTATTCGATAGTATTTGAAGCCATTATTATTTCCATCGCTAGAGGACAAAATTGTTTCATAAATTTCGAAGTAATTCAAATCAAGGCCTTATGAAAACTTGATTTTTTTGACGTTTTGAATTCTCGGTATGTATTTGATTTCTAATTTATTCAATAATAATAATATGATGGCAGGAAAATTTGTATATTCTTTTTTATTCAGGAACAGAACGTTATTTGATTTTGCTTATGGAATACGCCATAGTGTCGTACATGTACCAACTGGAACCGTAAGGCAACAAAACTGAAATCATTATCCTTTGCGAAATAATTGTTTAGTTAATTATAATAGTCGTAAACTATTTTGTACAAGCGCACACAAAACTGTATAATAGAAAAAAATGCTGGAAATATGTAAATTCATATATTCAAATTTTAATAATAATAATAATGTCTTTATATTTCCCGTGTGGTGGCCGGGTTAGAATAGCACCACGGTATCCACCGCCTGTCGTATGAGGCGACTAAAGGGGCAGCTGTCCGCTGACCTACTACCTAGCTTTCCTTCTTTCTCCACAACCCGCACGGGATGGTCTGGTTTAAATCATACCATCTGGGAAGTGACAACTCCACGGGTCCGAGTTACCTGGGTCACCAGGGTCAATTGGTGACAACACCCATGAAAATGGAGCTAAGAAATAGATGCCTCGGAAAAGAGCCGCTGCCTGGGGATCGCCAGGGCATGTCTGGAGCCGGCGCTGGACATGACAGCATGCGGGACGTCGGTGGCAGGGTGCTGAGGAGGCGGACCCCTGCCGTCCAAAGAGCTACAGCCCAAGAACCAGAAGAACCACAAGAACACTCACCAACACAGTCACAACAACAACGTGACCATCACCAACGGAGTCAAACGAGAAGGAGAACTCCACCCGCAAAAAGTGTTGCGCAGGATCAACAGCCAGCGCTCACTCGAGCGGGACTGAAAAGACAGCGCATGAAATGGACTGGCGCCATGAATGAATTTATAATGCGCACGTTTTACAGAATCACGAACCTTAGCCAGGACAAGACTGGATATCGCCAAATACTCTATCAAGAGTTCTGTCGTGAGTACCCAGAGCTTCAAGTTACTGAACAGAGAGTCGCAGATCAATATCGTGTCATCTTGAGAAATGGCCTTATTTCGCCTGAACAACTGGACACAATAAAGAGCGAAGTGGAGCGCGAACTATTTGGTCTAAATACAATCGATCCAGAGCCGGAAACATCTTTGGCACAAAGAGCGGACGAGACTCAAGAACTACAGCAAGAACAGCCAACCAACGCTGACCTGCTTGAGAAGATCCAAGCAGGAATGGAAGGAGCTCTTAGAGAGTATAATGGAACAGATCCACTGACTAGACCAGCTCTTCCCAAACTAAGATCATCTAAGAAATTGGGTATCGTCTTGCAGGCTATGAACAAATTTATCTTGCCAACATATGTTTTAGGTGCTAATACGTCTCTACACAAAATCATCTACTGTGCTGCAACTGCCATCTGCAGAATAATTGGGGTCGCAGTAAGACCAAAGCAAGGCCCTCCCCAATTTAGACAAACCCCTCGAATACCACCTTGGCAAAGAAGACTTGAAGGGAAAATCAATTCTCTTCGGAAAGACGTTGGAAGACTGACCGAGTACCAACGAGGAGTCAGGAACAACAGAATAGAAAGGCTTGTCAAGACTATCATCGACAATAACCGAATACACTCACAGTGGGATGGAGAAAACATCACATCTCAGCAATGTCTGGACAGCCTACGACAAAACCTCTCCGTCTACACAAGTCGATTGAGAAGGTACAAAACCAGTAACCAACGGAAACTAGACAACACACTCTTCCGACAATCAGAAAAAGGGTTTTATAGAAAACTTAACAACAACAATAATAATGAAGCCCCTAGTTACCCCAGTAAAACAGACATCGAGGAATTCTGGAAATCACAGCTTTCCACAACAATCTCCTATAACTCCGGAGCCAGCTGGATTAATGAGGAGGAGGCTGCATCTCAGAACTGTGAGGCCATGCAACACCAACCATTTACAACGGAAGATACATCCAACATAATGAAGAACCTCCATAACTGGAAAGCACCAGGACCAGATGGTGTACAAAATTACTGGATAAAGAAACTGTACGCAACCCACGAAACACTAACAGTCCTTATAAATGACGTAATTGCCCACCCACACAAGATGCCTAGTTTCCTAACGCATGGTACTACATACCTCTTACCAAAGGACGACCTATGTGCACAGGACCCAGCAAAGTACCGACCAATCACTTGCCTTCCAACCTTATACAAACTCATAACATCATGCATTAATCATCGCATTTTCAAACATTGTGAACTGAACAACATAATTACTCAACAACAAAAGGGATGTGCGAAAAATTCGATGGGTTGCAAAGAACAACTGATAATTGATTCCGTTGTCTGCAATCAAGCTCACGCCAAACGACGTAATCTCTACATGGCATATGTGGACTACAAAAAGGCCTTTGAGTCAGTTCCACATGATTGGCTCATTAAGGTGCTGAAACTCTATAAAGTGAATAATTGTATTATTAACTTTTTAGAACATGCCATGGCCACCTGGCAAACCAAAATCTCACTGAATGAAGCCAACTGTTCGATACAAACAGACCCTATTCCAATCAGAAGGGGTATATTCCAGGGAGACTCTCTTAGCCCGCTGTGGTTCTGCCTTGCCATGAACCCTCTCTCAAACAAACTGAACTCAACTAATTTTGGGTTCAGTCTCAAACACAACAACGTACAAGCATTAAAGATAAACCATTTGTTATACATGGACGACTTAAAGTTGATGGCAGCTACAAAACAACAGCTGCATGATATGCTTAAAATAGTAGAAGGGTTCTCTAGTGACATCCATATGAAATTTGGCCTAGACAAATGCCCAATTATTAATATAGTTAAAGGCAAAATACAGCAGGGCCACTTCGAAATGGGAGATGGCACCTCAATTGAATCTATGGGGGAAGGTGATACTTATAAATACCTTGGATAAAGCAGGCTCAACGTATTGATCACATGACTATGAAAAAGGACCTAACAGCAGAGTTTTATAGAAGGGTTAGACGACTGTTGAAAACCAAACTAAACAGTAAAAATCTGTTTCAGGCTATTAACACCTATGCGTGTTCAGTGCTCAGTTACTCTTTCGGTATAGTTAATTGGTGCAAGACTGACATTGAACAATTACAACGAAAAGTTCGAGTTTTACTAACAAAAGCTCAAAATCACCATCCAAAGAGCTCTGTCGAACGTACAACTTTGCCACGGTATGAAGGAGGAAGAGGATTGACAGATCTAAGTAAGCTATTAGATCAACAAATTTCTATTTTGCGTAGTCATTTCCAGAAACTCGCAGAATTTTCTGGTCTACATAGAGTCATGTGCCAGGTTGATGACTCAACACCACTGCGACTGACACAACAACATGTCCAATTACACCACCAGACCACAGATCAGAAACTGCTGAAATGGAAAGAGAAGCCCCTTCATGGAAGACATATAAATGACATCAACCAAGATTATGTCGACAGTGCAGCGTCGAACTACTGGTTGATCTCTGGTCATATGTTCCGTGAAACGGAAGGCTTTATATTGGCAATCCAAGATCAAGTAATTCCAACTAAGAACTACCTAAAGTACATCGTTAAAGACCCTTCCATTAACAACGATAGATGCAGGTACGGTTGCCAAACATCTGAATCTATCCAGCATATCACAGGAGGTTGTCAAGCGTTCGCTGCAACTGAATACAAAGAACGACACGATGCTGTGGCAAAAATACTTCACCAGGAACTAGCACTGAAACATGAATTATCACAGTCGGTAAGATTACCATACTATAAATATAAACCAGAATCTGTTTTAGAAAATAACAACTACAAGCTGTACTGGGACCGTACGATAATGACCGATCGGTCTGTTGCTCACAATAGACCAGATATAGTTTTGGTAGATAAAGTCTCTCGGAAAACAACTTTAATTGACATAGCAATTCCCAACAACAATAATATCAATATCAAGCAGGCTGAGAAAATAACCAAATATAGAGATTTGGAATTTCAAATAAAGACTAAGTGGAACATGAACAACACACGAACTGTACCAATTGTTATGTCAACAACAGGACTAGTCCCAAAACATCTATTAGACAATTTAAAATACCTCGGTCTGGACGAACATCTGTACAAACAAATGCAAAAAGCAGTCTTGTTAGGGACAGCCCGGACGGTCAGAAAATTCATGGGAAACTGCCCCCTGGCAAGGGCTCCCACAGAGCTAAACCCTTTTGATATCTAGGATATCTGGGGTTTAGTGAATTTTCCCCTAAAGGCACTCATAGAGTGCCTTAGAGGGAGTGTGATGCCATACATTGTATGGTCAAGTCGGGATGTCTTTATTAGCGAAGTAGCTATCAATTACATCAAAAGGTTATACATTAAAAAAAAAACACAACTAAAAATTATTCTTAACATAAATACATAAACATCTCTTAAATGTATAATAATTTCCAGAATTTTTAATACTAAACAAATTAAACAATGATTTTGGCCGGATTGCGAGCACTGGGCGACCACTAGTGTATGCTATTATTCTAATGCTCTTGAAGTTTCGAAGGCTTCAAAGCTTCATTTGAAAAAAAATTTTGGGAAATTAAACACATAGGTAACAATTGGTTTGTTGGAGATTGCGTAAATCCATGTTTCAAATATTCATTATTGTACTATCGACATTTCTTCTTAGTTTCAGACCTGTTGGAATTCAAAATTTGTTCAATGCATTAATTTTTAAACGAGTTTTAGACATTTATAAAACTAAACACTCAAAAAACAATAAGGCGTTAGGAGATACTGCCTTTTGAACAATTGATTAAGAATTTGTATGCCTTTGTTAGTGATGTGCAGGCATATTTACAGATGATAGCGTGCGTTAACACCAGGGTGTTAAATTCTGTCAAGTTTTGGGAAAACAGTACATTTACAAATACTAGCCGACTTAGACACTATAATGTAGTGTTAAAACCAGTGAGCTTTTGTAGTGGATATACATTTACATATGCTAACGGTTGTGACAGTGATTTTAAATGCGCCATAGAGGCTATCGTGTTGCTGGTATGACAAAAGAACTGATTATTTTTATTAGTATAAAAAGTAGTTAATAAACAAAATTATTCCAAAGGCGCCATACAATCTTTCGCAATTTAAGATTAATAACTACATAATGTTATTATTAAAAGCAATTCCAAATTAAGATTACTTGTTTATATCCAGCAATTTTCATGTTTTCGTATCCCAAAGGACAACGAGGAGTCTGTAAGCAACTGTGTTGAAATGAGGGACCACATCTATTTAAAAAATTGCTTTATACTACCTTTAAATGATAGCATTTTACTTGTTAAACTGCCGAAGGGCTAGAACTTCGAGTTCTTTTAAAACCATGACCGATTTAACTAACGTAGATAACCATATAAATATGTCTGAAAACCAATCATATCCAACGAACGCTTCATCGATACAAAAATTGATTTTTCAATAGATCCTTCAGAGAACGAAAATTGTGAAGAACTGATTACATTTGAACAAAATATACAAAACATAAGGCACATAATTACTTCCAAACATACAATTTACCAATGAGCAAAACCAAATTAAAAATCTATTCGACTTTTTTGATTTTTGTCAGTCAGTTAATAAACAGCCTGTGTCCAAACGCAGAAAAATTAGGATTCAACTGTCATCAACAGAAGAAAAAAATCGGATTCTCTTGCGAATCTCCTACGATTCAAGCTGAACGACCGTCGAGAACAGAAATAGCGAAAAGAAAAATAGAACTAGAAACTTGATGAAACATCACATAGAGCAAACCTAACACTAAAGGGCAGGGATCTCATTAACCTAATATTATTTTCTGTTTTATTGTTTACTAGCTGTCGCCCAGTGGTCTAAATTAGACAAAAATCATTGTCAAATATTCGAGGATAATATACCTTATATGATACAGTTTTCTGTGTAAATAGTTGACCACCATTATAATTAAATCGAAAATTATTTTGCAAAGGATAATGATTTCAGTTTTGCTGTCTTACTATACATATATTTAAACATGTATTAAGAATTATCAGAATAAAAAATAACACATAGATTTAAAAATGTTAACAAGTATATCAAATAATAAATTAATATTAAATATAATATTTTTAAACTTGTTTTTCCCAAACTCTTTGCTTTTATTCATATGGGATGGATTCTACTCCGTCCTATAATTTACCGAAGGTAGTTAACAAATTTATGCTTGTCCGTGGGCAGTCGTATGTACATGATGTTTGGTACATAGGGTGGAGTTATCTAGTTATACAGAGTTGTCAAAAAAAGTTGAAAAAAGATTACATGGCGTGGTCCATAAGGCATAAATATATTTTGGGCTTATTAAGTCAACGCGTACTAGTACATTTTGTTCGTAAACATTTACCTGTAAATTTAAAAGAAATTGTATCATTGTGTAATGTTGATCCTTTCGATGTTACCTGATGCCGTATATATTAAGGTTATACATACAAAATAAAAAATAAAGAATGAAAATTCAAAAAAAAGTTGAAACGAAAACATTAAAAAATATATATCCGACTTCCACCTATAACTAAAAAGCTGAAAATAATTATAACAAAATACAACTCTAGCAAATAAATAAGACATTCAATGTTGTTAGGTACCTACCCAGGAAGTAAAAAATGTAAACATTAAAAGGTGCTCATTCTATACAAATTATTACCTACCAATCTACTATATTTTTGAAGTGTGCCAAGCAAATCTAAAATCCTGCATTGCGTACTTATCTACTACTTCATCAAACTTGATTGTTGCTTCTTTTAAATTCATGTAGACAGTGCCGGCCACTATTGAACACTTTTACATATATTCCGAAACTTGATGAGTTAACAAATAGATGTTAAATCTCGAGAAAATGTGGTATCAGTAAGATGGGCAACCAGCCATACAGTTCCTGATTGATTATTACATATTTTGAGAAAGTTATTAGTTGAAAGTACATAGCATTAATAAAAGAATTTTGATTTGAAGGTTGTATTTGAGGGGCAAATTAGAAAGTTAATAAAGAAAAAATATTTGGAGTGCATCCTGTTACATTTTATATTAAAAGATTATGAAAATTATAAATACAAACTTCTCCTCATCGATTCTCACCAGCCTTCTTTTATGCTCAATTTTTGAACATGACCCGTCTCACTATTTGCCGTTATCTTGAACTTAGGACAATTCAGTAGTTTTGAAAATGAAAGTCTAGTATTTTCTTCTGAGACAACTCCTCAAATTTTGAAAAAATGCATAAATAGGACCCTACTTATAGTTTATAGGACCCGCCTCCAGATTATTTTTAGTAGCAAATGAGAAAACTAAATGAAAGGCGTCTGTTTGAGATTATATCTTATTTGTAATTTCAAAATAAATCTATTTAAAAAATACTAAAAAAAAACTTGTATGTTTCCAAAGGAGACTGAATAGTACCGATAGTTAACTTTTAACTTAAGCACTTGTACATTTTAAGTATCTCTGTATCAAAATTAAAAAGAATTTACAGTTGCCCCTAGATTATCCTTAACTTTTTAAAATGGGATGCAATTTAAGTGAAGTGAAAAAGTAATCACAATGTGTGTGTTTGTCTCAACTTACATGCATTTATTAATTAATTGTATTTCTTTCATTTTTAGATAAAATAATATAATTTTCTTATTTAACAGAAAATGGTCTATAAAAGGTAAATGGTAAATACGCTTGTAAGGATAAGAAGAAATAATCCGATTGTAAGTTTCCCTTTGCCACTCTTTCAAAGGTTTATAGAACCCAAACAATAGTGTATATTTTTAAATAGATTTAAACTATAATAAAAATAAATTGAAAGTGTTAGTACGTTATAATAAGAAACAGCTGACACTTAAAGTTGTTGGGTATGAACCAGAACCTTTTTACATTGGCAGGGTCAGAAGGATAAATTATTTTGACCATCTGGGTATTCCTGGAAATGGGAAATTATTCTCCCTCTGAAACCAACACTTACAAGATGTTGAAGTAAAAATGGACTGACTTAGGGAAACAAAGCTTACCGGAGGACTTTTTCTTCTTTGAAAAAATGTATTTTCAAAACCAGTCGTTTAAGAAACTGGAGATAAACGAGTCGTCTTAAGAGGGTCGTGAAAATCCAAACGTTGGAAAAAATTGTTCGCCACACTCCACACATTAATTAAGTTTTTAAATTTTCATTGTAATCTTGTACATTTAATCATTTTCACCAAATATATTATTAATAATTTGTGTTTTTAACAATCTCGTGCTATTTTAAAATATATATACAACATTCAAAAACAGTTTTTAAATCACATTAAGTTGGGGTGTAATATTCGTACCAGTGTGTGTTGAAGACGGTTACAGTAAGAACCGAAGCTCTTATTACGAATCCGATTCGCTCTTTATACTAATATAAATTTGTGATGGAAAATGTAATAGGTTGTATGTAATAGGGGGACAATTAGTTACTATTATATCTTAATACAAGGATTGAATATATCTATTGCTGACTTTCTTAAGAATGCAGCTGTTAATTCGGTAATATAAGCAAATTATTGTTCTTGAAAAATCTTTGTGAACATTTATATTTTGTATACAATATTCACTTTGATAGAAAATTAGATTGGGAGCTATTTGGACAGCCTTACTAACATACACTGAAAAATAAGGAATATTTGTTTAGTCTCATCAAGGAGGCCATGATTCACAACTAATTCTTTGTTTTATAAATGTTTTATACAATAATTAACTAGAAGACCTTAACATGCAATGCGCCTTAAATCCATCAACTTATTTGCATAGGGTCTTCAGATCATTCTTTTCGTAAATATCTCCACAAACAAAAGTAAATAATAGTATATATTACCATGTGATTTTGTGTGAGTAATAAAATGTACTCACCCAAGAAGCAGCGCAAGATGACTGGTCAGCTATGCGACCGATACTTTTACACTTTGGCCAATTTTCGCGAGCGTCGAAAAATTCTGGGAGTTGAACATTTTCATGGATTTTATGTCTAACGATTGGAATTCTGTCAAACACATCTTGGGGTATGCTTCTTACGCCCTTCAAGCTTTCAATACTTGAAAGGGGTGTATCCTTGTGAAAATTTCTTCCTGCAGTCCACAGATTCTGTTTGCTATTGATTTCGGCAATGAACTCATCTGAATTTTGGTAAGTATATACACTAAAGAATAGTGATGTTAGGCAAAATAATTTTTCATGTTAATTCAATTTAAGTGTTTGTAATTTGATAAGTATCTGTTACAAAATATTCCTTACTCTGATATTTATTTGCCTGTTGGGATTATTCTTCACTTTTTGGAGTAGTTGATTGGATAAGTGTGATATCGTACGTTTTTTATCATGTACTTTACTTGGTCTGAAATACTGTCAATTTAAATGTACGGCATGTTTCCTATTGTCAGATCAGATTAGTTGAAAACGATTGTTTATTAAGAACAGTAGTATCTGATATACAAATTATAATATTAAACTTTCGGCATCTTACAAATTTTTTAACTCAGGGCAAGGAGAAAAAAAAATACGCCGCCAATAGAGAATACTAAAAAACCCTCTAAATTAATCATTACGACAGAAACAAGACAACGAAAAACATTCAACCGGCTGAAGTAATAAAAACAGATCAAGGCAAGGTCGACTGGGTTCGACAAGATTCCGCAAAAACGCTACGCCAACAATGAAATAACCATCGGGAAGACGGGAGAATTCCATGCTAAATCTAAAAGAACGTTTTACCTTTTGAGTAGTTAGTTCAGTTGTTTATATTCCGTGTGAATTGCATCGATCAGCTGTAAATAAATAGTGGATATTTTTGGTGTAAATAAAGAAATCCAAAGTGAACGTGAATATCTGTGTTAATTTGGTTTTGAACCTACGAAATTTATTGCAGTATGATAGCTCTCTAAGAATTATATACCATTAAAAATATAATTAAAAATGTTCATATGCATGTGATATATAAAACTATAGTGGAACGTTTAAAAATAGCTGAAATAACGCACCGGTAACGTTTTAACTGTGAAAATGAACGTTGTTAGTTCGAATCCAAGGCTTGGCATTTTTTAGTTATTTTATTTTGCATTAGATAATCATTCTACACATAGATGTTAACTATTTTGTTATTAACACATTTTTACAAAATTTGAAATAATTATGATAATAAATTAAATGCCCGGTGATAAAATAATTTAATCAAATTTTGAATACAATAGTAATTTTTAGCTCTTAAAGTCTAACTGGCACTACATCAGATGTACATCTATTTCAATCAAAATTACAAGAAAACGTACTGCTATAACGAAGTATTGATTCTATGAAAATCATTAGCAATTCGATATGCCAACCAGACAAGAGGTAAAGGTGCTAAGAAAGCCGGAAAATCTCAAGAGAATATTTCGCATGCAAACCAGAAGAAGAAAAATAGGAGGAAGGAAATCAATGCTATTGAAACAAGTTGATCCTGAGTATCACCAACCGTTTCGTTAACGACTTTTCCAAAGATATTGCAGCTGAAGCTGGGACCCTACCATACACGATCGGCTATTATCATTAGGGAAATTCAAACTGCTGTTCGCCTGTTGTTTTGTTCTGAACTCGCCAAGCACGCCGTCATCCAAGGAACAAAAGCTGTTACCAAATTTTACAACTTCAAATTAATCAGACATCTATTTCAACTCAACTATAGATGAGCTGGATATAATACCAAGATTTGTGGCAATCGATTCATATAAAAAATAACGAAACTACATCAATGCAAATATTCTCATATCTTTTAGTGAGCACGTTAAGATTAGATGTATTGAATCTCAGTGACATTTCTGTTTCATTATTCACTTTTATTTCACTCATACAATACTTATACCATATAAAACCAGTTCCACACAAACAGAAGTGGTCACTACGCTTTGTGGTTATATGACTATAATATAGCATTAAACAACGATGCCCTATTAGCATTGAACTAAAAAAAAACAAAGTATAATAGGGTATCCTAAACATTATGAATGACACTTATGACTCAATACTATTAAATTCAAAATTTTATCTGATCCAAATAAAAGGTAAACATATCAAAGATTCAAACCTAATAACATACAAAGTTTCAGTTTTACCTAGAATTGAGAACTAACGTTCCTTGTGCCTACTAAAATTGCGTAAAATGTACATAATTTATTAAAATAAAAAACAACACCATTACCACAAGAAATTTAATTAATGAATTTTATTAAACTTTGCCTTTGATAGTTGCATACCGGTGGTCAAAAGTCTTTACAGGCTTAAACTCTGAAAGTCTTTTGTATTCGAGATAGAGCCCCCAAAGTTAATTTATTTACCCCTTATGACATATAACCTGGGAGTGCTGCTGAATCTCGAAAACAAAAGGCTTTCATATACATTTTTGATCCGTAAGTTTAGGACTTTCAAATGGCAAAATCTCAAAAAAATAGCCGCAAGCCACTTTCTTGCTATAATACCTTATAAGGGATAAACAAATCAACTTTGAGGGGCTGTATCTCGAACACAAATGACTTTCCTAGTTTGAGCAATTGGATACTTTTGATCCACTTCTAATCTAATCTATCAAATGGAAAGGTTTAAAAAAATAGCTAAGAGTCACTTTCTCGCTATGCGTCATAAGGGGCAATAAATGAACTTTGGAAGGCCCAATTCAGAAAACAAAAGGCTTGCAAAATTTGAGTCTATAGAGACTTTTGATCCACAAGTTCACAACTATCAAATGGCAAAGTTGCAAAAAATTACCCGAAAGTCATTTTCTCGCTATGGATTATTAGGAAAAAAAAATGAACTTTGGAAATATATCTGAAAGCCACTTTCGCGCTATACGTCATACGGAGTAAAAAATCAAATTAGGGGGGCTATATCTGGAAAACAGTAAGTTTCAACAAAAGTAGCCGAAAGTCACTTTCTCGCTATGCCTCATCTGGGACAAAAACTGAATTTTGTGGGGCTGAATACATAAAAACAAATAACTTTCAGAATTTGAGTCCATAGAGATTTTTGATCCACAAATCAGAACTATCAAATGGCAAAGTTGCAAAAAAATTACCCGAAAGCTACTTTCTCACTACAGCTCATAAGGTGTAATAAATGAACATTGGGGTCCATATATCAAAAACAGAAGGTTTTCAGAGTAATAAACTTTTGATCCATAAGTTTAGAACGATCAAATGGCAAAGTTTCGAAAAAATTAGCCGAAAGTCATTTGTTTCTCAGCAAGACAAAATGATGGCAAGTTAGTTACCACAAAAAAATTATAAGCTCGGTATATTATTAAAACCATATACGAGAACTCAATTCATAGGATATAAACTTTCAAACCATGTAGACGAAGAAAAAAAAAGTTGACCTACATTTCACCTAAACTGCTGAAATACAATATTTTCAAGTCGAAACTGTTGTAAAGCTTCTTCACAACACACAACTATTTACTGAAAAGGAAATGAAATTCGGGGTATAATAGTAAAAACCGATTATGTTTGGTGTATATAATTATTGCAAAAATGCTGGAAGTACAATAAACCGTAGAAGCCGGGAAATTATAGCAGTTATTCCAAATAGATCAGAAAATGACAAAGAAATTGGCAATAGCAATAATCATCAACAATGGTAAATTTAATCAAATACTTTATCATTACAAAAATGTGTATGTAAATAATAATGTATTAAATAAGGCCATTTCAATGCTGCGTTTCACACCGTTGACCTTTTGACCTTATATTATTTAAGATCTCCTATCCCGACATATATAATAATAAATGTATAATATCACTATGAGTTGTTAGCAGTGGCAGCTGGTGGGTTGTGAAACTGGTGGTGCACTTTACTGGTCAAATATAGGGTTTCAAAGATACAACAAAATAAATCATAGCTTTGCTAATACTGCATTTATTTTTTATTAATTAAAATATTCGTCGACTTTTTTTCGAAACCGAAATGTTCAATGACCTTTTTATTAAAGTCTGGCATTGATCGTTTTTTTCTCAATACTAAGCATAGAAAGAGCATTTAGCCAGTCCTGAGACATCGTATTTCTAAGAAACGTTTTAATCCTTCATTCCAGTTTCCGTTCAAATTGATTCCCCGCCATAAATAATGCAAGGAAAACAAAATAGTGTATTCATGCAATCACATGCACACAACCATTTCTTTTTATTATAAATTTCACTTTTAAAACTTCGTGTAAATACTTTATTTTTAACCGACTTCCAAAAAGGAGCAGGTTATTAACTCGTCGCGTATTTTTTTTGTATGTATGTTACCTGAATTCTTCTCCTGTGGTGAACCGTTTTGTATGAATATGGTCTTGTTTAATAGAGTATATATCCGGATTGGTGAAACTTCAAATTTGGGAAAAGAATTCTATTGTTAAAGTGAAGAAATTTGTGAATGAACACATGCGTGCATGGTAATCGACCAATATCCCTAACATATTGGTCGATTTTTCGAAATTTTTGTGCGACGTGCAACTTGCAGTTTTGCAGAAAATCTCCGAGAATTCCAAAATTCTTATTAAAAATTTCATCGAAATGAGATAACGGACATTTCCTCATAAATATTTTAATTCCAACGTAATAGTGAGGGAATTTTAGGCACTGGAAGTTTTAATTGCGAATTTGAAAATTTTCTATGTACATCTCAAGCATATAGGTAGTAAAGCATAATATTTTCTACTCCTTAAATCAATGAGTACCAAGCTCGTTTTGTCTGTATACCCGGCAAATAGGTATTTAAATGAAAGTTTTTCCACTTTGCGAAGACGGTGCTTTTGGTTGTCACATTTTCCCGACCTAATAGAAAATTCAGTGACTACACAAGTCAATCTAAACTGCTATTTTTGGGTTTATACACAGGATGTTTAGTTATAGCAAACAAAAAAAACAAAGTAAAGTGATAGAAGGAGGTGCATTTATATGATGACTGAAATATAAGTTAGGCCGTTTAGCTGTATATACAGGATGTATGGCATATAGGGTGGAGTGGACGATTGGTTGTATACAAATGGTGGAAAAAATGTGAAATTAAAGTTATATAGGGTGATTAAAAAACTGTTATATGATATGGACGTAAACAAATCATATCCAGGATGGTTGAAATATATGCTGATGTTAAATTATATTTATACAATGTGATTAAAAAATTATTTATTTTATAGCACATAAGAAGTTGCATAAAGTGTGGAGAGGAATTAATGTTACACAGGGCGATAATATAAAATGTGAAAAATGAAATAATTTATGGGGTAGACCACAAGGAGCTATATATTATGGTTGAAATATAGGACGGATTTGACTCCGTATATATGGGATGGATTCTACTCCGTCCTATAGTTTACAGAAGGCAGCTAACAAATGTATGCTTGTCCATAGGCAGTCGTATGTACAGGATGGTTGGTACATAGGGTGGAGTGGAATTATATATAGTTGTACAGAGTTGTCAAAAAAAGTTGAAGAAAGGTTGCATGGCGTGGTCCATAAGGCATAAATATATTTTGGGCTTATTAAGTCAACGCGTACTAGTACATTTTATTCGTAAACATTTACCTGTCAATTTAAATGAAAATGTATCATTGTGTAATGTTGAGGCTTTCGATGTTACCTGGTCCTGTCTATCAAGATTATACATGCAACATAAAAAAATAAAGAATGAAAACTACTTGAGTTCAAAAAAACTAAAAAGTTGAAAATGAAACATTTTTAAAAAAATATAAGCGACTTCTACGTATAACTAAAAAGCTAAAAATAATTATAACAAAATACAACTCCTGCAAATAAATAACACATTCAATGTTGTTAGGTACCTACTTAGGAAGTAAAAAATGTAAACATTAAAAGGTGCTCATTCTGTACAAATTAATTACTTACCAATCTAGTATATTTTTGAAGTCGGTGCCAAGACCAGCCAATTTTTTATCTAATTTCTTTTGACACGATTTATTATTGGTTTTAATATAGTCAATGTTGAAGTTGATACTCATTTCCATAGTATTGTAAACACATAGACTCTGTATATTAAATATTCTTTCATAGACTACGATGACAAAAACAAAGCAACCATAAATTAAATCAGGTAGTCAAAAATTTGAATTATTGAAACGTTTGGATACGTCCGGTCAATATCAGCACAGCTCGGTGTCTTGGTGCGGCGTACGAGAATAAGCCAATTGCTCCATACAGTTTGCATTAGCTCTCTTCTATCTCAGGCTTTAAGGGTGTTATATCGTATCTCATAGAAGCTGTGTAAGTTTCACCGTGCGCTAGCCGAAGTATTCTTTCAAGCGAATATAAGTCTTAATACCAGTTTGTATTAGGGTTTAAATTCGTTGGTATTAAAATGATATTTATTAAACATTTTCTTTGTTATTAAAAACTTATTAAATTTGGTGCACGAGTGCACTTAAGGGACAGCCGCCCCTGGTTGTTAGGTACTTTTAACGTACAAATAAATCTAGGTAGACAGTAATAATAATTTAAATGTTTCAAGTCAAACATTACGTTTGTAATTCAGAGACTTCTGTGATGAGTTGAATTAAAAACCTTATAACAGGGATGGCCTTTTTATAGAGGATTGCCAAATTTTACAATTATTAGGGTTCCTTCCGTATATACAATATACGTATACCCTTATAATATCACTCAGGATTTCTGCCTCTGTCACATCACAGCCATTTTCTCCTAAACTACTGGACGGAAGAGGTTGAAATTTGGTATCAATGTATAGTTTGGTGACCCGATCAGGAGTACATATCGTAAAAGAAAAAAAATTGATTTTAGGGGTACTTCTGAGGGGAAGAACTAAAAAAATCTTCGAAACTACTCAGCCTAGAATTATGAAAAAAATAGGAAATATAGAGCGTTGCCCGAACTTTACAGGAAAATTAAGGAGAAACCATTAATATTAATTTTGGGGGGCAAATTATAGAATTAAATAAAAATTTAAAAATAAAAAATTTTCAAACGCATCATGTAATATATCAAATGAAAGGTCTTATTCTGAGGAACACAAATATATTTTTTTCATATTAAAAAAATTATTTAAAAAGATATTAACGAAAATATACCAAAATTTACCCATTCCCCCCCTCTTATCTCCGAAACTATAAAACGTAAAGTTTTGAAAAAAAATAGATTTATAGGTTCTGACCTGAAGTTTACTGAAAAAATAAGGAGAAACCTCTAGTTTTAATTTTGGGGGGCCAATTACAGAATAAAATGGAAAATATAAAATTAAAATTGTTTCTAACCCATCATGTTATATTCATGTTATATATCAAATGAGAGGGCTCATTACGACGAAAACAAATACATTTTTTTCAAATTTTTAAAATAAATTAATTAAAAGATATTAACAAAAATATAAAAAAAATTACCCATTCCCCCCCCCCTCTTTATCACCGAAACCATAAGCTGAAAAATTTTGAAAAAAATTGAGGTATAGCCCCTCACCTGAGCTTTAGTGGAAAAATGAAGGAAAAACCCCTAATATTTATTGGGGGGGCAAATTATAGAATTAAATGGAAAATTAAAATTAAAATTGTTTCTAACCTATCATGTTATATATCAAATGAAAGGGCTCGTTATGACGAAAACAAATATATTTTTTTCATATTTTTAAAATAAATTAATTAAAAGATATTGACAAAAATATAAAAAATTTTACCCATTCCCCCGCCCTTATCTCCGAAACCATAAGCTGACAAATTTTGAAAAAAATGGAGGTATAGCACCTCACCTGAACTTTACTGGAAAATTAAGGAGAAACCCCTAATATTTATTTGGGGGGGGGGCAATTATAGAATTAAACGGAGAATTAAAATTAAAATTGTTTCTAACCCATCATGTTATATATCAAATGAAAGGGCTCATTATGACGAAAACAAATATATTTTTTTCACATTTTTAAAATAAATTAATTAAAAGATATTAACAAAAATATAAACAATTTTACCCATTCCCCTCCCTTTATCTCCGAAACCATAAGCTCGAAAATTTTGAAAAAACAATGGAGGTATAGCCCCTGGCCTGAACTTTACTGGAAAAATAAGGAAAAACCCCTAATATTTTTTTGGGATGCAAATTATAGAATTAAACGGAAAGTATAAAATTAAAATTGTTTCTAACCCATCATGTTATATATCAAATAAAAGGGCTCATGATGCTCATGATGAAGAAAACAAATATATTTTTCCATATTTATAAAATAATTAATTAAAAGATGTTAACAAAAATATAAAAAAATTTACCCATTCCCCCCCTTATCTCCGAAACCATAAGCTGAAAAATTTTGAAAAACTGGAAGTATAGCCCCTCACCTGAACTTTACTGGAAAAATAAGAAGAAACCCTTAATATTCATTTTGGGGGGCAAATTATAGAATTAAATGGAAAATAAAAAAATATAATTGTTTCTAACGTGTCATGTAATATATCAAATCCCAGGGCTCATTATGACGAATAGGTACTAACATATTTTTTATTTTTTTTTAAATGAATATTTTAAAATATATAAAAAATATTTTAAAAAAGTTACCCATTCTCCCCGTTATTCCCCAAACTTATAGGTAAAATATGAAAAAAAATCCCTGATTCTATTATTTGGCCTCCAAATAATACAATTAAACAGAATATAAATTACTAGAAAACCCCCATAGTAATTTTAGGGACAAATTATACAATTAAATGGAAAATAAAGATTCAATTTTCAAACGCATCAGATATCAGATAAAAGGCTCATTATGTGAATTACAAATATAACATTTTTTTAAATCATTTGTATAAAAGATATTAAAAATATTAAACATCGACTTAATTCCCACTTTAGAAACTACACTATTTAAAATTTGAAAAATATATTTTATTTATATTTTTAAATAATTTGAATAACAGATTTAATAATTTATAATTTAAACTTTGACCTATTTTGCCGTTTTTCTTCCAATTTACAGAGCCTCAAAACTCAGACAGTAGATTATAAAAGGCATTTCTGAAAGTTTATTAGTAAAATAAGACCCTAATGTTACTTTTTGGGGGCCCAATTAGAAAATTAAATACATATGTATTGTGATAAAAATCAAGCGAATCTTAAAGCAGATAAAATAAAAAGTCTATGTTTGGAAAATCAAAGTGTATATTTTTTATAAATTTAAAACGCTTCCTTTAAAAGATATAAGGGTAAGTATAAGAAAATGCACTCATTCCCTGCTTGTCTGAAACTGGGATATTCGAATCTTGAAGGTGGTACGGAACCCTAAGTATGCGAGTCCAACTCGCATTTGACCAAATTATTTTTTTTGGCCTGTCGCAAAATTATTAGATGAAAATAAATAGTTAACAAATTATTAGCTTGGAGTTATTATAAAAATGTACAAATGTGCTATTTACCACTCTTTTTTAATGATATTTTTGGTTGCCTAATGTTACATATTGGATTAATAAATGGTAACTTTAAACAATGTAAGTACAAGTCATATTTAGGGCAGGAGGCGTTCAAGTTTCTACAATACTTTCTATTCCTTAATCTTACTTGCCAATTCACAAACCTTATGCCTTTTTTATGGACTAGCCTCGATATCAACTTTTATACTTCCAGTTGGCAGAAACGTGAACATCGTGGCCTATTGCAAAGGTACTTACCGTCCGAATCTTCGTTTTCGTGTTCTTCTTAAACGTTTTCTTCTCTTTATAAATATAAAATTCTCGAGACATAATTGTTTCGGCAGTATTCTATGACAAAATGACGTTTAAAAGCTTGAAATTTGGCAAGAATAGGACATAATTCAAAGTAAATAACGCGCCAGAAAAATTTTCAAACATGCCACGTGTGTCAAGCGTGCTGTTTGATCGCCATCTCTCTTTTAATGAGAATACGCTGAATATTTTGTTGCAGCTCAAGTGGCAGATCCTCCTTAAGATGTATCGGAACACTAGTAAACACAACTAAAGATATTTAGTAGCTAACGCATGTATTATTTTCTAACTTACAAATAAAAATAGTTAACCTCTCAAAAATTTATAAAAAATTCTAAACAAGGTATCTTCACTTAAGTGTAATTCAACGATTAACTGGCGACACCAGCGGTAATCATGGATTCGAAATCACATTCGTTTGTTCCTCGTCGGATTTTGAAAAATCCCTTATTCCCCCAATCTTCATTCCATGAGTTTACTGCTAGCCAATACTTTGTCCCGTTTTCTGTTCCCCATCCAACCACTCGAACTGCATGTCTGCCTATCAATTTTCCTGCCGTTTTGACGTATACACCTGAAATAAAAAATATTTATTTAAGTATCTGTTGTTATTATAGGTAACACCAAAATATGAATACCGCTGCAGGGATCGTGTAACCTAATTTAAAAATAATTTGGTCAAATGGGAGTTGGGCGGCTCATATAATTAGAGTTCCGTAACAACTTCGAGATAATCTAAGCAAATCTTAATACATATTTTTGCAATTATCTAGTTTGCATTGGCTATATATTTTCGAGGCTAAATATTATCCTCAATATCTTTTAAAATATTAGTTTTAAAATTATAAAAGATACATCTTTTCAATTGATCGGCTACATGATGGGGTTAATTTTGTTAAAATGTTTATTTACTTTCTTTTTCTGCCTGTCAAGATTAGGATTTTGGGCTTTATTTTGTCAATAAACGTTGAGTGATTGCCTATATTATCTTATTTTGTAACTTTAGGCTCAGTAGTTTCGGAGGCAGGAATGGGTCAAGAATTATATATTTTCCTTAATATTTATTATATGAATGTTAAAAATACAATAAAAGCATTTTTCATGATTTCATTAATGTTTTATTTTCTATATAATTCCATTATTTGCCTCCCAAAATTAATATTGGATTACTAGCTTTATTTTAGATGTATTTTTTCCCAAAAGCTTAAGCTCAGCACTTTCGGAGGCAAAGTGAGAAATGGTTGGATTTTTGTAAATAAATTATTTTAAAAATATGAAAAAAATATATTTGTTTTCATCATAATGAGCAGTTATTTGGTGTTTCTTTTTTATTTTTCAGTTAAGTTTATAATTTGGAGTGGAAGACGAAAACTTTTTGGGAAAATTTATTGTGTGATTAATTGAAATGTAAGTCTTGATATGTGAAACATAATATGCAAACTTTTTTAACAAAACATCTTAAAATAAAGGGAATATTGAAATGTAAAAAATGGCAAAAATCTCAAGATGAAATTTTATCAGTAATATTGTCACAATTGAACACAGTTACCATTGGCGTTCAGGGACTCCGCCGCACTCATCGACGACACCTTACATACTTTTATCACGGTGTGCCGTATGCGAAGAATGGAGGGGACCGTATCTCGCAACTAACAATTATGGTTCATTTTTAATTAGTTGTATTCTACCATCCGAACAGACAACTCTTGTAACCAGCAAATAATAAAGTGTATTCTGACCACATAACAAGGCCTTAGAATAACTTAACATACGTAACAATATTTAAAATATTTAAAATGTTAAAATCTGAAATGCCTAAAATACAAAAATGTATAAATTATCAAAAATGAAATATAAACCGTTATATAAATTTTTCTGATGAAATGATGTTTGAAATGATTTCACAGAGATTTTTAAGAATTTTTGAAGAATGTCAAATAACAAAAATTTCACGTTAAATCTTAAAACTTCCAAAATTATGACAAATTTCAAATGTAAAAAACTGACATAAAATGTCAAAAAATGTTAAACTTATACATCTATAGCTTTAAAAAAGTCAAAAATTGCTAAAACAAAAGCATATTGAATGGCAAAAATGTAAAACATTGATAATAGGGTTTTTCGCGGAAGCAGTTCTGAATCGGTTCAACGGTAATATTACCGTAATTTTCTGAAAACGCCGTTCGCGGAACAAAATTACTGAAAATGAACCGATATAGAACTAAGTGAACGAATTCTAAATGAGACAACATCCTATAAACGGTAACACCCGGTAACAGTAGCAACCTAGAATTGTATTGTGAACCAAATCTATTGTCATAAAATTTGGTGATCTGGGTTACAGTAGTCTTGAGTTCGGTGTTCGCGGTAAGCAGTTATTGGTTCTGAATCGATTCTGAATCGATTCAAACGGTTCTTGCTCTGAAGCAAGGATTTTCAGTTCGATCATACCTTAGAGCATTTATAAGTAAAAGCTCTAAGAATTATGCGCTTCGACCTGATTTCTAATTAAGTAGTGTAGAGTAAAAGGAGGACAAACTTATATGGGAATAAAACTGAAAAAGTGTCCCGTGGACGGTTTCAAATAAGAAGTTCAAGAAATGACCAGAATGGCGCAAGTGTGACCACAGGGTATGTTATGAAGTTAATTGTCAACGGATTGCAATACACAAATCCTACATTTAGAAGTGAACCGGCTGAAAAAGTGAGAATGATGTAATTATTAGTAAAAATGGTAAATAAAACCTACAAAATCTGTTATGTGAACTTCTCTATGTAAATGGTTGTCTCCGTTTTTTGTTATCTCTGCAAGTGATATATATATATATATATATATATATATATATATATATATATATATATATATATATATAGTTTATAGTGTGTTAATTGTGATATAAATTAATAAGCGTGTGCCCCAGTTTTGACTTTTTATAAAACAGAGTGATTTTATAATTGTTATTTTGTTATAAAACTTTTTGAAACAGTTAAACATTGGGAAAAATTTGTATATTTGTAATATTTTTATACTTATTAACAAATAGATGATGAGTTAGATGTAAATAAAAAATTTTTATTTTTACATTCTTGTGTTCATATTACATATTTATTTTGAAAAGTGTCCCTTTACAAAGTTGGTGTTTCTGCTTCTTTGTTCACCTCTCTTTGGATAAAAGGTAATTACAATTCTTTTCATCACTGAATAAACTGCTATAATTAAGTTATCTCTTCTGTTATCATTATGGAACAAATTCCACTTGCATTTTATTCTAGAATAGGTTCTTTTTCAAGGATTCTAACATTTTTACACACTGGTTTTCCATATATTTTGTCTTGTCTAGTTGGACAAAAATAGCTGTAGCTATATTTTAAATATTTCCAAAGATACGCCTGGTGAATGCCCCTGGGAAAATATCTTCAGAAGTTTGTTGAAGTTCTCGAGTTGGTGGACAATGCCGTAATCAGCTTACTAATTATGTAATAATGGTTTATTCAGAGTTTAATTTATGAAGGATATTTATCTTAAATCCTAAAAAATATGTAAATAAAATTTTGCTTGTAAGTCATTTTTATCTATGTACAAGGTATGTCATTGACTTAACACTTTATTAATGTTAAATATAAATCTGGTTGCTGAACTGTGATGGTTAAATTTGCATTCTTGGATGTTAATTCTTCACATTAACCTAATTTTATTCACGCAGATTTGTTCGTAGAAAACTGATTTCTACGAACAAATTACCCGGTCGGTACTAGTGGCTCCCCCAAATTGAAACCATTTTGTGGACACTTTTTCTTACACAGAGTGTGTCCTCCTTTTACTCAAACCTCCATAGGATAAACTAAACACGGCTTAGTTTTGACGCTAGACGCCAGCGTCAAATGTCATAGATAATACAGCCAAATGTAGTCCTCCTTTTACTCAAACCTCCATATTTCTAACCCACTCGGCTGTCCGAAGTCTATCGAAGTATGTTTAGTTCAGCTCTCGTTTGAATTTGAATTTAGCTGTTGGAGTTAAGTGGAAATAGCCAAAATTCCTTCTGTAAATTATTTTTAATTTAATGTAGAAGAAATAAAATTGTTAAATTTTATTACTAATTCCTGTTAGAACTTAAAATAGTATTTTTTCATAAATAATATTTTTAATTAACAAAGATATTGTACTACAGTTTGTTTAGTGATGAGGACTGATGGATTTTTAGATGTACTTAATATAGGTACTAGTGTCACAATAAATGCAAAAATAATCAATTTTCAAATGAATTGGCAGAATTGATATCCAAAATTATGTCATTGAAATATATAATCTTTTATGATTTGCTGCAAGTTAAGTAACTTCAAATATGTTGTTGACTTGTTTAACGCAAATAAAAAATATACTAGACATTTGTTCAGAATGAACACCTTTTAATGTTTAAATTTTTTACTTTGTGTGTAGGTACCTAACAAAATTGAATGTGTTATTTATTGTCTAGAGTTAAATTTCCTTATAATTATTTTCAACTTTTTAGTAATACGTGGAATTCGGTTACATTTTTTAAATGTTTTGTTTTAAAATACTTTAGCATGCTCTTTGGGTGAAAGTATCCTTTGCTATAAATTTACGTTTTTTTAATAATACAATTTAAAATTTTCTAAATAGTTAGGATTATAATTTTTAATAAAGACACATAGATATAACCATGTCTTAGATTTGTATACTACTACATTTTCAGAACTTTTTTAATTGGAAAAAACTGTTTCCAAACTAATTTTAAAAATGCACTTTTAATTATATACCAATGCACATAAAGATTAGAATAAAGAGGTTGGGGTAATTTTCAGTTGAAGTAAATAAAATCTTAGTTCAGATTAAGCATTTTCCTTAACATCAGAATTTAATATAGCATATTTTTAAGTGAATGTGAAGTTTGAAAAAGGGCAATTTGTACTTATGAAAATAAGGAGGTCCATTTAGTTTCGTTTTCAAAGTCGAATTTTACAGCCGATATAGTAGCTTGCCAAATATTTAAAGACCGATATGTTAGAATTTGGCATATATTATTTTATATGCAATTGTGATATAAAAAACGTATAAATGCACATTTAGACTTTATGAAATTAAACAGGTGCATTTTGTTATATTTTCAAAATGCAAAGTTTGAAAGCCCATGCAGTTTGTTAAATATTGAAAATTTGAATTAGAATATTTTTTGAAAGAAATTAAATAATTCCAATTTTAAAGAAATGCTCAATTACATTTTATCAAAATAAAGATGCGCATTTCATTACATTTGCAAAAAGTTTAATTTTACAACCCATATAGCTTGCTGATAATTGCATAACAAATACCGAAAAAAATGGACCTATAAATTTAACACCTAATATTTTTGTAACAAATGCAAAAATCAAAATTTTAAAGAAATGATTTTATCAAAATAAAGATGTGCGTTTCATTACATTTGCAAAAAGTCTAAATTTACAGCCCATGTAGCTTGCTAAATATTAATACCAAAATATTCAGATTTTTTGTCGTTTATAGGGTCAGTAATTTTTAATCATTTTTTAGCTATAATTATGGTCTATATGCCCTTTTGTGGAGTCATTAGTATTAAATTTCTAGACAAATAAATATAAATTAAATATTCCGAATAATAATGCTGGCTGAAAAGGAATTTCTATATAGTGATATTCATTCAATATTTGAAAATTTAAATTCAGAAGATATTTTCAATTCCGAAAAATTTACAGATTGTTCATGAGCACCGTTTAACCCATAGAAATTAACCACAAAATGATTTTTACAGATGACTTGAAACATAACACTATGTGAACTCCGGTGATCCGATTTAGGGACAGAACAAAAATGGAATTAAAAATAATGAACCGATTCTGAATCGATTCAGAACTGCTTCCGCGAAAACCCCTAATATCAATATGTCTAGCACTATAAATTAAATAAGTCCCAATTAGTACTGAACTTGCCATACTGTTCATTGCATGCATTGAAATCTTAATTTTGAAAATTATACGTGACCCTTTCTAACAAAAAAACTAAAATCGTGAACCAACTGAATTCCCAATTGACCCGATTAATAATAGGAGATTTCGCGGAAGTCGTTCTGAATCGATTCAGAATCGGTTCATTATTTTTAGTTCAATTTTTGTTCTGTCCCTAAATCAGATCACCGGATTTCACATAGTGTTTCATGTCATATGTAAAAATCATTTTGTGGTTAATTTCTATGGGTAAAACAGTGCGCATGAACAATCTGTAAATTTTTCGGAATTGAAAATATGTCCTGAATTTAAATTTTCGAATATTGAATGAATACCACTATATAGAAATTCCTTTTCAGTCAGCTTTATTGTAAAATATTCGGAATATTTAATTTATATTTATATGTCTGGAAATTTAATACTAATGACTCCTCAAAAGGGCATATAGACTATAATTATAGCAAAAAAATGCTTTTCAAAATTACTGACTCTATAAATATTACTACCCTGAAAGTAGCCGACATATGACAAAAAATCTGAGAATATTTTGGTATTTGTTATACAATATTTACCAAGCTACATGGGCTGTAAAATTAAACTTTTTGCAAATGTAATGAAATGCACATCTTTATTTTGATAAAATCTAAATATTCATTTCTTTACAATTTTGATTTTTGCATTTATTTCAAAAATATTAGGTGTTAAATTTATAGGTTCAATTTTTTTTCGATATTTGTTATAGAATATTCAGCAAGCTATATGGACAGTAAAATTAAACTTCTTGCAAATGTAATGAAATGCACATATTTATTTTGCTAATATGTGAATGAACATTTCTTTAAAATTGCAATTATTTAATTTCTTTTAAAAAATATTCTATTTCAAATTTTCAGGTATCCGACATTCAATATTTAGCAAACTGCATGCCCTTTCAAACTTTACAGTTTGAAAATATAGCGAATGCACCTGTTTAATATGTTTTTTATGACACAATTATATACAGTGTGTTCGGTTATGAATTAGCGATAATCTAAATACTATTTTAATACACAATTACACTATATACTCAATACCACACCCCGCCATATGGCAGCCAATTTGTTTTTTTGATGAACGTGTGAACAAAAACGTTCATATCTCTTAAAGTTTTGGTCTTACTGAGATAAAAATAGGCTTATTCGACGGACAATAAAACTGTCTATCAACAACATTTCAAAACAAAGTGTTAACTTTTCTTAACTTTTGAAACAAAGATGAGATGCAAAAAAAAAGGGTAAAAAAATTATGCAAATCAACAAACTATTGCAAATCAATGCAAAAGTAGTCCTGATAACATTTAATTTTTTTTCACTAAATCGAAAGTTTTTGAGTTAAGCTACAATACAACATTAAATTCACAACTGTATGTTTATTACTTTAGGAGTTATTGTTGTTTGAACATAGGGTATGCGCAAGCACAAAAGACCTTTGTCGGGACTTTGAACAGGTAGGTAAACATTAAAACCACATTAAAGTCTTATTACTTGCTGAAACCATAAACGAAGTGTATGTCAGCAATATGTTGCCTTGAATATTGAGGATTTGCCATATTAATATCACAAGATAACCACTAATACAGAACGTAAACAGCAGGGACGGTAAGTAAAAGTAGGGATCACAAGACAGGGCAAGGAACAACTAACGTAACTAGTCTTTATCCTGTAAGTTCTTTGCAGGTAGGGTCAATATGTTCCATTTCGCTTACTCCTGCTAGTCGCGAATAGCATTGCTAGCCTTTTCTCGGACAGCACGCAGCTAATGTCAGATGTCACTTAATAAAGGTCTTCTGTGCTTGCGCATATGCTATGTTCAAACAACAATAACTCCTAAAGTAATAAACATACAGTTATGAAATTAATGTTGTATTGTAGCTTAACTCATTGATTTGCAATAATTTGTTGATTTGCATAATTTTTTGACCGTTTTCATCTTTTTTTCAAAAGTTAAGAAAACGTTAACACTTTGTTTTTAAATGTTGTTGATAGACAGTTTTATTGCCCGTCGAATAAGCCTAGTTTTATCTCAGTAAGACCAAAACTTTAAGAGATATGAACGTTTTTGTTCACACGTTCATCAAAAAAACAAAATGGCCCCCATATGGCGGGGTGGAGTATTGAGCTCTAGTATATCGTGTAATTGTGTATTAAAATAGTTGCTTTACATGTATTTAGATTATCGCTAGTCCATAACCGGACACACTCTATAAAATAATCTATGCCAAATTCTAACATATCGGTCTTTGAATATTTGGCAAGCTACTATATCGGCTGTAAAATTCAACTTTAAAAACGAAACTAAATGGACCTTTTTATTTTCATAAAGTGAAAATTGCCCCTTTTTCAAATTTCACCTTCACTTAAAAATATGCTATATTAAATTCTAATATATCTGCCTTCTGATGTTAATGTTAAGGAAAATACTTATCTGGACTTAAGATTTCATTTACTTTAACTGAAAATTACCCCAACCTCTTTATTCTTATCTTAATGTGCATTGGTATATAATTATATGTGCATTTTTAAATTAATTTGTAAACAGTTTTTTCCAATTAAAAAAGTTCTAAAAATGTAGTGGTACACAAAGCTAGGACCTGGTTATATCTATGTGTTTTTATTAAAAATAATTTGGACTCGCATACTAAGGGTTCCGTACCACCTTTCAGATTCTAATATTCCAGTTTCAGACAAGCAGGGAATAAGTGCATTTTCTTATATTTGCACTAATATCTTTTAAAGGAAGCGTTTTAATTTTGTAAAAAATATACACTTTTATTTTCCACACGTACACTTTTTATTTTATCTGTTTCATGATTCGCTAGATTGTCACAAAAATATGTATTTAATTTTCTCATTAACATTAGAGTTTTGTTTTACTAACACAGTTTCAGGTAACCCTTTTATAATCTACTGTCTGAATTTTAGGCTCTGTAGGTTGAAAGACAAAGGGGAAATTAGGTCAAGTTTTACATTTAATACATTATTAAATCTTTTAGACAAATTAAAAATACAAATAATACAAATAAAATATATTATTCAAACTTCTAGATAGTGTAGGTTCTAAAGTGGGAATTAAGTCGATGTTTAATTTTTTTGTTAATATCTATTAAACAAATGATTTAAAAATATGATATATTTGTAATTCACATAATGAGCGTTTTATTTAATATATTACATGATGCGTTTGAAAATTTAATTTTTATTTTGCATTTAATTCTATAATTTTTCCTCAAAATTAATATTGAGGTTTTTTTGTAATTTTTTTATAAATTTCAAGTGAGCCCTAGTACCTCTAATTATTTTCAAAATTTTAGGTATTATGGTTTCGGAAACAAAGCGGGAAATGAGATTTTTGTTAATATCTTGTAAACAATTAATTTTATAAATATGAAAAATATATATATTCGTCATAATGAGCCCTTTGATTTGATGTATTGCATGATGCGTTAAAAATTTTTTTCTGTTTAATTCCATAATTTAGCCCCCAAAATTAATATTAGGGATTTATTTGTATTTTTCTTGTAAACAAAAAATGTTAGTCTTATAGTTTTGGGAATAAAAGGGGAATAGGTAATTTTTTAAATATTTTTGTTAATAAATTTTAAAATATATTTATTTTAAAAATATGAAAAAATATATTTGTATTCGTCATAATGAGCCATTTGATTTGATATATTACTTGATCCGTTAGAAATAACTTTAATTTTTATTTTCCATTTAATTCTATAATTTGCCCCCCAAAATCAATATTAGGTGTTTCTTCTTATTTTTCCAGTAATGTTCAGGTGAAGCGCCTCAACTCTATTTTTTTTCAAAATTTTGCAGCTTATAGTTTCGTTGATAAGGGGGGGGCTGGGTATTTTTTATATTTTTGTTAATATCTTTTAAAAAATTGAAAAAAAAACATATTTGATTTCGTCATAATGAGACCTTTCATTTGATATAAACATGATGCGTTAGAATCAAGTTTAATTTTATATTTTCTATTTAATTCTGTAATTTGCCCCCCAAAATTAAAAGTAGAGGTTTCTCATTATTTTTCTAGTAAACATCAGGTCAGACCCTATACCCCTACTTTTTTTTTCAAAACTTTACGTTTTATAGTTTTGGAGATAAGGGGGGATGGGTAAATTTTGGTATATTTTTGTTAATATCTTTTTAATTAATCATTTTTCAAATATGAAAATATATTTGTGTTCCTCAGAATGGGACCTTTCATTTGATGTATTAGACAATGTGTTTGAGAAATTTTTTATTTTTAAATTTGTATTTAATTTAAAAAAAATATATATTAACAGGTTCTCCTTATTTTTCCTGTAAAGTTCGGGCAACGTTCTATATTTCCTATTTTTTTCAAAATTTTAGGCTCATTAGTTTCGGAGATTAAGGGGGGGACGGTCGATTTTTTAGTTTCTCCCCCTAGAAGTACCCCTAAAATCAAAATTTCTTCTTTAACGAGATGTACTCCTGATCGGGTCACCAAACTATACATTGATACCAAATTGAAATTGAAAATTGCTGTGATGTGACAGTGGTAGGAATCCGGAGTGATGATATAAGGGTATCCGTATACTGTATATAGGAAACCCTAATTATAATGCTCACTATTTAGAAATTTTTAAATTGTATTATTAAAAAAATTTAAATTTATAGCAAAGGATATTTTCACCCAAAGAACATGCTAAAGTATTTTAGAATAAGACATTTAAAAAAAAAATGTAACCGACAAGTATTACTAAAAAGTTGAAAATAATTATAACTAAATATAATTCTAGACAGTAAATAACACATTCAATGTTGTTAGGTACCTACACACAAAGTAAAAAATTTAAACATTAAAAGGTGCTTATTCTGCACAAATTAATTACCTACCTATCTAGTATATTTTTTATTTACGTTAAACCAGCCAACAACATATTTGAAGTTACTTAACTTGCAGCAAATCATAAAAGATAATAATAAATTTCAATGATTTAATTTCGGGTAGCAATTCTGCCAGTTAATTTGAAAATTGATTATTTTTGTATATATATTGTGACACTTCTAGTACCTATATTATATACTTCTAAAAATCCATCAGTCCTCATTACTAAACAAACTGTAGTCCAATATCTTTGTTAATTAAAAATATTATTTATGAAAAAAATACTATTTTAAGTTCCAACAGGAATTAGTAATAAAATTGGAACAATTTTGTTTCTTCTGCATTAAACTAAAAATAATTTACAAAATGAATTTTGCCTATTTCCACTTATCTGCAACTGCTAAATTCTAATTCAAACGAAAGTTGAACTAAACGTGCTTCGATAGACTTCGGACATCCGAGTGGGTTAGAAATCAGGTCGAAGCGCATAATTCTTAGAGCTTTTACTTATATATGCTCTAAGGTATGATCGAACTAAAAATCCTCGTTTCAGAGCAAGAACCATTTGAATCGATTCAGAACCAATAACTGCTTACCGCGAACACTGAACTCTAGACTACTGTAACCCAGATCACCAAATTTTATGACAATAGATTTGGTTCACAATACAATTCTAGTTTGCTACTGTTACCGGGTGTTATCGTCTATACGACGTTATTTCATTTGGGATTCGTTCACTTAGTTCTATATCGGTTCATTTTCATAATTTTGTTCCGCGAACGCCATTTTTAGAAATTTACGGTAATATTACCGTTGAACCGATTCAGAATGGCTTTCGCGAATAATTAGTTGTCACGATATTAATATACATTTTTTAAACATTATATAGTAAAAGTTATCTCTATATTTCTCACCACTCTTATAATGGACGAAATCAGCATATACAGCGAACACTGCAACTACCGGTCCATAGTTCATGATGTCATTTTGAATCAGTTCCTCATCTGATCGAATTGCGTACGCTGAGGCTCCATAATTGAGATCGCTGTTGAAATTCAAAGTAGAGTTGTCGCATTTCTGTGTACATTCGGGTGTCTTGTATAGTTCTGGAGGACATTGTGGTTTTGTTGAGTTTTCGATGTGATGTGCACACGTAGGGAATGGATAAGGTTGACATCCCTGAAATATTTCGAAATAGTAATAATAAATGTAATTCTGAGCTATAAGGGCCGCCACCAAGATCAACTGACCCTCAATGATTGTACAAACTCTAATCTAACTGGCACAATTGATGTTTTTTTAATTACTATAGATTAATAGGATAAAAGTGTACTCCTAAAATTGTATCTGACGAAATCATCATTATTAGGAAGCCACAGAACTTCAAAAACATCCTAAACAGAAATGTCTTCACTTCAATCTGTTTTGAATCTATGAGTCATAAAAGTCAAAAAGTTACTTGTTCATTAAACACTTTTTAATATTTTCAAAAAGTGTGTGATCATGCACCATTCAAATACGGCAAACACTATTCCAATTTTTATATAAATTTATCACGTATTTTCACAAAAATAATGTTTTAAGCTAACACCTTATTTTGTTCTAGATGATTCAAAAGAAATTGTACGTACACCAGTCAATAGGACAAAATAGCATTGTGGGACACAAGGAATTCGCTTATTCCGGCATTTCAGTAATAGCTTATAAAGGCTAAATCATAAGAATTTAACAGCAAATTCTTTGGAATAAGTTGTTTAAATAATAAAATCCTGCAACAGTATGGATTTCTTGTTACTTATATTATAAAATGTGATGAATTGATCTGAATGCCGTCAATGGAAAAGTAGTTTCCAATTGCCTTAACGAAGACAAATGAATTGTTTTTGTTTCATAACGAAATTAAATTTTTTGTGCAAAAGAGTTGAAACGTAAGTATACCAAAATTTTACGCAGTTTAATTTTTTTCGTGTTTCTGTCGGTATTGTTGAATATTTTTTAAATAATATAATCATTGATATGAACTTATTTTCTTAAACGTGTGTTGGGGCACCTTGCTTGAACGACGAGGGCTGGTAGTCACATGTTACATCCAAAACTATACATGTGTGTTGCCTTTTTTGTTGACTTTTTGAAGTATTGCTATGTAAAAGCGTGTTTATTTCCGAGCCAGTAATAAAAAACTTCAAAGATTGTTCTCAGAGATAGGTATTTGACTGCAAATGAAGAAGTAATTCTCCGGGTTAGATGAAAGAAGATCTACTTGTTGCTTTTCTGCATAACCACTTGAAATCACAGCTGTCATTTATCGAAAGAAAGACCAAACTTTGTGAATGAAAAATGGCATAATAATGTTATTTTGTCCTTACCCCCAGTAAATGTTAAACAGGACAGTTAGTGGTCCTTTAAAAAAGTATTATCAATGTAAATGATCATTGGATAGTAAAACATCTAGGATAATATGCGATGTTGGCAACTTCACCCAACACATTTCGTTTATACTCTTAGAATTTCTTGATTTAATGGGGACATATTTTTCCGACACGAACATAGCAAGGCTTTGATGATCCTGTATTGACTCAAATTGATAACCAAGGCGATAATGTTCGTGCAATGATACTATAGCAAAAGGTAGAGCTATCGCTGCATCATGGTACACATGGATCACTAGTTCTGGACCAATTAGTTCAAAAAGTTCTGATATTATCACCACTATTTGTGTAAGAGATTGTAAATCAGCAAATCTAACAGATACATCGAAGACCTATACAGAATAGCAGAAAAGTAACAAGAAGCAAAAAATGTATCAAATATGTTTTGAGTGAGAACAAGGTAAAAAAGAGATATCTAAGAGGAGAAAAAAATAAATAGAAATCAGTTCGCAAATTCAAATACGAAAAAGAGTATAAACAGTTTTACTTCGTCTGCTTGCCTCTATAGTCTGCTAACAACACTAAGGAAGCCTGGATTCCGTGACAGTATGGACTTACGAAGCACATTTCTAAATTATATTTGCCCTAGTTGTGCTTGCGAATAGATAGGCTGACATTTTAGGGTAATTCTCTATTTGGCGTATCCTGAAACCAGACTGCATATAAGAAGAGTGTTGCCAAGGTATAGGCTAAATGCTGATTGGTTCCGCAATTTTTTACACTGATTTCCGGGTTACTATAGCAACGGGAGAAAAGATGTTTAGTGTTTCTCGCTTTGTTGCCAGATCTGATCATTTAAAGTAAATCTCACGATATCTGTATAATTTTATCATTTTGGTATTCTTAGTTAAAGTTTATCTAAAATCTAAGTAGTAAAAATATAAACCACCTAAATTATGAAATGTTGACAACAGTAATTAATAGTTATCAGAAGATTGCAGCATCAACCTGATTTTAGTTGGTAAATTGCAAATTATAAAAAAGTATTGAGAGTTGCTGTTTGCGTACTTACCATAGTCGGGGAATTTGAAAATGAAACTATGTACCCCAATTAGGTTTCAGAAAAATTTCAATAACTCTATTGTCAATATTTATTTTTTTTAAGAAGAAATTGTTTATTACCCATTTTTTTAATTTGTAGATAATTAATTTTAATTTCAACTTTTAATATCAATGGCTGATCTCTTGAATGATATTTTTCGTTGAGTCGAATGCGTAAAAATATTATTGATTTTTTAGGAATTTTCTCTACAAGCAATGCGGCACTCTGCATGATTTTTATATAAATTTCAAATATATTTATTAATTATATCAAAAGATATGCATTGTTCTTGTTTACTTTTAGAAATTCTTTATTGAGGTTATGTCAATAAGATGTTGATAGCCAAATTTGTAGGCAACGTTGCACGAAAAATTTGTCGTTTTGTGGTGTTATGGCGGCACTTCACTTGGCGTTAGCGTGTTGGTGTTCTTATCGCTGTATTCGTTCAAATATTTGATGTATTCGCAAATATTCCAAACAACCCATCCACACATATCGCAAAACACCCAAACATGCCTAATATGTTTGAATACCAGTGAACACCACTTGCCATTAAAAACAACACTCGCTGATCACGATCGAAGCGCCGCGTGCAACTATGTGAACCAAGTGTGGACGGTTAAAGCAAATATTCGACTTATTTGACTCCTTTGATGTGTATGGAAAACCGACAAGTGGACGGTAAGACGTATTTGCTCTTAGCGGTATTCGACTTATTTGTTCAAATAAGGAAAAAATAGCGAATAGCGTCTCCACACATTGCCGTTTTTGGACAAATATACCAAATATACGAATACGCTACACCATGTGAAGTGCCGCCTTTAGGAACATATGACGTTTCAGAAAACGCCAAATAGAGGCCCATTGTATGGTGTTGTATAGAATTTTACCCCTTAAAGCAAATTTCGGTAATCTTTGTTATTTTGAAAAATACAGTTTTCGCTGTTTTCTCGGGTACAATTGTAGTTATATCATTTTATCTTTCATAAATATACTCATTCGAGAGTTTTTTTGTTATATTCTCCCCTTAAATTACCATGTGACTACACCGAGAAAACTATTGAAAACTATCACTGACAGAGAGTTAAGGGTTGTTTTTCATAAAAACTGTAATGAATCCTTATTGATATTTTACTTCTCTTTAAACTATGATAAATGCGATATCCATTTATATATAAATATCATTGGTATACTAAGAACATGGATACTAAAAATGTAAGAGTAACAATATGATATCCAACCCGGTCTCTTCTACTTCAATTTGTCTATCATGGATTTTCATTCCAGTGCCGAAGAATTTAAAATAGTAGTAAACATTTTATTTTATGTATCTACCCATAGATTATCTGTGCATATTGGTCTTTTTTCACTTGGTATATTAGGTTAATGGTTTTATGTTATTAATTAAATTACTTTTTCCAGTTAAACTAAGCCTCGGGGCCAAGTAAGGTTCACTCATTTAGTGCAACATTCACAATCATTATCAATACATTTTACTGCACTGAGATGAAAATCTAAGATAGATAAAGTGAATGGCATTTTATGTGCTTTCAGAATTTGATCTGTATATCTCTTTCGAACGATCGTGGTCAATAAAATACGTCGTGCAAAATACATGTGTACATTATTTTAATTGCGATTCAGCCAGAACTTCTTATCTGGCAATATTGACTTTTTGCCCAATTAAACTGAACTACATAAGTTATAATCGCGATGAAGATTAATTTTACAGTTTATTTATTTTTGAAATAATCTACGTTTTACCGATTGTCCGGCTTTTCTCGATGAAAAATGCTCCGATCAAGATTTATAGACGCTCACTTTGAAGATTTTTCAATTCTCTACAGCTTTTCTCTTGGTGGCGTTATCATGGCTTTATCACTTTTCATGATATAAGCAAAAAGGTTTTCTTGTTCAAATAATTTACTTCAATGAGTTTCCTGTTAAAACCCGGTCAATTATCGCATGTAAACTTTTACTTACTAGATGTCAAAAGCGTTTTGCTGTTACATATTAATGTTGAAAATCTGTATTTACTTAAATAGCAGGAAGTATGATAGAAAATATGTATTATTTTCCAAGTAAAAATTTTCAATTATAATTCATATTTAGTGTTGCAGTTACAAATAGTTTACACCAACAATATATAACAGGTTCAGCTCGTACGGAGTTTTTGAATTTGGAAAGGTATTTGGTAATTTGCAAGGACGGTTTGAAATTATAAGGTGGTGCCAGTTGACAGTAGGCTAACACCTCATATCTGGAGTCTAAAGTGGAATATTTTCAAACAATTTTTTCTGGAGGTTAGTTATAAAAAAGTAATGTATGCGGTTTTTTTTTATAAATCTGGTGTAGCAGTAGATTGCGCTATAAGTGGTATGTTCGCTTGAGTTAACTCACAATATTGGATCCATAAGGGCCACCAGTGACGATACCATGGGATATCCAGTAACGCCAAGCATTGTAGGGAAAACCTCCATCACAACCATATGTATTGGGAGAACATGACATGAGAAGTTTCGCGGAGACTTCAAGCTGACGTTTACCATCTGAGTCAATACAAATTCTATCACTAATAGCTGTAGCCACTGAAACAGCCTGCAATATAAAATTTCCATTAAAATCAAATTTTAATTCCTCTATTTTCTTAAATTAAATGGTTTAGTTACATGATTTTACTTGATATCGTTTGTTAGACGGAAGTTTACATACTATATATAGTAAATGAAGCAAAACCGAACAGGATCATTTAGTTTTTCATTTAGAGTTGACACAAACACCTCGAAGAAATAAAAAATTCTCATATTCCGGACTTGTTACGCTTGTAATTTCATACCTTATACTAGTGCTCATATTTGCTTATCTGCTCGTCTGAAACAGCTCCAATATATAGATGCCACGCACACCCACCATGCGTCCACTCTAACATACACAAAATATTCCAACAAAATCGATGCAGCGTCATCTACCTGACCCAATTGTGAGTCTTACCTATCCAGAGACCCACTCACACAAAACTTTATTAAAATCGGTCAAGCCATTTAAGGGTTCAAAAAAGTTTTCTTAGAACCTGATTCCTGCGCCACCTACTTGGTCTAATTGTGAATCTAAACCATCCAGAGACACATGCACACAGTCGTTTAGGAACAGTTAAAAATTGTGAGTAAGATCCCTTTGTCAAATAGAAAATGAGCTGTAGATTGTTAAATGACTGAACAAATCTTCATAAATTATATCTAACAACCATCTCGATCACGTCAGCTTTCAAACATAAAAAAACGCATCTAAATCGGTCCCATTCGTTTAAGAGCTACGATGCCACTGTCAGACACACAGATCTATAGATTCACAGATTTACGCCTTAACCTTATGACAGCCCTCTTTTTGCGTCGGGGGTAAAATATTAGTTAAAAAAAGAGTCGAATTAGAAAAACACAAATGCTAGTTATCAAAACCTCAATCTACACATAGCCCAGATGTTCTAACGATGAAACTTGACTAATTGACTTAAAATTCAACATTTTATATCGATGCGTTTTTACTACTGGCAGTTGTAGAGAAGAAAAAATTAGGTACTAAACGCTCAATTTAGTTAATTGGTTCCTTAGATAATCGAACCTTTACCTGAAATTATAAAAAAATTAATCGTTCATATTTACTTTCTTTTTAAGGTTAAAAGTTTGTTATTCATTGACTGGTTAGATCTTCTCATATCCAATTCATGAACAAAAAATAAATAGGGTAGTTCTAGTAGTTTTTGAAAAATTTGAGTCAAACCTATGGAAGAACTTTTTTTACCTTACCGGGTTACCCTATCATTATGAATAAACCCGCGTTGGAAAGTAGAAAAGATGATTTAGACACTCCTCAGTTTTCCAAAATTTAAAGTATAAAAACATATATAGGTATTGAAAATATTTGGCCATACTAAACGAATCCACGTGGACGAGTCCATTCAATAAATTGCTAAGGGGTGATACCTGTGAAACTGCTTTTAATAAATTTAGCAAAATGGAATATCAAAACTCCATGTACACACTGGTGATATCAAAAATGTTGAAGCAATGCGCAACAGGCCTAGGCTGTTGCAAAAGATTTTTCTATTTCAAAATGATTCAATAAAATATTAGTTTTAGTCACATTTGTAATTTAATGTTGTGAAGGAAATGGAATGCGAAACCTCCACTAAATCTAGTAAAATAATATTTTAAATTTACATAACGAAAATTTGCCTTCTGCATTCTGTGATCTATTAATGCACAAATAATTAATAGTAGGTTCCTCTGTTTTTAAATCAAGGTAGGAATGCGGAAGAGGGAGTTGACATAGTGTGGATCACAGGGATCGGTGCTAGGGTCGATCCTGTGGAACATATTGTTACGAAATTTACCCAAAGCCGACCCTGTTTCATTTCAGTACGACAACAAACGCTTTGAGATAAAAAATTGTTCTCGAAAAGACTCGGCACCTGCAGGAGTGATGATGATTTTTACGAGAATTTTCTATGCTGGATTATAAAGGAAGCAGCCACGATGGAGAGTTCAGTTATACCGCGACGACTAGCGTATATGGGAATGTTATTGTCATATTTGAATCAGCTGTTTTAATGTAAATAAAGTTCTAGAAAAGTGAAAGTGAACATTAGTTTTATAATTTTAAATTGAACCCACGGACTATATTGCAATTTGGTGACCAGAAGTGAAGGATTAAGTGCAGTTAAAATCGTAATTTGATTTTTGGAAAATCGTAGCATGGAAAAGATAGACGAAAAAATTGCACAGATTCTAGAAAAACGTGACAAGAAGGAGAAACAACATCAAGAAGAAATTCAACAAAGGTTAGTGAAATCTTTTGATGATAAACTTAAAGTTGAGTTAGGAAATCTTGTCACTAATATCGATGAAAAACGTAAAATAGAATTAGAAAATCTGGTTTCCACGATGAAAAGCGAACAACAAAATCTTGTCACTTTGTAGAAAAACAAGATCAACTTGAACTAAAACGACAAAATGAATTTAAAGTAACTGAAGAGAAAAGACAACTGCAATTTGAACAATTAATGCAAATAGTATCGCAAGTTAATGACACAGTTAATGAACGAATGCAAATAGTGGAATCAGCATAAGAGAAATAAATGATGACATAAAGGTCCTAAAAAATACCGTGGATACTCTTGAAACCAAAGTAGATGACATCGATTCCATCCAGAACCAGGTGAAATTTAAAATAAGTGCTATCCAAAGCCAGGTAAACGTTGAAATCAGTTCAATTAAAGACGCAGTTCACAGTGAAGTTTAAAAAATTGCAACAAGATTTGCAGAGAGGGAAATGCCAGCACACCCTGAGTACCAAAGGTTCCGTTAGCAAACCACCCACATTTGATGGCAGTTCATCTTGGCCCATGTATAAACGACAATTTGAGGCCTTGGCTACAGATAATGGATGGGATAATCAAGAAAAATCTACCTCTCTGGTAATTTTGTTAAGATGTCCGACCCTAGAACTCCTCCAAAGCATTCCAGTCGATGAACAAGGAAATTTTAACAAGATCATCGCCATTCTGGACAAGAGATACGACAATCAATCCTTGAGCCAGGTATACCAAGTCCAACTGAGTGGAAAAACGCAAAAATCCGGTGAAAGCGTTCAAGAATTCGAAGCAGAGATTAGACGGTTAGTTCACTTGTCCTATCCAGACCTGCCAGAGGAAACGAAAGACCAATTGGCCACACAGAGTTTCATAAACGGCATCAGAGATGTGGATGTTCAAAGAAATTTAAGACTGAGTGGCGTCAAGAAGAGTAATGAAGCTCTACTTCGGGCTTTGGAAGTAGAGGCCGTCATGAACATGTCCAAGCCGAGGGTCCGAGCAGTTTCCTTCAACCAGGAAGAGTCAGAGTCACCATTTCAAGCGCTGCTGGCTGGTCTGAACAAAATATTAGAACGGTCACAAAGAACTGGCACCAGAGGGGCATGTTACCGCTGCGGACGGGCAGGACACAGGGTAGCCAACAAACCGACCACATGTCCAGGGACCATCAGCCAGTCAGCATAAGGGGGCGAATGCTGACTGTCCCTCCACCAGCCCCCAAAACGTTATCCATCCGGGGATTTTGCCGAGATAGCGGCAGCCTAGTCATCAGAGGTACCATCGATGGGCGAGCAGTTACCATTACCATCGACAGCGCCGCCGCTGTGTCCATTGCCAAGTCCAGGGTTTTGAGAGCATCAGAAATTCGGCCAGTTACCAATAACATCCAGCTCAGAACAGTCACCGGCGAGTCCATGTCAATACAGGGTGAGACAGATGTCGTGCTACAGATCGGGGACAACATGATCCGGCATAGGGTCCTGGTAGCGAATATTGAGGACGATTTTATACTGGGAATGGACCTAATTAGTCAGCATGGATTTATGTGCGACCCGAGATATGATGTTCTTCGGTTCCTAAATGAGGAATTTGTATTGACACGGCCCGTCAACACATCAGTCACCCCCATAAAAATTGTGGCAAAGTCTTCAGCTAGAATTCTCGGTTGAATGGAACAGATTATTCATGGGCAGCTAGACAGCAATCCTGGGAGCTGCGTTGGAATGGTGGAGCCCGTACACTACTTAGTTGGACGGGCGATAGTTAAAACCGGACGAGATATACCAATCAGAGTCCTGAATTTGTCCAACAACGACATCAGAATTGCCAATGGTCAAGAGATAGCTTGTTTCGAGCTAGCAGAGACCATCATCAATTGCGAAGAAGAGTACCAGACGTCGGTGAACGAGACAGGGCCCAGTAAAGAGTTCCTAAAACAGTTTGCTGACCAGTTGACACACCTGACACCAGAGAACCAGAAGAAAGCAAAGCAATTTATCATAAAGCACTGGCAAATTTTTAACAGTCAAGATGGAACCACAGGTCGCACCAACATCATCCAGCTTCGAATAGATACCGAAAAGGCTCAACCCATCAGAATACCACCTAGACGACTACCATTGGGGCAATAACAGGCAGTCGAGGAAAACATCGAGTCCATGTTACAGAATGGAGTTATTGAGCCATCCATCAGCCCATGGTCGGCTCCTGTCGTGCTAGTTAAAAAGAAGGATGGAACCACCCGATTTTGTGTGGATTACAGAAAGCTGAATGACATCACGAAGAAAGACAGCTATCCACTACCCCGAATCGATGACACTTTGACCACAGTAGCAGGCTCCCGTTGGTTCTCTACACTCGACCTAAAAAGTGGATATTGGCAGGTTGGTCTACACGTAAACGACAGAGAGAAGACAGCGTTCTCCACCAGTAAAGGGCTGTTTCAGTTCACGGTCATGCCCTTTGGGTTATGTAATGCACCCGCTACATTTGAGAGGCCAATGGAGTATGTACTGAGCGGGTTAACATGGAAGATGCTTAGTATACCTCGATGACATTCTAGTCATGGGCCAGACATTCGACGACCATCTGAAGAACCTGGGCGAAGTATTCTCTAGAATTAATAACGCCAAATTGAGACTCAATCCGAAGAAGTGATCCTTGTTCCAAAAAGAAGTAGAGTTTTTGGGCCACGTAGTGCTGAGTCACGAATCCGCACCAAAGAAGACAAGATAGAAGCCATCCGTGATTGGCCAGTCCCAAAAGACAAGCATGAACTCCGAAGCTTCTTGGGCCTCTGTTCATACTACCGGCGTTTTGTTGAGGGATTTGCCACCATCGCCGCCCCTCTACAACGGCAGACCACTGAGAAAGAGACCTTCCATTGAAATCACGATTGCGAAACATCATTCAGGCGACTGAAGGCAGCACTATGTTCCAGCTCAATCCTAACCTTTCCTACACAGTCTGGCAAGTTCATTTTAAACACCGACGCCAGCAACACAGATTTGGGGGCCATTCTATCCCAGGTGCAAGATGGTGAAGAGAGGGTGATCGAGTATTACTCGAAACCGGAAAGAAATTATGGCGTCACCAGAAAAGAACTTCTTGCAATAATAAGGGCTGTAGACCATTTCCACAAATACCTCTATGGTCGTCATTTCTTAATCCGAACAGATCATGCCGCACTCAAATGGCTGCTAGACATGAAGACACCGGAAGGACAACTGGCCAGATGGATGGAGAAATTACAGCAATACGACATCAAGGTGGAACACCGTGCCGGCCGTTTGCATAATAATGCCTATGATCTATCCAGAAGATTCTGTAGATCGGAATGCGGACATTGTCTGAAGACGGAACAGCGAGAGGGTATCTGCATCAGGCAGATCCGAGTGCAGGCCAATGAAGACTGGACAACGGAACAGTGCATCCAGGACCAAATGGCTGATCCAGACATCGAACCAATCTTGTCACTCAAAATGAGAGGGGCCCCAGGCCACGATGGGACGAGGTAGCTAGATACTCTGGCGTGCTGAAATCGCTATGGGCTCAATGGTAAGAGTAGAGAATGGAATGCTCAAGCGAGTCTGGCAAAGCGCTGATGGAGGAGAAACCAAGTCGTAACTGGTAGTTCCGAAGAGAAAGGTACCAGCCATCCTGACCGAAGTACATGATGGGATTACCAGAGGCCACCTGGGTATGAATAAAACCCTTGACAAAGTTCGCCAGCGGTACTACTGTGTGAATTACTTCGAAGACGTCAGAGTTTGGTGCCGCAAATGTGCCATCTGTGCAGGCAGTAAGGGCCCGAAGACCCGGACCAAGGGCAGAATGCAGCAGTACAATGTGGGCGTCCCATTTGAAAGAAATGCCATCGATGTCGCCGGTCCGTTTCTCGAGTCTGAGAGGGGGGAACAAATACATTCTGGTCGCATTGGATTACTTCAGCAAATGGCCTGAGGCATATGCGATACCCAACCAAGAGGCAACCACGGTAGCGACGGTGCTAGTAGAACAATTATTCAGCAGGTTTGGCGTCCCGATGGAATTCCATTCAGACCAGGGGCGTAACTTCGAATCGAATGTATTCCAGAAGGTCTGCACGATGTTGGGGATCAGGAAAACGAGAACAACACCATTACACCCACAGTCAGACGGGATGGTGGAAAGATTCAACAGGAACTTGGAACAACACCTATCCAAGGTCGTCAGCAATAACCAGCGTGATTGGGATGAGCCTATTACCCTATTCCTGTTGGCATATCGCTCTGCCGTACATAATAGTACATGCCTGACCCCAGCCAGGGTCCTATTCTGAAAGGAGCTGCGATTACCCTGCGACTTGGCATTTGGCTCCCCCGATGAACCTCCCCAAGACATCGACGATTATGCCGACCAGCTCCGACATAACATGCTGGCAATACACGAATTAGCCCGAACGCAGGTGTTGGCCACCGGTGACTGGATGAAGACGCGATACGACCTCAAGGCCAATTCAATCGGGTTCCAGGAGAGGGTCAAAGTCTGGCTGTACAACCCCCAACGGAGCAAGGGTAAATCCCCAAAGCTTACACCCGCCTGGGATGGTCCATACGAGGTGGTCAAGAGACTTAATAACGTCGTCTACCGGATCCGTCGAAACCCCAAGGCTAAATTGAAAGTGGTTCATTTAGATCGACTCGCTGCCTACCATGAAGGAGATGTTTCTGATCGGAACGATCAGAGTTAAAGGGGGGCAGTGTTAGGAAATTTACCCAAAGCCGACCCTGTTTCATTTTAGTACGACAACAAACGCTTTGAGATAAAAAATGGTTCTCGAAAAGACTGGGCACCTGTAGAAGTGATGACGATTTTACGAGAATTTTCTATGCTGGCTTATAAAGGAAGCAGCCACGATGGAGAGTTCAGTTATACCGCGACGACTAGCGTATATGGGAATGTTATTGTCATATTTGAATCCGCTATTTTAATGTAAATAGAGTTCTAGAAAAGTGAAAGTGACTATTAGTTTTATAATTTTAAATTGAACCCACGGACTATATTGCAATATTGTATGCTCCGGGGTTCAGCATAACGTTACCCGATGGGTGTCGGACGCTGGACTGAGCAGATCAGTGGTAGTGAGAGCAGGAAGCAAGGAGGTGTTGATGGAGAAGGGTGATGAGGCGATTCGTAAGGTGCTCCGGTAGAAGGGGAGCAATCGCCTGGAAGTAGCAGAGGAAAAGACGGTAGCGGTAGTTATAAAAATATCGATATCAAGAAGGGAGATATAGTGTGGGCAAAGGGTACAAAACAGTCAAGTGTCTGAGAGTTATCTTAGATGGCAAATTGATATTTAGCCATCGTGTCATGTTTGTCAGAGCGACGGCCGCAAAAATGGCTGCAGCTCTGGCTAGGCCACTTCCGATTGTGAACGGGTTTCAATGGGTAAAAAAGAGATTGTTGTATGGGGTGGTGAAGTCTATTTTGTTGTATGGGGTTCAGAGTGATGAGGATGAGGACATATCGCAGACTTATGGGAAAAAAGGGTTAGACCAATTCTCCTAAAGGTCGCATGAGCATATAGGACGGTGGCGATGGATGTTTTGTATGTGGTTACTGTGGAGGTACCCATTGAGCTTTTGGTTGAGGACAGAGTGACAAGTTACTGTGTAGGATGTGAGGGAGAAAGGACCATAGATGGGATGCAAATGTGGAAAAAGCTCAGTGGACCAAACTACTGATAGAAAGGATAAAGGAATGGATGAGTTGTAGGTTTAGGAAATTGATTTATGGGCGTTCAGATCCTATTGGTTGAGAATGAGAAGGGCGCAGGCTGATGTGTTTATATATTGCAAAGGGGTCAACACCCCGCAGTTACGGTGACGGAGTGTGCAAGGTGGGGCGCCGAGAGAGGGGTGATGACAGCAGAGCTAGGGAGGAGAGTACTCATGCCGCAAAATACAGTGGAGAGTATAACCGCCGCCGAAGAAATTTAGTGACTATGTGTTAAACACCGTACCAAGTAAAGAACGGGAGAAACAAACGTACTTGACTGTGAGTGAAGTAATAGGTAAATAGTCACTACGCCGGGGTACCTGAAGATATATCTACCATGGATTCCAGGTACCTAGAGGGCGATTGAGGTGTTTTAGTGGATTAAACGCCACTCGGCGGTATGCGGCTGTTAGTTCGATTAGCGAATTTCACCTCCCCTGAAAAAAATGGATCCTCTGTTTACACTTTCAGTACATAAAGCTAAAATGCATTGTTTATTGCATATGGTTCTTAAAATTGTAATACATGCTTTATTATTATATAAAAATGAAGTGCTGATACAAATTGATGATAGTTAATTACAGAAAAAAATAGTGATAGGCAGAATCGAATACTTTTAAGAATCAAGACCTAGGTACTCGAGAACTTCTAGGAATCGAGAGCTTCTGCAAGTAATACTAAAGTCTCTTGATGTTGGTTAGTATCAATTTTGTTTGATTTCAAAGTTTTTATTGATATTTTATTTACATTTTAGAAAAAAATGCATATTTATGTTTGAATAATTTATTTATACATATTAGTCATTTTAGTTCATATTAGTTACTGTCCACCTGACAGTATGTCTTTATTTAAGAATTTTCAGTTTTGTTTGCTTTGAAATGTTTTAGCTTATTTTATTATATTAGTTGACCTCTAAAAATATTTGTTTATATAATGGACTTATCCGTACTACTAATATTTCCCCGTAATGCCAGCCTCTTTAAAGAAGTGCCGATAACGAGCACCGAAATTAGTCATGGGAAATAACCATCCGACATCGTGACAAAACAACACTGACAAACATATTACTGAGTGCTTACGATGAGAACTTAGTTTTGCCGAGAACCGAGAATCGAGAACTGAGAACGCGAAACCTTTCAGTACATACATACGAATACGACCACCAACATACTATGGCGAGAACCGTCAGATTTCGAATACTTCCCGCAAGTTCTCCAGATGTCCCGTGAACTTTTAGGAATCCAATACTGGTCGATTTTTGTTATTCGAGAACTCCAACACTAGAAAAAAGGTGTTAATCTTCCATTAGTCAACAAAGTAATTTTTATATTGTTCATTTCAGAGACCCTGTTAAAAAATTTTCTATTAATAAATAGTAATTAATGACAAGCCAAATTTCTTTACATAAATGGTTTAATATTTCATTGAACCTTTTACAATTGAAAAACCTAAGGTATTTGCATATTAAAATTATTTCTTCATCATTATCGTCAGTGTGTACATGGAGTTTTTGTAATTATTCCACTGTGCTAAATTTATTAAATAAATCAATATTATGCTAGAAATGTCAGTATTTGTCTGGATAAAATTAAAAATTCCAATAAGATTATTTATTATAAGGAGAAAAATTTCACAGGTAGCACCCCTTAGCAATCTCTCGAATAGATTCGTCCATGTGCATACGTTCAGAATGACCAAATATTTCCAATACTTATATTTATTTATACTTTAAATTTTGAAAAACTAAGGAACTAAGGTAAGGGATCGCTAGAACAAGTCCTCTACTTTCCAACACTGGTTTATTCATTATGATAGGGTCATTCGGTAATGCGGCAGTTTAATAAAAGGTTTTCTAAAGGTATGACTGGAATTTTTAAAAAATTACCGGGGCTACTCTAGATACTGTTACATTGGAAAAGATCTACCCTTTCAGTTATTAACAATGTTTTAACTATGACATGAAAAAATATAAACCATTAATTTCTTTTTAAATTTTCAGTAAAGGTTCCATTACCTAAGGAACCCGTCGAAAAGGTGTTTTTCTGTGTAAATGACCTGAGCTAATATGCATTTAGTCAAAAACGAGTTCCCTTGTATATCTTCGAAGTCCAATCTCATGTACTAACGAAACATAATATCATAGATTCTGCATTCGAATTCATATTAATTGACTAAAATCGATTTGGATTCCTTTTAGTATATTCTATCATTTAAATTTGACAAGAAGGAAAATAGTTGAATATTTACTTACCCAACATGATCCGCAGGCTGACTGATCTACAACTTCAGAAATTGTTTTACATTTCGGCCATTGCGTACGAGCATCAAATGTTTCTGGTATTTTATCAGATTGCTTGATATCATTTGATTTCACTGGAATGCTTTTAAGAACATTTCCAGGTAAATTTTTAACTCCCAACAGTTGGCGAATATTTGAAACCGGAGTATCCCGATGGAAGTTTCTTCCTGCTGTCCAAAAATGTTGTTTGCTATTGATCTCCTCGATAAATTCGTCCGAGTTTTCGTATGCTTTAGTTATTGAGAATGCCAACAAACAGCAGACTAATATTTTCATCATGCTATAATGAATACACTATTCATATCTTTCAGTAATACTTTAAAGATAAAAAAATATAGTCGATGATGGTTATTTTGCCATCATTTACGATCTGGGTATCAATTTATTATAAAATTTTGGACAATTACCATAAAGATTTCACCTAGTTACAGCAACTACTAAGAGATAATTTTAAACCACTATTTTCTTCAGAAGCATCTTTCAAACTCTTGGGAATGGATTTCGAAGACAGTAATTTATCATTCATCACCTGTTCTACTCATATTCTGCTCGAACACTTAATGAAAAACTCGGTACATGGGCTTGTTGCTTTCTAGCCTTTATTTTTAGAAAGTTCAATATGTAACATGTATGAGGATAGAAATTGAAACTATTAACAGATGAAAATTTTCTGAAAACCTAGATATATATTGGTATTACTAAAAATAATGACCTTCAAGAAATTTTAGGTAAAATTGAAAATCATAGCCCACCTTTGGGTAACGGTATGTATCCGTTAGATGACAATAATTAATGAGAGCGGAATCCACTGTTACTAAGCAACTTGCATTGAAGCAGCATGTTAAGGTACTCCTCATAATTCCAAACATTTCAAAGTATAAAAACGTAGTACACCTCAGGTGGGTAAAAACCCCAAAGTATTCTGCCGGAGGCAAAAATTTTACTTCACTTCTTCTAGTAACATGTATGTGATTGGCGAACATTATCAAATCCTATCCTTTCTTCGAAAGAGTTCTTTTGCACGCAAGACGATATATAAAAAATATCTCTGATGAAGTTGACCTGAAAATTTTATTGTAACATTCTTCTAACCTATGAGATGCGGGATAACAGCTATTACATGGAACAGCTCCAGATTTGGAACCTCTGTGTGCTAGTTTCCCCGAAAATCCTAGATGTCGGTCTTTACATCTCGCGTCTACAAATATGTATCACATACATAAATAAGTATTCGAGAGGACATTCTCTTGTGGGAAGCGCAACTGATGAAGTTTCCCTGACCAGAAACAATATCTATTATATATATAAGACAATTATCGTATTTTTTCTCTTTTCAGGAATTTATGACGACAAATTAAACTATGTGTTGCTCTGGAAAACAAAGTTTTATTTTAATTATCACATTTAAAAGAGCACTAATTACATTATCGTAAGGTACAATCATTACCTGGAAAACAAAGAAACGACATTTAAAGTTTATTTGTCGATCGCTAAAGAAAATATTTTTTTTTTCTAATAGTGAATTCAATGTCAGTCAAGACACATTAATGACATTTTAGAAAATATCCGTAACATAATCATAAAGGGATCCCAGATATTCTGGTACTCCTTTACATCTCACCCATTAGGTTAAAAAATTTCTTTACTTTTTTCAATTTCTTTTTTTCCTATTTTCTTCTGGTATGGGGACAGGGATTAGTTTTGTAACATGGAATAGAATCTTTCTATGTCCTGTATTAATTTTGTATATTGATTGCGATACTTTTTCTTCGACTCGTCTAATTTTCTTCTATTTAGTTTAAGACCATTTTCAACATATACCATATCAACCATTTTAAAATAATGAATTGTTCTATTTTTATCAATTAACCTTTTATTGTATTCATGTGACTTAATTGTTCTTTCTAATGCAATTTTTCTGTCTCTAATCCACTCATCTGCTTCTTTTTCTAGTTAAAGTTCATTTGGTATGAATGAAACATCTGTACCATCCAATAGGTATTTCGGTGCAAAGCCTATTATTAAGTGATCCGTGTTATTATACTTATCCACACAATTATGAGCAATAGTCGTCCATGCTACAGTATTTCGATTTTCATTTATTTTACACCTTATTTTATTTACAAGTGTTTGGTTAAGTCTTTCGTTAAGTCCATTAGAAAACGGCGAATTTACTGCAGTGAAAACCAGTTTGATTAATCTTTGATTTAAAAAAGTTTGAGTTAATTACAGGATATTGGTCAGTCAGAACCATGCCAATGTCATCACAATTTGGTACAATATTTATAAGATTTATAAAGTCCTTCGCAATCTGTGTCTTTGAGGTTACTATATAAGCATAACGAGTGAAATGGTAAACTAAAAGGTGCAAATATCTTTTTGTTGATCGAGAACCACCAAATCCCCCAATTGTATCTATTGAGATGATTTCAAATGGCTTTGTGGCTGGGCCTAAATATGATATTAAACCATATTATTTAGCCTGTCCTCTTGTCTTATTTTTTATACATATTTCACACTCTTTGCATAAATTGGTGATATTTCGAGTTAAATTCTTTGCTGTATAAAGTTTTCCTATTTTCTTTTGCATTTGTTTTAAACTTATATGACACATATAGGTATTCATGTACTAGTTTTATAAACTTTATACTGAGTTCCTCCGACAGTAATATTTTTTTCTCGTTTTCTTATCCTCTTATAATATATATTATGTTTATAAATTAACTTATTCTTGTATTTTTGAATATCATCATTTTTTTCTTGATCTGTTAATATGTCGTTTAATGTTATTAAGTTTATTATTTTTAATGATTCATATACATATTTATTAGCGTCTAATACTGGGTTTCTGCTCAAATAATCTGCCTCTAAATTAATTTTTCCTGGTGCATATTTTATTTTAAAGTCATATTGTGATGGGTACTAGGCTAAATCTCCTAACTCTTCGTCCGTTCTAGATTTAATATTTAAATTTTCCAAAGATTTGTGGTCGGAATATACTGTGAAAGCTTCGCCTATTAACCAGTATTGCCAGTATCTTATTGCCTCTTTAATGGCTAAACATTCTAAATATATAGCCTTTTTTTTCTTCTGAACTTTATTTAATTGTCTTGAGAAATATGCTACAGGTTTTTCTTTTCCGTTTGCGACGAGAATGTGACCTATGCCTGCTACCGCTTCTTGAGGTACCACCAGTTTAAATCTCTAAAATCGATACAAAATCTCGTTTTTCTATTGTGTTCTTTTTTGAAAGTTAGGATTACTGGTGCTGCAAATTGACTGTATGATTCCTCTATAAGATCTCTTTCAAGCAATTGTTTTACTTGTTCTTCTATCTCTAATTTCTCCTTTAATGAACATCTGTATGGTCTTTTACTACAATATTTGTCAACAAGTAGATCAATGAGTGCTTCATAATCCTTGACTGTTCTAATGTCATATCTATCCTTTGCAAAGTTTGATTTATATTTATCAATAAGTTTATTTATTTCAGATTTTTGATGACTATTTAAATGACTCACATCCATTGAAAATTCTTTTTCTGTTATATGTTCATTAAAGTTTATAAAATTTAAGTTCTTTTTGTCTCGCGCTTCATTAGGATTGTTTTTAAAACGTAGTTCTTCCTGGGTAAGATTTTATTGTGTTTTTCGTTCGATTTCTAAATTTTCATTCTAAATCAAATTAAGCTTTTTTATAGTATCTAATCCTATTAGAAAATCGTATCTGAAGTCTTTTCCATCTGCAATATAAACATCAATTTTCTTCTCTTTATTAAAAATCTTAATTTTTATTGTTGTTAAACCTTTTGTCATTAGTCATTTAGTGTTACCAATTTAGAATTTATTAAGGAAACGTTAGAGCCGGAATAATAAATACCAAATATGTCTAATTTTCCTTCGAATGTTAGTTTTACTTTAATTAATGGTGTAATTATTCGTTTTTTGACTCAAGGCAACATCTAATACAGTACTGTTTACATTCTTATTGTAGTTTCTCTTGTTCAAATTATTACCAATTTGTTTAAACCAGCATTTTTCTTCAGAGTGGAAACGGCTACCTTTATTTAATTTTTCACATATTTTATTGGGTTTAATTTTATTAACTTTTACTTTACTATCAAATGTATTTGTCTTAAATATGTTATAACTATTTTTATTGACTATGTGTTCATGTTTACCAATTTCATTGAAAAGACGTGCAGTCGATGTGATTGATTCCTTATCCATTTTGTACATTATATAATCTGGTAGACCCATAACAATAAGATGAATCAATGTCTGTGTGTCAATATTTCTATTTACCTCTAGTAATAATCTTTCTTTTTTTATTGCATACTTCCGTAATGAACCTCCTTGAAATTTAAATGTAAATGCGTATTTAACTTGTGACCAAACTTTGGTTCCGTATGTTTCACAAAAATTTGTTCTTCATATTGCCCTTCCTGCGTTTACTGTACATTTTATTAACATACTACTGTACCAATCTAGGCACGGCTTTCCAAGTAAATACTTTAAAGTCTCAATTTTTTCTGCTTCCTTTAATATTGCAAATCGAGTACATTCATTTTCAAAGTCATCGAGCCATTGGATGACATTTGACGTTTTTCCTGAAAACTTCTCGAGTAAAAATCTGTTTGCTATTTTTCCTAGATTTTTATTTTGAGTGCCTCGACTTGTATTATTGTCACAAAACTTCATTTCAGATGTAATTTCGTCTAGGTATTGGTCACCAAATTGTAAATTCTCACCTTCATCTAAGTAAATTTTCCTCAAATCTTGGGTTAAGGGGATCCATAGTTTCCGTATTTGATGTCTTTTCTATAGAGAATTCTTTATTTTAGTAAAAACATCTGTAGTCGTTACAGCTGTGTGTTTGCTTGCGGGTTTCAAATCATCAGGAATATCAAAAACATGTCCATCGGGTGTCTCGATTGAGGTTATGCAGATCACATTAGTTTTTCCATCAGATGCTGCTAACACTGTAAACGTGAATCGTAACTTTTCCATTTCTCTTCACTAAAAATGTCGTTTTATAAGACAATTACCGTATTTTTTCTCTTTTCAAGAATTTATGACGACAAATTAAACTATGTGTTGCTCTGGAAAAGAAAGTTTTATTTTATTTATCACATTTAACAGAGCACTAATTACATTATCGTAAGGTACAATCATTACCTGGAAAACAAAGAAACGACATTTAGAGTTTATTTGTGGATCGCTAAAGAAAATAAATTATTTTTTCTAATAGTGAATTCAATGTCAGTCAAGACACATTAATGACATTTTAGAAAATTCCTGTAACATAAACATAAAGGGATCCCAGATATTCTGGTACTCCTTTACATATATTGTCTTGCTTACAAAAGAACTGTCTCGAAGAGAGTATTCAATATGTCTGACAGGTGAAGTTAACCTGAAAATTTTATCGTGACATTCTTCTAACCCCTGTGAGTTGCGGGATAACAGCAATTACATGGAACGGCTCCAGATTCGGATCCTCTGTGTGCTAGTTTCCCCGAAAATCCTAGATGTCGGGGTCTTTACATCTCGCGTCTACAAATATTAAATCTTATAACGCTGGCAGTTTGAAATCACGAGGTAAATCGAGGAACTGCTAACACGTGTATAGGATATCATAATGGTTCACAAATTAACATTAGTTGGTCTAACTGGTGGAGATATGTTAATAAGACCATTAGAATTTTCGTAATATTAATCGCTAACATTGTTCCTTTCGAGTAGATATGGTAATCAAATAATATAAATTGACTACCAAACAATTTTAAAGCTGTTGACGGTGACCATAACGCAAGAGAAAAGACCACGATGAATCAATCGAATTCAATATATGTGAAGAGGAGGAACATCCTCAGAATATGTGTCTATTATCCTCTTTTTCAGGTGGAACTCCAATACTATCTAGGCCTGGGAAGCAATAATTGAATCAGCCAAGAATAAAAAGAAAGAAAACGATATAAAGCAGTATGTTTTTGGTTCTACAAAATTTCTCAATATCTTGCATTATAGATGATACTTAAATAAGTTGATACATATTAGACATCTAAACATTAAATAACAAGAAATATAATAAAAAATGAGTCGCCTGCTTAATTTTATTGACACAGAACTAATAGACCAAGAGAAATGATGGGAATTACCCAATGAAACTTTTTTAGACCTTTTGTACTACTGCATATCATTATAAACGAGGTATTTATGAAAAATCATTTTTTCACACTTATTTAAGCTTGAAATAACCATATAAGTTCGTTTTCTGTGTACGAAACAGGGACCGGGTTGTATATTAAGGGTCACCTCCTTTATAGATAATCAATAACTATAGGTCAGAAACAAATAATAGACTTTCTAATTCTCTGTTTGCGATATTTTAAATTAAATTACAAATTTGACTGACTTCAGGAATCAGAACACCACGAAAAAGGGCAATTACCAAATTGCTATTGCATTTGTGTGCCTATCAAGTTATATTATATCTGAGTTTAGAACAAACACCCTATTGTTAAATTCCTTAATATTGAACTTTAGTTTAGGGTTTTGTGGTATTAGCTATTGTCAAAAAACCTTTTAAAATTGTAACTAAACGAAATGTTAGTTTCTTTGCCGGTTTGGTTCTGTTTGTGATAAATTTATTATTTCTGAAATCATTTTTGAGTATGTTCTCAATTTAGACCCTTATTACCATAACTATAATGAACTAGCGATAGCCCAGTGGTCGAAATGTAACCAAAATCATTGTCTTATCTACTATTATAGACTTTTCTGTATACTTAATACAAAATAGTTCACCACCATTTAAACAAAGTCAAAAATTATTTCGTAAATGAGAATGATTTCAGTATTTCAGCTATAACGCATATTCAATAAGCAAAATCAAATAACGTTCTGTTCCTGAATAAAAAGAATATAAAAATTTTTGCGCCATCATATTATTATTGTGTAAATTAGAAATATAAATACACATCAAGAGTTCAAAATGTCAATAAAAATCAAGAATTTATAAAAATCCTTGATTTGAATTACTGGAAAAGATATGAAATAATTTTGTCCTCTAGCAGCTCTAGTCCAGCTATAATGGAATAATGGTGCCAATAACTATTATTAACGCAAAATTTTAGCCGTTTGTTCCCTTCTTTTATTAATAACACTAAAGGCAGTCAATTAACAATTAAAAAACGCAAGAAAATCGGTTGACAAACAGAAGAAAATGGTACTGAACTCTTTTGCATTTTCGTATTTATATATAGATTTTTAATAAAATACTCATATTTAAAGTGTTAATATGTTGATTTTAGGTAAAACTCATCAACCCTGTATTAAGAGGCAGAATTTAGCAGAAATGGGGCCATGTAGTGCAAAATAAAATATATATAAGACAGAAAACAAAATGTACGGGTAGATTACTTATCTAAAAATAATTGATATCCATTTTCCACTTTCATATACTTGTATTTGATCATGTATTAATAATTGTCAGTAAAATAAAATTCAAATACATTTAAACAAATGTTAACAGTATATCAAATAATAAATTAATGTTAAATGTAATATTTTTAAACTTTATTTTTTCCAAAATGCTTTGCGGTTATTCAGATATTTACAATTTTAATTTCTAAGATAAAAATGCTGGAAACAAACTCATAAGTAACTATGACGATGCAGTATAAATAATTACAGTACTTAAGTACTTACATACTAGTGCCCCTTAAATTGCAACATATGTTAAGATTCACTATAATTTCATCAATTTAAATTAAACACAAATTTAGCGATGAGTATTTCTGTATTATATCAAAAATATAAAGAAATGCAATGCACTTTCTGTTAATTTATGATCAATAATACCTTATTTGTTGACAATCTTTCTAAGTGTATTAAAATTTTGAAAATAATACATTGAAAATTTTCACATTGAATTGCTAAGGTAACCTAACCTAACGGCTAACAATGTTATGAAATGACTACTGAAATCAAATTAGCCACTACGACGATGGCGGTGAACATTAGAATTATTGCCAAGATGTCAGATCTGTTTATCTTAAATCTCACTATTTGTATTCATGTCAATGGCAATCTTAGTTAAATTGTATGAAAATATTAGCCTTTAAAATAGAAACAATACAACTTACAAGTATAATGTTAAAATAATAAAATATTATCGGAAACATATTCATTAGTTGCCATACAATACACAATTCTAATTTTAGTTGACGAACCATATTATATCAAACTTGCGAGCATCGAATAAACTGGTGATTATCATATAATATAATTTTTTGTGGGTGAAATCTCAATAGATTGATAATGTATAATAACTTTTGGAACCGATTAAAATTTGTTAGTTTTTCCATTAATTTACTTTGTTTTCCTCATTCCAGTGAATCCATCTTACGATTTTCGCTGTGAACAATCTGGCGGCACTGTTTGGCATTGGCAGTGTGGATGTAAATTATGAATTTTGATTTCTTGAAAATCCTAGATGTCGGTCTTACATCTCGCGTCTTCAAATTCATTTTATTTAATGAATGAACCAATATTATAAATAAATTTTAGCATTGTGCACTGAAGGTCGTCAGTATCTACTAATCAAAACAAAAATAAAGTAACTCTGTTCAGGGATATAGGAGAAATTTTGTATTTGCCTGTTTATATATAGATATTTCACAGGAATTATACTAATTTCTTTTTTAATTAAGTGAGAAGGGTTTTTAAAAATGAAACATCTCAGTAAAAATACGTTAACATATTAACTTGGTGAAATTTCTAATTCCAGAACGACGCTTGGTCGCCCAGTTAGGTACTTTTTATTCTTCAGGTTTATTCTAAAATAGATAGGTACTTGTTTTAATATACATTAGGTTAAATTATAACTAAAGTGCCAGAATATCCATTAGGTGAACTAGATTTCGATTATTATAAATCAATAAATGTTATATTTTGATTAAATTTAACTAATGCCCCATAAGTTTGTTTGCAGCAGTATTTAAATTAATTAATAAAGATTAATGCTTGAATCGTAACAATCGTAACAAAATAGTAATAATTATTTTAATTTTCCCGAATTTTATGTCTATTACTAGGAATGACACAACGAAAGTGATCCAGAGAGAGGGAGGTAACGAGAGACATGAGGTATATTTCGTAAGAAGCTTTCGCTACCATCATTAAATTCCAATGACTGTACTGTTTTTTTATATATTTTAACATTTGTGTGTGTTTATGTATGTGGACCAAACTTTCTAGAAGACATTCTGAGTTGAATGAGTGCTAGACTATATTTGAATTCACATCAGTGAAGAACATTCAGGACCATTTAGTGAAGTTTTACAGCTAAAAAATTGTCTTACCTTCTCATTGTTGGAATCAGGTTCTTTGTATACAATTAATGATATTGGAACACGTTATGACGTACATTGTATTTATTAATATATGCAAATTTTTATCATCTACTTGTCAAATCGATTTGATCTCTAAAATAAATTATACAATTCATGCAGGTACTTAATAGGTTCTATCAGATATTCTGAAGTATTTCTTACAATTTATACTATTACAACGAATTCGGCAATATACTTTTTTCGTTTTTCATTCAGTCAAGCATTGGGTTTATTTCATTGGTTCGGGCTATCATGCCGTATTTATCATATCGAGGCTTTATATGATTTTTACAACGGTGTTTGTTCACATTCCCCAATATAATAGCGTCCATACAGACATTTGTCGAAATTCGAACTCACAGGCCATAGTCGACTCAGTTTTGAGGTTTACGCTTCAATGGCTATGCTAGGGCTAACGGATCCCCCTCCCCACAATTCGTGTTAATTAATTTTTACTATAGCCTTTACAAATTACACAGGTCAACGTTTGATCTACGCAGATGCACTGAAGGGCGACTGATCCTAGTAGGCTTTTTGGAGCGCTGATTACGGTGAGTGGGTCGGTTAAGCTCCATGGCATCAGGTTCAAGGTCATTTGAAGGTCAAGTAGAGAAAAAACTGAAGAACTTCATGTGTACGTTTTTGAGGTCCCCGAACCCGAATCCGTAGTTTGTTTGAACCTACCATCTCTCCTACTCCTACAGGTCATTTTGAGTTCATTCGAAAACCAAGTTGCGAAAATGATCTCTTGGAGTAGGAGAGGTGGTAGGTTGAAGCAAACTACGGATTCGGGTTCGAGGATCTCAAATATGTACCCATTATTTTTTTTCAGATTTTTTCCACGGTTATTTCTCTACACGATTTTCAAATGACTTTGAACCTGATGTGATGGGGCTTAACCGACCCACTCACGGTAATCGGCGACCCAAAAAAACTACCAGTCGACGTTCAGTGTATTTGCATACATTATTTATTATAGAACAATGTTGTCCAGTTTCATCAGCAATTCTGTTATTTATAATCCAAAACTCTTACTTAATTCCAACACCTATTAAGTAGAATTATAGTGGTATTTTCTACAATGAATAAAAAAGGAACGTAATAGATCGAAATTTTACTTTTTTATGCCTTAATTTTAGGACTAATGAAAACGGTATCTTTCAGATTATTTTTAATACTGCTAGCATCAAAAAATGTGATTTATTTCTCTGTAACTTCAGCATTCAACATTTTTGTACAGAAAGAATTGTTTTCGAGATAAAAGCGAACTAATGCTCTAAATGAAAATTTCTTTTATTTGTTTGGTTTATGATTGCAATTTTGTTAAAATCCACTAAAAGAGAACTGGGAGTAAAACATCTGAAATATTGAGGAAGTCACACCATTTGAGAAAACAAATTTATTGAGACCTTGATATTTTATTCCATAATAAATATTCGCAGAACTGTCGAAGAGAATTTGAATTGTACAGCTTATTACATTTGTCAATTGCGTACTGATGCTGACGTAATAATAAGATAATCTGATACAGATATTTTCGTAATACTACTAGGAAATATGAATCATATTTGGAGCAAATTGAATTTTACATATTCCTGGGGACTGGTAATGTCCAACTTCATATCGGTGTTACTCAATGAATTTTAATAATAATAAGTTTTTTGATACACACATGAATGTTTTAGTAGTTGATGACAATATTTGTTTCGAAAAAGCTCACCTATCGGAAAAAGAATTATAGCACGGATTCTACACCCACATCAAATAAAGACAGTCTTCAACACCACTCAAACTACAGCTAACTTAACCGGGAACCCTAAACACAAAGTATCTAATGAAGATTGCCCACAAAGCTACATCTGTCGTACCAACAGACGCGTCAACCATCGAGTATATGAACATTCTCTATCAGTTTGTAAAACTCTATCAACTTCGAGGAAAGTAGGACTATCATATCCTTCAAATCCCTTAGGGCATCCACGATTCACGAAGCTATAAAAATAGAAAAACGACCCCTTTGTCTTAACCGACGCGATGACAGCTGCCGCCTTCCTACATCATGGACCCCCATAATAGCGAAATTAAACAAACCATACACGCCCACCAACACCCAACCAGTCACCAAACAGCCCCCTCATCACGTGATATATCCTTATAGTCGAACTGTAAGTATAAATAAAAGAAGCAGTTCAGTTCAGTTACCTAGTGACTCTTGGGGAGTAGGCAGATTGAGACCTCGAATTCGATCTAGACTCTGGAACTCTTTATATCATTGTTTGTCCCTTGATAATAACTCTAAAACACGAGTCGAAACATCGAATGTTTATTAAATTTATACGCGGTATTCACCCGGAACCTAGCCTAGTTTATAATTATGAAAAAATGAACCAATTGAATCATTAATGTCTAAGATGATGCAGAGGAATTGGATCGAGAGCTCTGATGATAGTTGTGACGAAAATGATGATGACGAAACAGACACTACAGAAAACTTCAACGAAGAAACCGAAAAATAATTTTCGGGGGCAGTAAAATTGAGTACTTATCAAAAAAATCTAAAATAGGTAAATTATTGATGAATAAATAATTATATGTATAAGTTAAATGCATGGTGACTTAATAACTATGAAAATTTAATGAAAACTTGATTTTTTATAATAAATTGACACAATACTACCTAAAATAAAAATATAAGATAGTTTCATTATTAATGAGGTTAAAAATCATGGTCAGCTGAATGTCTGTTGGAGTAAAGATTGTTAGTTTATTTGCTAAAATAATTATACTTACTTCCTTTAAAAATGCAAGGGACGATTGGTTTTATTTTTCTAGAAGTATAAAGATTCAGTTGTCAAAAAATCATAGAGAATGAAATGAATTTTTTGCTAAAATAATTTGGTCAAGTGCGAATTGGACTCGCATACTTAGGGTTCCGTACCACCTTCAAGATTCGAATATTCCAGTTTCAGACAAGAAGGGAATGAGTGCATTTTCTTATATTTACCCTAATATCTTTTAAAGCGTTTTAAGTTTATAAAAAATATACACTTTGATTTTCCACACATAGACTTTTTATTTTATCTGCTTTAGGATTCGCTTGATTTTTATCACAATACATATGTATTTAATTTTCTAATTTGGCCACCAAAAAGTAACATTAGAGTTTTATTTTACTAATAAACTTTCAGAGATGCCTTTTATAATCTACTGCCTGAGTTTTGAGGGTCTGTAGATTGGAAGAAAAAGGGCAAAATAGGTCAATGTTTAAATTATAAATTATTAAATCTGTTATTCAAATTATTTAAAAATATAAATAAAATATATTTTTCAAAATTTAAATAGTGTATTTTCTAAAGTGGGAATTAAGTCGATGTTTAATATTTTTGATAATATCTTTTATACAAATGATTTAAAAATATGATATATTTGTAATTCACATAATGAACCTTTTATCTGATATATTACATGATGCGTTTGAAAACTGAATCTTTATTTTCCATTTAATTCTATAATTTGTCCCTAAAATTACTATGGGGTTTTCTAATAATCTATTTTCCGTTTAATTCCATTATTTGGGGGCCAAATAATAGAATTAAGATTTTTTTCATATTTTTCCTATAAACAAAAAAATGAGGTCTTAGAGTTTGGGGAATAACGGGGAGAATGGGTAATTTTTTAAAAATATTTTTTAATATATTTTAAAATATTCATCTAAAAAAATGAAAAAAATATATTTGTATTCGTCATAATGAGCCCTGGGATTTGATATATTACATGACTCGTTAGAAACAATTATAATTTTCTATTTTCCATTTAATTCTATAATTTGCCCCCCAAAATGAATATTAGGGGTTTCTTCTTATTTTAAAGTTCAGGTGAGGGGCTATACTTCCAGTTTTTCAAAATTTTTCAGCTTATGGTTTCGGAGATACCCATTCCCCCCTTAATGGGTAAAAGTTTTTATATTTTTGTTAATATCTTTTAATTATTTTATTTTATAAATATGGAAAAAACATATATGTTTTCTTCATCATGAGCCCTTTTATTTGATATATAACATGCTGGGTTAGAAACAATTTTAATTTTATATTTTCCATTTAATTCTATAATTTGCCCCCCAAAAAAATATTAGGTTTTTTCCTTATGTTTCCAGTAAAGTTCAGGTAAGGGGCTATACATCCATTGTTTTTTCAAAATTTTCGAGCTTATGGTTGCGGAGATAGGGGGGGGGCAAATTTTTTTATATTTTTGTTAATATCCTTTAATTAATTTATTTTAAAAATATGAAAAAAATATATTTGTTTTCGTCATAATGAGCCCTTTCATTTGATATATGACATGATGGGTTAGAAACAATTTTAATTTTCCATTTAATTCTATAATTTGCCCCCCAAAATAAATATTAGGGGTTTTTCCTTTTTCCAGTAAAGTTCAGGTGAGGGGCTATACCTCCATTTTTTTACAAAATTTTCCAGCTAATGATTTTGGAGATAAGGGGGGGAATGGGTGTTTTTTATATTTTTGTTAATATCTTTTAATTAATTTATTTAAAAAATACGAAAAAATATTTGTTTTTGTCGTAATGAGTCCTTTCATTTAATACATAACATGATGGGTTAGAAACGATTTTAAATTAATATTTTCCATTTAATTCTGTAATTTGCCCCCCAAAATTAAAAGTACAGGTTTCTTCTTATTTTTCCAGCAAACTTCAGGTCAGAACCTATAAACCAATTTTTTTTCAAAACTTTGCGTTTTATAGTTTCGGAGATAAGGGGGGGGATAAATTTTGGTATATTTTCGTTAATATCTGTTTAGTTATTTTTTTTAAATATGAAAAAAATGTATTTGTGTTCTTCAGAATGAGACATTGCATTTGATATATTACATGATGCGTTAAAATTTTTTTTATTTTTAAATTTTTATTTAATTTTATAATTTGCCCCCCAAAATTAATATAAATGGTTTCTCCTTATCTTTCCTATAAAGTTCGGGCAACGTTCTATATTTCCAATTTTTTTCAAAATTTTAGGCTCAGTAGTTTCGGAATCAGGGAGGGGGGACGGTCGATTTTTTTAGTTTTTCCCCCCAGAAGTACCCCTAAAATCAAAATTTTTTCTTTTACAATGTGTACTCCTAATCGGGTCACCAAACTATACATTGATACCAAATTTCAAATCTGGAGTGATATTATAAGGGTATCCCTATATTGTATATACGGAACCCTAAAAATTAATCAAGATCATGTACTCCATTGTCATATAACCCCTCTCCTTCAGAACAGCTGATAATTATTTTTTAGTTGGAAATCGTCTGGAAAATCATATCATAAAATTGGGCACTGTATGAAATTACTAAACCAGAGTTTTTTTCTACTACTTTCACATGCTTTCTCCTTTAGCTCCACTTCGGGTGCGGCAGCTGAGGCTCACTTTTTATTTTTGTGTATTGAACAACTACCCAAATTAAATTTATTCGGTATAAACTTCTTAGTAAAACTGCAACGTTACCTCCCTTAGTAGTAGGGAATAATACAGTAATTTCGTGTATTTTAGTGTTATTTTCCAAAATGTGCTTAAACTTTAGGAAGAGGAACAGAAATTACAATAAATGTGTACTGTTTTACATAAAGAAGATTTATAATGTAACTCAAATAATAAATTGTACCCACATTAGTAAATAAAAGTTAACACAGTTAATTTTAGCTTCTCTTAGAAATACCGACTATCAGTAATTAATCTCTGATAAATAAACACATTTAAATTTTTATTTCTTTGAAGAAATGTTACTTGACAATTAGTTTATTTACTTATATTTAAAAAAATCTATTTCTTTTGGCAGACCAGCAGTGATTTCTGATTCAAACTCCACCTCATTAGTTCCACGACGAATCTTAAATAGCCCTTCATCGCCCCAGTCCTCATCCCATGAGTTTATCACCAACCAGTATTTGGTATTATTTTGAATACCCCAGCCGATCACTTTGACCGCGTGTCTGCCTTGGAATAGGCCTTCAGTTTTAACGTAGACACCTGAAAGTTTATTAGGCATTAAAGAAGTATAAGTAATATGCGTTTAAATAAAACGTAAATAACACCACTACTCAAAATTTTGAAGGTGTACTGCTCAAACGGAACTCAGATCCGGAATAAACACATCCTAGATGGGTTGAGTCTATTGTAAAAACTGTTTTTTTTTTCTTTTTATGACTCTCTAATTAGTTTAAGACCAGTGAAAATGTGCAAAAAGATAAAGCATCAAGAGCATTTTTATAAGATTTTTGCACAAATTATGATAAGGGTTCTAACCGTTTTTTTTTTTGAAAAAAATGCCTAGAATATTGGGTAAAACTCTGGACAATTGTTACACCAGACAACCTATTCAATTCTTCTTCCTACCGTAATCCGGCACTGGTTAAGCATGATATTATGTTGCTTTTAACTTTACCATCATCATGAAAAACGGACAATTTTAGTTACTGTTAAAATTTGCAAAAATTCAATAAATATTGACTAAAATTATTTTTATAATAGGTGTTTTTCCAAGTTTGAAAATTCTGCGAAAGATTGGCGCAATAGGTCCAATAATTTTTTCCATTTGTTCATCCCGCTAGGGAAAAGCCAAAAATTTTCGCCTCAACTTATAAAATAAACGACGACACGGATTTTGAAGTTATGTATAGAAAACATATGATGAAATTGTATAATTACTCTCGAATTTCACAATGTTTTATGAAATTAAAGTTTCGATGTGAGCTAGAAAACCTTGCAGATTCTATTTGAAGATTCGTAACTAGGGCGGAGCTAACAGTGCCCAAGCCAGGTCGCAGACCTTGGAAAGGCGTAAAAATGATCGGAACAATTTTTCAGGAGTGCATGGGTCGTATAAAAGGGGCTAGTTAGGATACTGGCGGTCTTGACTATTATTTGTCTGGTTTAAAAACCTCATGGATTTTAACCAGATTTGCAATGCTTTTGGTAAAAAAATATATAAATAAAAGATATGTATTTATATGAAAAATACATAACATTTCAATTTTTTCATTTGACATTTTCAATAAGTCCCTTTTGAAGCAATCTGATTAGGTTTCACAGATTATATATTGGTTAAAGTCTGGAACTTTAAAATGGCAGTTGTTGAAATTTTTTAATGAAATCAACTGTACATGACGAAAATAAATTTCTTTCATAGAAAGATGATTTTGCACATTTTTCAAGCTTTACAAAACTCGTGTTATAGAGATAGTATAAACGATTCTAAGTGAATTTTTGCAATTTAAAAAACAATTCAGTTTTAATGTTTTTTTGCAAATACTGATTTATATGGACACCGATTAGAATTTAACAAATCTCAATTTTAAAACTAATTTGCACAAAGCTTTTAGACATCAATTTTCTCTAGGACGCATATTTGACAAGATGCCAGACAACTATTTTTTTCCATTTGATTAAATGAATATCAAGCAGTTTTCTTTTAAAACTGAAGACGATTTATTTACGTTATGAGGAAGTGGTCTTCAGAAGTGAGAGTTTAGCCCCTAGAGCAAGAAAAATGACAAGTCAAATGCTGATCTTGACGAAAGCATTTTCCAAGGATCATTGTATCTACTGCTGGAGCCACAACAAACACTTTTATTCTATACAAGTGAGATCAGTAATCTACATTCAAGCTACTATTTTGAATTCTGGTCGCAGTTATCAAAACAACAGTAGAACTACAATATTCTCCATTACAAAATCATACATGTTATACAACATTGCTTTACAAATTTAAAATAGCAATTTGCATAACTATATTACATGAAATTATTAGATATTGCACATTTCCTAAGGGCTTGTTCACGTTACGGTAATTGTCTAGAGATGATATATTTGAAGTACTTTTTCAAACCAAAGGTTCAGAAAAACATTCTTTGGAAAATCCAAGATATTAGGACGTTAATCGAGAGTATGGAGAAGAATTGCCCAGAATAATTGAAATTATGAATCAATTGCCTTTATAATTACATATGTAAGGTTTCAATTGAAAAAATGTTGATATCGTATTTACAAATTCTGCCCGCACTATATATAATTGTCAAAAATTGTAGTGATACAGAAATATTTTGTAAAAATATGTTTTGTTGTCTTATTTGTATTTATTTAAAAATACCATGTTAATAATAAAAACGAAGCAGATCCAGCAAGGTCTGAAACTTAGTAAAAATGGGAAAATTTAACTCATAATAGTTTACAGTTTGTCCCTCTTTAAATCAAAGGCTGCTGACGCCTATGTATGTGACTAAAACTTACAATTTGTTTACACTCTTCTGTAAGGAACATTAGTAGAAACACTTGGGATTCACTGTTATTCATGTAGTATTCAGGCAAAATGCTGTATACAATAATGAGTGCAGCCACTAATAAAATTTCTTAACTTTGTTGACAAATTCAATTACTATTAAGCATTCATTTCCCTAGTATCAGTTCGTGTATATTTAGAGTTTGAAAAAGTATGTATGGACATTTAGCATGGACATTATGAGGTATGATCTCTCCTTTCATAAAATGGCCTTATACTTAATCATTGGCCTATTTGGTTGTTTTTTAAATTTTCAAAAAAAATTCATTAAAATATTAGAAATAGAAAACATAGTTACCGCTTTTATATTGGATGAAATCAGTATAAATCCGGAATATGGCAACAACCGGACCATTTTTAAGAATTTCCTGTTGAATTTGGTTTTCATCAGAAGAAATTCTATAGGCCGATGCCCCATAAATAAGGTCCTCTGAATATTTGATAGTTGAGTTATCACAATTTTGTACACATTTTGGTGTTGGGTAGACATAAATTATGCACTTTGGTTTAGTACCGTTATTCGCATGCTCGCAGGGAGCAAATGGATAAGGCTGACATCCCTGAAAGAAACATAACTGTTATATTTGTTCTTATGAACATTAAAAACGCAATTTTATTACTGTTGAAACCGTGTCAAAAGTTTGCAACAGCATAACTAGTAATGAAATCGCTAACACAATATTTTTAAAAAAGCAGATACAAATTTATGTTCTTCTTCTGAACATTACTTGCAACTTATGAAAGTAAAAGTCGTCGATAAATATTACGTTTTCCGTTTACTAATTCTGAAATGCATTGCATCATATCCTTCAGCTATATTCGATTATTATTTCATAAGGAGGTCATAACATGATAATGCGCCTAAGTATGCCCGAGATAAATACCTATAACAACAAAGAATTGCAGACTGACAAGAAAAAGAGGACAGTCTGCAATGACTGCTTTATCTCTATATAAAAGGTAATTAGGAGGAGAGCCTGTCAAGAAAAAATAAACAGAACAAGCTAAAGAAAGAAGAAAACTGAGCATCTCAATCAGAAAGATAACCGGCCAATTTATAAAAAGAAAAGTCAAGAGAAAACACCAAAATCTCGACAGCTACCACAAGAGACAACAACGGTTTTATTCGTGAATGTCCAATGTCTTTACTGACATAGGTTAATGTTATCTAAGAGTTCCAGGTAAAACTAGCCCATAGAGACTCCAAATCGGAAGTCGAGCTGTGTCCATTAAACATTCCTTATGATTTCTAGAATAGAGCTCACTCGAAAAAAATTGTAGGTACCGATTCTATTTTCAGTTTGGTATCAGGTACTCAAAATATCTCCGCTCATTTGGGGTACAAAAAGCAGGTTAGAAGGTACCACTATGTTAAATTCTCTTTCTTAAAACTTAAACTTGACAGTCTATTACTTGATTTCTTAATGTGTAAGGGTTCTTCCTTCATTAATATTGTTACGGATTGTAAGCTCAAATCATTGAGTATGCTCATAGCAATAAAAAAGAAACAATGTTATGACTATGCGATTACCTGAAACCCGCCGAAAACATTAAACATACTCTCGGTAGAGTTGGTGGTTTCTAGAAGGTTTACCAAAAGTTTAAATAATAGTTACTATTTGAGCAAAGTCGATAATACATTCATCATTCATTCTGCCGCTGGGTTCGTGTTCTGAAATAATGTTCCTTCTCATCAATATAACACATTGGTCTCTAAGTCCCAGAATTAACCATTCAAACACATTATTTTTTGCATTAGACTTTACTTATCAACATTTTCACCCAACATAGCGATACAATTATTTCAACTTTTTTGTAAACTTTCGGTGCATTTCTTATAAGACGATCAGTTCTTTGACCCAAATTGGGCTCCACTCGCGGCTCTAACCTGATTATTAAAGCTAAATTTATTTCTCTGTGTCATCGTTTTGAGATCTGTGTACGAATAGAAGTCAGTTCAGGCCAAATCTCTGAATACGGGGTAGGTGGAAACAACTTTAAAGTAAATCGTTCATTTGCACCGTCTTCATCGACTGGATCGGTACATTGTGTTAATGAAATAGCGGTTTTTTTCTACGAGTGGACCCTCTTGATCCGCCTAGCCCTTAGGAAGAATGTCGAAGAGCAAAATTCTGTACTTGTCTCAAAATAGAAGAACTCTTGCCTGCAGACTGGTGTGCTTTCAGACTTTCGCCCTATCTTCTCCCTTCCACGTTTCATACGACGCAATTCCTCTGATACCTATATCTTTCAAGTTTACTTTATGATCGGCCATAACAATTTTCAGAATTTTATCGTGTTTAGCCAACTCAATTGGACGACGAGGGCAGCTCACATCTTCAGTGGTTGTTCGACCGCGTTCGTAGTCGTTTTCAATGATCACCTTTACTGGTAACACTTTTCAAGCCACCACCAAAACGGTGTTTGAGTAACACATCAAACTTGTTTTTTCCATCGTTTCGATAATAACAAATATATGCTAACAACCTTTAATATTTGGAAAACGAGTGAACAGAAATTTTTACACGTGCTCTCTGAAGGTTGGTACTAGCGAAAAATAAACGCTGCATGACATTGGCGCTGCCATCTGTATCTAGTCCCATAGGACGTAATAACTCAACTCAAGTAATATATTGCATTTCTGAGAACGAAAAAAAAAGTTTTTGCGTGTCTCTGTTAGTGGTATATTAAATTGCAAAATCAATTATTGTTCGGTATATATTGTCAAGATTATTTTCTTAATCTTATATCCTACTTATATTTTGCTAATTTTTAAATGAAACAGTTTATTTTATAAATTCTCTTCGGTTTTATTATAATATTGACTTACTACTTTATGTTTGCGTATTGAGTTCAATTGTTCATAGATTTTTACATATACAGAGTTGGTCTAAAATAAGGTTCCAACTTCTGCTGTGTATAGAACTCATTAAAATATGCCAAAAAGTCCCTAATAATATGTGACCTAAAACGCATCCTTAGGAAGCTATGTGCCCTTAAAAAGACTAAAACAAAACTGTTTTTAGTTATTGAAAATACGGTTGAAAATAAGTAGAAAAAATGTATGGGTCTTATATCACATTTTACGTTAAATTACATGTGCTGCTACATTTTTCGACATGCAAATCGTAACCGTTCTATTTACGTTGGTATAGGGGGTTTTCGGCCCATTTTATTTATTTCAGATTTATAAAATCTGAACAATTTTACGTAAAAAATATTGTTTTTGCCTAAAGCTGATTTCGATTAAATAGAGTTTGAAAATTACTCTGCTTTTTAAATTATTAGGACAAAAATTACAAAAATTTCTTTACCATGGCAAATAAACGACTGACGCTGAATTTTCCATTCACCAGCTTTACTAATTAAACACTGCATAGCTCAACTGACAATTTATCAATAACTTAAATTGTTAAGCGTTGTTGCAATGTCAGTGTTTTATTTGCCCTGGTAAACAGAATTTTTAAATTTTTGGGCTATTAAATAATAGAGTAATTTTCAAACTCGAAAACATTGGAAATATCGATTTGGACAAAAATAATATTTTTTACATAAAATTGTATAGAAAATAAAAAAATTAAATAAAAAAATACTGGCCAAAACCATCTTCATCAACCTAAATAGAACGCTTATGATTTGCATTTCGAAAAACGTGTTATTTAACTTAAAAAGTTTTGTAAGACACACACATTTTTTTGTATTTATGTTCGATCGTTTTGTCAATAACAGGAAAAAAAACAGTTTCGTTTGAGCCCTTTTAAGGGCATATAACTTCCTGAGGTTGCGTCTTAGAGTACATGTTAATAGGAATTTTTGGTGTATTTTAATTAGTTCTATACACAGCAGAAGTTTGGAATTATATTTTAAGAATTAACCTGTATATTTCAACATAGCGAATTATGCGTCGATATGAGTAACCTAATTTGTCAATAAGCTCTTAATGGTAGTAAACGATTAAATTACTTTTCTTGATGAATATAAAAATGAACCAAACGTTATAAAATTTACAGCTTACAATCTTAGAATCATAACGGCCTCCAGTAACAAGTCCATTTTCTTTCCAGTACTCCCAGGCCAAAAACGGGTAACCTCCGAAGCAGCCATGAGATTTCAAAGAACAAGCCATTAGATTTTTGGCAGAAATTTCAGGTTGCAGTTTTCCTTTGGAATGAATGCAGATACGGTCACTTATCGATGAAGCAACAGACACAGCCTAAAATGAATACGTATGAATCGATCCTATATATCTGGTAATGTTAACTGAATTACTGACCCAGCAAGATCCACAAGAAGATTGGTCTGCAATTAGGCCAATAGTTCTGCAATTTGACCAGTGATTTCGAGCGTCAAATGTTTCTGGAAGTTCGTCAGTGGTCTCATGGTGCATAAGTGGGATGTTTTCGAATACGTCTCTTGGTAAGCTTTTTACACCCAACAAATTTCGAATTTCCGATAATGGAGTACTCTCGGGAAAGTTCCTGCCAGCTGTCCATAAATTTTGTCTTCTGTTTATTTCATCGATGAAGTCATCGGAATTTTCATAAGCAGATGACAACGTAAACGCCAGTACAAAGCACAATATCGTCTTCATTTTTCTGAACTACATATTTTTATAAAAAAAGTATTAATAATATTAAAAGTAGAAATTTTATAATTATGACAACTTAATTAAATATTCCCTGAACAATTTTACGTCAGAAACTGTTAAGTGTATGAACTTGATATAAATGCTTACCTTGTAGATGTTGTCAGTTGCGTTAATATATTCTGAAAAGTACCTCAACGATCTTTTTTGATACAGTAGTATCTTTTATTATAATGTTGATAACAACAAATTTATCTCCATGTGTATAGAAATTGAGAATTGTCCCTATCATCACTTCAAAATGTATGAATTGATAACACACAGTTACTTGGCTTAGTGAATTTATTTACATGTTGGTTGTTAATAATAGTTTTGGCAAATATTACAACTTTTCTATGTCTAAAACAATCAAGAGAAATGCTATTTACAATAATATGAATTGTATTTTAGAGATTTTATTAACAAGGAAATTACAAATATTTATTTTCCGGAAGGGGAGGGGGGGAATTTTAAGATTTGTCTTACATGTCCATACCATTTCAGTTGTTGCTTTTCTATGTCTTCTACTAACATTCTTACTACTTTCATATATGTTCTTAATTCGTTTCTTATGAGTTCTAGTGTAGATCTTACAAAAAATAAAGGGTATCTGTATATACAATATACGGATACCCTTATAATATCACTCCGGATTTCTGTCTCTGTCACATCACAGCAATTTTCTCTAAAACTACTAGACGGAAGAAGTTGAAATTTGGTATCAATGTATAGTTTGGCGACCCGATCAGGAGTACATATCGTAAAAGAAGAAATTTTGATTTTAGGGGTACTTCTGGGGGGAAAACCTAAAAAGATCGACCGTCCCCCCCTGATCTCCGAAACTATTGAGCATAAAATTTTGAAAAAACAGGAATGTTGCCCGAACTTTACAGGAAAAATAAGGAGAAACCATTAATGTTAATTTTGGGGGAGAATTATAGAATTCAATGAAAATTTAAACATACATTTTTTTTCAAAAGCATCATGTAATACATCAAATGAAAGGTCGAATTCTGAGGAAAACAGATATATTTTTTTCATATTAAATAAAAATACTTAAAAAGATATTAACGAAAATATACCAAAATTTACCCATTCCCCCATTCGGAGATAAGGGTAATTTTTTTATATTTTTGTTAATATCTTTTATGTAAATTATTTTAAAAATATATAAAAAAATTAGAGGTATAAGGTCTGACCTGAAGTTTACTGGTAAAATAAGGAGAAACCTCTACTTTTAATTTTGGGGGGCAAATTACAGAATTAAATGGAAAATATAAAATTAAAATTGTTACTAACGCATCATGTTATATATCAAATGAAAGAGCTCATTATGACGAAAACAAATATATATATTTTTTCATATTTTTAAAATACCTAATATACTTAAAAGATATTAACAAAAATATAAAAAAAATTACCCTTATCTCCGAAACCATAAGCTGTAAAATTTTGAAAAAAAAATAGAGCTATAGCGCCTCACCTAAACCTTACTGGAAAAATAAGGAGAAACCCTTAATAATAATTATGGGGGGCAAATTATAGAATTAAATGGAAAATAAAAAATTATAATTGTTTCTAACGGATCAAGTAATATATCAAATCAATTATTTTTTTAAATGAATATTTTAAAATATATTAACAAAAATATTTAGAGAAATTACCCATTCCCTCCTTTATTCCCCAAACTATAAGACCTAAATTTTTTTGTGTACAAGAAAAATACGAAGAAAAACCTAATATTAATATTGGGGCCAAATTATCGAATTAAACGGCAAATAAAAAAAATATTTTTTAACGCATCATGCAATACATGAAATGAAAGGGCTCATTATGAGGAATACAAATATATATTTTTCACATATTAAAAATTAATTGTTTACAAGATATTAACATAAAGATGTAAAAAATTCTCATTTCTTTCCGAAACCATACTACCTAAAATTTTGAAAATAATTAAGGGTACTGGTGCTCACTTGAAATTTATAAGAAAAAATATTAGAAAACCCCCACAGTAATTTTAGGGATAAATTATACAATTAAACGAAAAATAAAAATTCCATTTTCAAACGCATCATGTATATCAGATAAAAGGCTCATTATGTGAATTCCAAATATATCATATTTTTAAATTATTTGTTTAAAAGATATTAACAAAAATATTAAACATCGACTTAATTCCTACTTTAGAAACTACACTATTTAGATTTTGAAAAATATATTTTAATTGTATTTTTAAATAATTTGAATAACAGATGTAATAACTTATAATTTAAAACTTGACCTATTTTGCCCTTTATCTTCCAATCTACAGAACCTCAAAATTCAGACTGTAGATTATAAAAGGCTTCCCTGAAAGTTTATTAGTAAAATAAAACTCTCATGTTAATTTTTGGGGGCCAAATTAGAAAATTAAATACATATGTGTTCTTATAAAAATCAAGCGAATCCTGAAGCAGATAAAATAAAAAGTCTATGTGTGGAAAATGAAAGTATATATTTTTTATAAATTTAAAACGCTTCCTTTAAAAGATATTTATATTATACTTTTCATATTTATATAATTAATTGTTAACAAGATATTAACAAAAAAATATAAAAAATCTCATTTCCCGCTTTATTTCCGAAACCATAATACCAAAAATAAGTAGGGGTACTGGGGCTCACTTGAAATTAAAAAAAAAATACTAGAAAATTTCAATATTAATTTTGGGGACAGATTATATAATTAAATGGAAAACAAAAATTAAATTTTCAAACGCATTATGTGAATTACAAATATATTATATTTTTAAATCATTTGTTTAATAGATATTAACAAAAATATTAAAAATCCACTTAATTCTCACTTTAGAAACTACGCTATCTAGAAGTTTGGAAAATATATTTTATTTGTATTTTTAAATAATTCTTTCAGAGAGCCTAAAATTCAGACAGTAGATTATAAAAGGCTTACCTGAAAGTTTATTGGTAAAATAAAACTCTAATATTAATTAGAAAATTAAGTATATATTTTTAATAATTAATCTTAATCAAGGGAATCATGTAGCAGATAAAATAAAAAGTCTTTGTGTGGAAAATAAAAGTGTATATTTTTTTAAAATTTAAAACGTTTCCTTTAAAAGATATAAGGGTAAGTATAAGAAAATGCACTCATTCCCTGCTTGTCTGAAACTGGAATATTAGAATCTTGAAGGTGGTACGGAACCAAATTATTTTTATATAGTTTCTTTACAGATTTGTTTAGGGAGTATTAACTTTCTTCCATGTAATCAAACGCCAAAGTTACTTCACGGTTTAGCTTTTGCCATCTATTTTTTCTATCAGCTCTTGTACATATATTCCAATAGCTCATTGAGAAATATTAAATATAAACTGAAAGATGCAGTAGTCAGTAACAACAACGCAGGTTAATTTTTATACATAAAACTACAATTTTAGAGTAGTAAAATTAGAAATTTAAAAAGGTTTTCAGTTGTCTATTCAGGAATATAGAACGTTTTAATCGATACGGAAAAACTTGACTGAAATGAACTGGTACTGCTGCTGCATAATTGTAGCTGCATCTCGTTGAAACCAACTGTGTCTATTAATGTCTGCTGTGTTAACACTATCAGGAAAAATTATCTTAATTCCGGTGTTAAAAAAAAAAACGTAAAAAATCCAAGTAAATCGCCCAAGTTAATGCCCCTTCAAAATAATTTGGTCCAATTATTATGTTATTTATTATGCTAGCCTAAGCACTCACTTTTGCGTATTCTAATACCGACAATTTTGCTTATTTGCACCAGTCAGTAGAGATTAAGTGACATTTGACAGCAAATCGTATAACCCATCGCATAAATAATAGTTTATAAGTCATAACTGACATAATTTTAACAGCCAACTTTTAGAATAAATTATGGGGTATTTTTATTTGTGTTTATAGTGTAAAAAGTAATGATCTGTTCATAATGCCGTGAATAGAAAAATTGTACAGAATCGGAAAATCTTCAAAATGAGTGTTTATAAATTCTGATTGCAGCATTTTTCGTAAACAAAAAAATTCATAACTTGATTGCAATTGCAGCTGGAACATTAATCTGCCTCCAAATGATAGCTTAAAAGTTTGAGATTAATAACACGCTGAAGATCGATATTGTACGTTAAGTAGTTCTTGCAGAATGCAATTTAAATAATTTGTAGAAATATTTTGCAGAACATATCGTATTAACCACGATAGTTCGATAGCGATATGCAATATATATTTTGAAAGCTCATAAAATGTATACCTTAGATTTTTGTCGTAGTGCCGTAAAATATATTAATACTGCTTTTGAAATTTGGCTTAAACGACGGACCCTTACTTCTTTTCCGATGTCTTGACAGTGGCGGATCCAGTCAGTGGAAAAAAATTATTTAATTAATATCAGTTAACTGTATACAGGCAGAGGCGGCCCAAGACGTAAACTTAATGTGGGCAAAATACATTTCGCGAGGCCCTCTGATGGTGCAAAAAGGGACTATAAAATCAAAAATCATTTGAAATTAAGATTCGAGGCCCTTTGCCCCGCGAGGTCGTGGGCGGTGCGAGACCCATTACCCCGCGTGGCCGTGGGCGGTAGCCCATATTGCCAAGCCTTACGCCGCCTCTGTATACAGGTAACCATTATAAACCAATGTAAAAATAGACCAATATGTGTAGGTATTAGGTATGTAAATAAAACCGCAAGCAGCTGCTGAGAAAAAACATATAATAATATTATATATAATTTTCATCTCGTGCCCCCACCTCAAGAAAATTCTAGATCCGTCCATGTGCCTTGTCAGCTATTGTCAGTGCACAGCTGGCTGCCTATATTCCTACATTTAATGCAATATTTACTATTATTTTAAACCAATTTCTCAGCATTATAGCGAAAATTATGAACTCTCAAAATATCTTTAGTATATCCCGGTCGAACTAATCTCGTTAATAAGGTGGGATGTGCAAACTATCCCTCTAAATTATTTAAATTCGAATTCTTCAAAAACTACTTATTCAATAGTATTTATCGTGAGCCCATATAAACTTGACATCATAAAATATCATTTTGACAATGATTAAAATTCCAGTATTAGTTACTAGAGAGTTATAAATTTTTGAAAAAAAAATCACTTTTGACCAGTTTTTCTAAGTATTAATACTCATTAAGAAGGATTTCTGATTCTCTACAACTTTCCTGTAGACAACATTACGATTCCTTTATTACTTTTCATTATTTAAGCAAAAACCAAAAGAAATTCGTAATTTTGTTTTTTTTTATTATTTCAATAGTTTACTTCTACAAGTTTGCTGTTAAGATCTTAGCAATAATTATCTATAAACTGTCATGGTATAAGCGAATTGCTGTTGAATTTTATATCCGAAAATGAGGTCAATTTTGCTCTATAAACTGGTGTAGGTATGTTGTTGATTCCATCTAGGATAAAGGTTGCCCTATCAGATAAAAAAATATTGTTGAAACCCTTTCAAACTTTTCATTTAAATGTCTTTAGAGTTAGTTATTACCTACCCCTAGGGGGTTGATGGGGCAGGTGAATAAAACTGACCTGTTAATAATTTATAAAATGAATTTATTTATTGATTGTAGGGTCATCTGTTATATGTTATAGTAAGTTACCTACTTTATAAATTATTATTCACTAATTTGTTGCAACTAGGGTGAATTTGAGAAAAAAGAACGGTATTCACACAAACAAAAGACAAAGTGATAGTAGAAATATTTAACGGCCAATATAAGCATAAATAAGTAAATACATATTTATGTAACTGCAGTATCATCATTAAAGCTTTGGCAGGCCAGCACACATTTCACTTTCAAATGCACATTCGTCCACTCCACGACGAATCTTAAACAGGCCTCGATCACCCCAGTCTTCATTCCAAGAGTTAGCTACAAGCCAGTATTTGGTACTATTTTCTACACCCCAACCAATTACTCGAACAGCATGTCTACCTTTGAATGTACCAACAGTTCTAATGTACACGCCTGAAAATAACATATACTTTAATACTCTCCAAAATGATTTTCAATATCTGGATCTGGACCTTATTTTTTAAGGAAGTATTTGGTGAGCTATACAAATAATTATTAATCATCGTCATATTTAATAAATTCTACCATCGTTTCATTTATAATTTTATAATGAAAGTACTTTAATTGTGATAATTTTAGATAGGCTGAAGAATCTGGTAAAATACACCTATCGAAACGTTTCTAAACCAAATAAATTTTGAAAAAAACTAAACTTGTTCATTTTTGCAGCCCAACCAATAAATAGTCTGTATATTTCAATAATCTCTCCAAAGAACATTGTGATATATTTGTTTTCGCAAGTATTAAACGTATTAGGTCGTTTCCGGGAACAGCTGTTGATAACTGATCCCTCCAGAGATCAATGGTAAAATGATTATGTTTTGGCAAGTAGGTTTCCATAGTATTCTTATTTGTCTGCTCAAGCTTCAGGTTCCTTGGTTGGTTCCTCAAACGGCTGTATCACTGGCCCTTGGCGCTCAGGCGACATGTCCACCATCGGTAAGGTCTTTAATAGAATTTTCGATGAATTTGTTAATTTATTACATCTGGATATATGTGCCAGTACTTCGGATTCCTTAATACGTGACAAGGTGAGATACAATGTGCAGATAAGACCTATGGGAGGCAAAGTATCAGAAGAATTCAAATCGGACGTGATGAAGACGAGAACGCCATAAGAAAGAAAGAAAAAACAATATAAATTGCAAGAGGGGATCAGAGATTCAGAGTTCGTTTGGGCAGTCCAGTCTATACATTAACTCTGTTAGCTATGTAGGCCCGAACACCACGCACGTAAATTTAGAATTACTAACTATTTCCGAGCTAACAGTGTTTCAATCTATGAAGAAGATGAAAATAAGTTTACATCCGGATATGACGGTGTTCCGTCTCTTCTTATTAAAGATTGTGCTGGAGTTCTGGATGTTCCTCTCAGTATTGTATACAACCTATCATTAAGATCCTTAACGTTTCCCTCTACTTGGAAATCAGCTAAAATATGTCCGGCATTTAAATCCGGAGACAAATCTGCTATCGAGATCTATAGGCCAATATCTATATTGTCGAACTTTTCCAAGGTTTTTAAGATGATTTAGTATGATCACAAGAAAAAATCTAATGTTACCAACCTTCCTATAATAATTCAGTACCTTGCAGAATGTCTAGATAATAAAAGTCAAGTGGATGTTATTTATACCGACTTTGATAAATTGGATCACGGTATTCTACTTGGTAAATTGGCTAAATTTAGGGTCGATAGTCAACCGACTACTTTTATAAATTCTTATTTTAACAACATAATCCAGTCTGTTTTCTATAATGGATTTGAATCAAACTAGTACGTTGCTACATCAGGGGTTCCTCAGGGGCCAAATCTGGGACCTCTGCTATTTCTTCTTTTCATTGATGTTTTAACAAGTAGGCTAAAGTGTAACAATTTATTATATTCTGACGATTTAAAAATCTTTGTGGAGATTGAGGTATTGATGATTACTATTTTCTACAAGAGAATCTTAATGCTGTTAATGACTGGAGCTTGCAGAATAATCCACATTTGAATGTGTCTAAGTGCAAAATATTGTCTTTTACCAAGAAGAAAGCTTGTCTAGCTTTTAATGATATGGTAAGCGATGTTTGCCTTCCACACACGAATTTAATTAAGGATCTTGGTGTGTGGTTTGATACTAAGTGGAATTTTTAAGAACACATCTACCTTAAAATTGCCGAAGCTAGTAAATTATATGGCTTTATCATAAGGAACTGTAAATCGTTTCGTAGTATAGATGCTCTTTATTTTTCTTTCGTACGCTCCAGGCTAGAATATGCCTTAGAAAGTGTATAGCGAAAGTTTCTTAAGTATCTATGTTTTAAAATTGATGGAGTTAATCCCAATAGAGGAGTTAATGAGCCACTTATGTGTAATAGATTTAATGTGGAAATTTTAGAACTCAGGCGAATAATATTATCGCACACTTTCCTATACAAGCTTCTGCTATGGTGTTTATCAGAAATAAATCCTGTTGAATGTTGTAGAGGATTATTATAAGAATATGTAGTGACTATTTCATACTAGTTGACCGATGGTGTTAAATTTGAACACATTTTAAGGCTTTATATTATCAGTTACCTCGATTATAATAAAACTCAAGATACGGAACAATTAATACGTAATTTTTATAATAATTTCATCTATTTTTGTCTAAAATGCACTTGAAATGCCTCCTTACCACTCTTGTAATGAAATATATCCGCGAAAACACTAAATCCAGCCACGACTGGTCCATTCTGCATAATTTCTGCTCGAATATCTTCTTCATCTGAGGAAACGTCATAAACTGATTTACCATAATTGAGATCAGTGGAATAATCTAATGTGGAATTATCACAAGTTTTGATACACGCTGGTGTTGCGAAAGGTTCACTTGGGCAAGCTGGTTTAGATCCTTCGTCTATGTGATGTTCACATTGAGCAAACGGATAAGGCTGACAACCCTGAAAATAAATTTAGTGATTAAACGAAGTGAGGTGACGATACACTAACCTCAAACGATATGGCAACACGTATCTAGAACAATGTCGATAAAATCGGTAAGTCGATAAACTAAATCTCCGAATTATCCTCATTAAGAGTTCACAGGCACTACTAGATCCTATGAATAATTTATTGTTTATCGTGTCAGTGTAGACATTACTCATTTATAACTGTAAATAATAACTGAATTAAATCCTGCAACCGAGATTAGACAACATTAAACTTAAGAAAATATATCGTTTCTTGGACGACTCGTCGTCAGTTATGCTACCCATGAACAAAACTATTTATGTACCATTGAGGTATTATTGATATAAATAGGTTCTTACAGGAACAACGAACAACGAAATAAATAACGATTATGGAATGTTATAGGAATATAACTTGTTGGTGCTCAAAACACACAGGTTATACAAAAGAGAAAAATTAGCAAAAAAAAGAGACAGTTTAAAATGCACAAATATAATAACAGGGAACAAAACTGAAACTGTAGATTGCAATATCTCATCTTGGAATTTTTCTCAATATGCGAAAGCTTTTTGATTAAAGGATGTTGAATTTTGCAATATAACTAAGAAAAAAAAATCGTTTTGAGCATACAAATATCCTGAATAGAACCAATTCTCCAAACGCCAACGTGACAAGAAATATATATCAACCTAAATAAAAAAACAACAAAGAAATAATAGTACTAGCAGCCGATAAAGAACACGCAAAAACTAGACAAAATATCAAAAATTCAAACTAGTTTGCAGCAACATTAAAAAACTTATTCCTAGAATAAAATGGTATATCTATTAGAAAATCTCGATATCATATTATTCCATCCCAGTTTGCAAATCACTAAAGCATTGGACAATATAGTTATATATAGTTGTGAACGGAAACCTGCCTCATCATCTCATAGAATTAGCAAAAGAACAGAACCTAGGGCTCCATATTTAGTTCGAATATTTAAACTCTAAACTTAAAATAGATACAAATCATTGTAGAAATAAAACAGAAGTAATTTCTTTCTTAGATGTACGTGTGCTCATAACAAAACAGTCCCCAAACCTCAAAAATACAGTTTTCAGAAATACAACGTGCCAAAACAGATAGTTGCACAGCAAATTTCTCTACCACCCAGCACAAATTTAAGGAGTAGAAAACATCAGCATCAAGGTCGATTAACCTAACAGATCCATAATCAACATAAACAGGCAGGCACACTATCAAAAAAAGTAATAACCAAACAGCAAGACAAAAAATCGCTTTACGATATATCATAGGCCCAAGAAAGGAATTTATACTACATTTAGACCACATACAACAAATTAAATATTTCTATAAGATCCAATGGGCAAGATACTACAACGGAGTATATAGTATGTCAAGTGTCAACAGTGCAAGCCATACGTCGGATAGACCAATAGACGAATATCAGCTTGCCGGAATGAACACAAACTGAATAAATAAACAATCTGAATAAGGATCGGGGCTAAACTAGATTTTAGAAGTTGCAAAGAACATAGAATGGAGTTAAAAAGATTTAAAATTATCACCATATCATGACAAAATTCCAACAAAAGCACAAAACCACCCATAATCTTGGAACATCGGACAATAAAATTTCTGACAGAACACATAAACAACTTAATATGTGAACCCGTATTTTAATGAGGCCGTTACTTTCAAAAAATTACACTGTTAACATATACTTACTACGAGTTGAAACATTTGTGATTGTGCAACTCGAAACAAGTTTTAATTAGAATGTTTTGAAAGGTATTATTTTTTAGGTAACTTACAATATTAGATCCATAAGCTCCACCAGTTACGACGCCACTGTCCCTCCAGTACTCCCAAGCCATGCCAGTCATTCCTCCACGACAACCAAATGAACGAGTGCAAGACATGAGGTTCCTTGCGGAAATCCTTGGCTGCAGTTTTCCATCGGAATGTATGCAAATTCTGTCACTTATGGTCGAGGCTACAGCTACTGCCTAAGATGATAAATATCTTGTATTTTTTTAATTTTAGAAGGATACAGTGATATTTTGTTGGATGTATATAGCAAATTATTTTTTGGAATTATAATTTGGTTTAATAGATTTGTAGTTGTTTCTTGTTATCTATCTAGTTCAACGGGCTAGTTGGATTTTACATTATTCTCAGTAGGTTGAGATTGTTAGTTAAACAATTCAAATTGATTTCTGCTCATTCAATTAATTTTTATGTTTCTCTACTAAGACATCAAAAATTGCAGAATTATTATAGTGCTACTGGCACCTGTATGGTTCATAGGTTCACGATACTGCTGAAATAGGGCAGTATGTTTTTTATACTTCATGAATCTTTGTCACCGTTTGTCCCTGAGGATTTGCATCATAAGGCTTTAGAAATAATATTACAATTATCTATTGAAAAATTTCTGACGCGTAAGCCCTAAAGACAACACTTATTTTATAAGGCGAATTATGATAATATCAAAAGTAATCTTGATGATATTTTGTGGAGAGAAGTACTGGATCATGATGATATCAATGTTTGTGTTGATGTTTTTTATAATATTCTTGATAACGCGATTGAAACTCATGTTCCGGTTAAGGTTTTTAACAAACATGGTAATCCTAAATGGTTTTCATCATATTTAATTCAATTAATGAAGAAGAAAAACAAATTTCATAATCGATGGAAAACATATAAGGATGCTAATGACTATATACGATTTTCTGAATTGAGAAAAGAAGTTAAAAAAACAATAAACAAAGATTATAAAAATTATGTTACACAACTGGAGGAAAACATTAACAAATCTCCGAAACAGTTTTGGTCGCATGTGTTTAATAAACGTAAAAAGTGCGCACTGCCCTTATAATGAATTATAAGGTTAGGGAATACACAGAATCTGTAGAAATATGTTCAGCTTTTTCTGAGTACTTCAGCTCAGTTTTTGTTGATAACAAGAATCCCTCATTGATTCATCATGTTAATTCCAATGTAAATGTTAATATTACTTCAATTTCTAGAAATCAGATTACTAATGAAATTAAATCTTTAGATATTAACAAGGGTCCGGGCCCTGACGGAATTCCAGCCGTTTTTATTAAAAACTGTGCTAATGAGCTTATCGAGCCTCAGTGGATTATCTTTAACAAGTCACTGGCAAACGGCTGTTTTCCAGATAAGTGGAAAATGGCCCAAGTTGTCCCCATATTTAAGTCTGGTGTTAAGAATATTGTAAATAACTATAGGCCAGTATCTTTATTAAATTTAACGGGTAAAATTTTTGAAAAAATTCTGACTCAAGAGCTATTCTTTCTGGTTAAAGATCGTCTTACCATATTTCAGCACGGATTTTTTAAGAAAAGATCAGTAGCTACTAATTTAGTGCCTTTCATTCAGTATATATATAATGGGATGGAAAACGGTCATGCAGTATGTGCTGTGTACACCGATTTTTCCAAAGCATTCGACAAGGTACATCATCCGACACTGGTCGCCAAACTTATAAATTTCGGTGTGCATGGCATGGTACTGGATCTTATTTGTTCATATATCTCCCACAGAACCCAGTATGTTGCTCTAAACAATGTAAAGTCTAGAGTCACTCCTATTAATTCGGGTATTCCACAAGGGTCCCACTTGGGTCCCTTATTATTTAGTATTTTCATTTCAGACGTAGTTGAATGTTTTTCTTTTTGTAATGTACTTTTATATGCTGATGACATGAAAATCTATCGAAAAATCTCAACAATTAATGATTACCAATTAATGCAAGCCGACCTTTGTAGCTTTTTTAATTTCTGTCAAGTACACAGATTAATATTGAATGTAACGAAGTGCAATTGTATACTATTTTCAAGATTAGTTAATCCACCACTAGTTGATATGACCATCAATAATGATATTATTCCTCAAGTAACCCAAATTAAAGATTTAAGAGTTATTATGGACAAAAAGTTAAGCTTTGATAACCACATTTCCTTTATGGTACAAAAAGCCTTAAGGCTCCTGGGCTATATACTAAGAAATACAAAAGATTTTAAAGACCATATTACAGTAATAAGGTTGTATATTTCTTACGTAAGATGTTCTTTAGAATATTGCAGTATGGCATGGAATCCTATGTATGATAAGTATATAAAATCCCTAGAACATGTACAAAAAAAATTTGTGAATGCACTTAATTATAGGTATTTTAGGTTTCGGCATTACCAAGAATATAGTCACAACTTGAGATTCTACAACCTTCAGCCACTGTTTATCAGAAGAGAATTTGCCGATATTTGTTTTATTTATAAAGTTATTAACAATATGTTGTGTTCTGAATGGTGTCTGAAGAATTTACCAATTAATTGCAGTTTTCCTAGAACAAGACACAAACAGATTTTTTACGTTCCTTACTATTCTACCAACTACTACGGTAACTCCCCGTTAATAAGAAGTATGAATGCTTATAATATAATTTGTCATTTAAACGTAGATATCTTTTCCTCCAATTTTAATAATTTTAAGAAAAATTTAACTAGATCGTTACAAGAGTTTTATAATATAGGCGTAAACAGTGATATATAAACATGATCCACAATATAATTTAATAGTTTTTATGTTTTTCTCTTTAGATATTGTTAAATTTGGAACTTTGTTGTTAATTAATTATTTCGAGTTCACCTATTTGTAATTTTCTATTTGTCACTGTGTGTCATCTTTATTAAGGGTTTGCCTTAGGGACAACCTATAAGATGACCTATTGTATAAATAAATAAATAAATACTACCATTATTCAAACGTGTTAAATATTTATAACATTTCCAACTAGAAAATATCAGCAACCATAATTTATCTGGATTTTCTGACTTTTTATTTGATTAGTGCATTTCACACAATTGTAACCAACGAAGAAGGAGAATTAACATAAACTTAAGAGAGTGGATACAGGATGTAATATAAGTCTGTGTAGATATTTTGGTATGACATATGTCAAAAAGTATATATTTTATAAAAAAATGTTGTCAATTAAAGTAAGCACTTAAGTGTATATCTATCAATTTATATACAAAAGCTCACAGAATCAACTGAACAGAACAATCAAAAAAATATCCCCCATTCATTTTAATGAATTGTTAGACAAAATGCATTAATAATTTTCGACAAAGTTATTGCAACAGAAAACATTGGTTAAACTCATTGACGTTTTTTGAAAGCCGATAAAGGCAACAAAGTAGTGATCCTCGACAAATCTGATTATTTTGATAGAATTAATAACCTGATTCCGAGCGGTCCGTATTCAAAATTAGTCAGAAATCCTTTATTAAAAATGAAGTAAACAAAATCCTTAAAGCATGTAAATCTATTGTAAGTCCCGAAATTATATGGTCTTCCAAAAATCCACACATCGGGAAAAACAGTACCTCCGATTGTTTCAGCGATTGACGCCCCCATCTTATAAGTTAGCGCAGTGGTTAATAAAAACGATTAGAAAATTTACCTTGTCCGCAACAAAACTTTAGCGTAAAGAATTCTTTAGACTTTATTCAATCTATACAAAACGTTTCGCTGCAAACTGGAGAAATTTTGGTATCTTTTGATGTTAGTTTTTTATTTCCTAGTGTACCCATTCCATAAACTCTGAAGTACCTGGAGGACTTACTGCGTGACAAATCTTTTTGTGAGGCAGATATTGAGTTACTTCCCTCACAAAATTATATATGAGCCAAAATTGTTTCCAGTTTTATGAGCAGAAGGAAGGAACGGCAATGGGAAACCCCTTGTCGCTGTACCTTGCCAAATTGTTCATGGGCAAGTTCGATGTTGAAGTAAAAAATGATATATGGATAAGGTACGTGGATGACATATTTGCTATATTTAATACTAATAAGTTTTTAATGATTTTGTCATGCATCTTAACAGTAGGTTTGCTTCTATTAAATTTACATATGAACAGGAAAGTAAGGAAACTCTACCATTTTTGGATGTATTAGATTTAAGAAATGATAATAATAAGTTAGAGTTTGACGTACATAGGTAGAATACTAGCACATATAGATATTTACCTAATACGTCTTTTCACTGTCAACATCATAAAATGGCGGCGATTAATTTCCTTGAACATCGGTTGTTGACATTCCCTTTTAACAAAGAAAGTTTTGAAAATGAAAAGAAAAAGCTGCATAAAATGGTTATCCAGCAGATATTATAGACAAATTAATTAGGAAGGAACAGCTTAGGTTATGAATGAATGAAGTGTCAACTTTTCGAAATGAGTCACTGTTCCGTACAGTAATTATATTAGGTAGGGGCTTTAAGAAATTTTTTAAAGAACTTGGTATGAAGGCGGTGTATAGAACAACTACAACACTACAGAAATTGTTGGGCAATCCTAAAGATAAACTTGCTGATTTCGAGAAGTTGGTATTTATTAAATCAAATGTAATGTAATGATTTTGATTTAAAATATTATGGACAGATACTAAGATCTATCAGTACCCGTTTCAAAGAGCATATTGCCCATTTGAACATACAACTCCATAGAATCAACTTCTTTAAAATTAGTTAAACAAGTAAATAAATAAATAATTTTAGGGAACTGGACTCTTACGAAAGCATAATGATTTACAAAAGTAATAAACTAATGAATTCAGATAAGGGTCCTATCCCATACAGCTCTTTGTATAGTTTACTACGTAAGAATCCATAAAATACGTATTAAAATGTCATTACTTTATACTGTAGGGTAAAAGTAAGTAGGTAATTATTGATAATCCTAATTTACTAATGTCATTATATAAAATCTGCATTATCTGTTGAAATCTGTTATTTAGAATTCAGGTACTTGGGATTTACCCTTTGTACTAATTACTGTAAGTTGCTAATAGTTTACTGGTACTGGTAGGTGTAAATTAGAGAACTAAATTATATTTATTTAGTTTGGTTTACTCCTTGATGGTGACAACTTAGAGTTGTTGAAACGGCAATGAGTGTTTAAAATTAAGTTTTGGTGCAAAACTTTGTCTTTATATTTGTGACAGACTAAAAGTTCCACAGCCTTTCCATTAAACTCATTGATTAAACTCGCTTTCTTCCGATAAGTTTCGTTAAGGCAAAGGTTGCAGTAGGTTCTGTATTAGTAAGAAGTGTTATTTATAATGAATGATTAAAATATTCACAAATCAGGAATCAAACCATATGCTAATACTGGTCAGTCTAAAGAAATGAACTGTATACTATACAGACAATTGAGCTAAACTAAGAAGTCGTAGCAATGATTAATACCATTATTAAGTTTGTAGACATCTTAATATATCTTGCAACGTTGTAGTACATGCTTAAGATCAAACGTGTGCGGTTCACTAAAAGGTGAATTTTTTTCAGATAGAAAACGAAGAAGTATTGTAAAACAAGCATGTTCCAAAAAACGAATATGAAAATGGATCTATCATATTCGTTTTTTTGGAATATGCTTGTTTTACAATACTTCTTCGTTTTCTATCTGAAAAAAATTCACCTTTTAGTGAACCGTACACGTTTGATCTTTTACACAACGTTGCAAGATATATTAAGATGTCTACAAACTTAATAATGACATTAATCATTGCTACGACTTCTTAGTTTAGATCAATTGTCTGTATAGTATACAGTTCATTTCTTTAGACTGACCAGTACTGTCAGCTACCAAAATATCTGCATGCATTAAGTTATTTAAAACAAAACTTTAACGTAAGTTTACTTTTTATATACTGTTTGTACCTAATACGAATCGTTAATTGTCTGAATAAATGAATTTTTATGTCATCATAGTTTAAGCCTCGTTTAATACTATAGCACGTATTGTATCTGATTTGCTACACAGTTTTTTCTATAGCTAGGTTTACAATCGCAAATGTGTTATGCGAAAATATATATTTTCACGTGTTGTAAAATTTAGCTTCCTTGTATTTGTGCCTGCTCTACTGTACAGTTGATTAATAATTTCGTTTTATGAACAATTTTCTCGAAAAATAAAGTGAGACTTCACTATTAGGAAGTTCTTCATTACATTTCTAAAAATGCTGCAAAATTTAGAGATTTGTAATTTTTAGAAAATATGCTATAATACGAATACTGCTCCTAATATCGGAGAACGATCTGGAACGAATTAGTAAACACTAAATTATTAGATTATATAAATATTGATAGTATTCCAGTACAATCTGAAGATAAGACAATAGTTGGGAGATATATTGACATCAATGACTTATAGAAGAAGAAAGTAGAAGTTAGCGAAATATTCTGATGATACAATAATAGCAGAAAGAGTAAGAAAACTGATTTAACAGAAACCTGATTATGATTTTTTTAGATTCTAATAAGTCAGATGATATTAATGAAAAGAAAGGACTTGCGACATTATTTACATGAATACTTGTACATTTCTGTAGATCATATGCCTATCTTTGAGTTTTGTAAATGAAGAAGGTAATGAGTTTGACAGAGTTAGGCAGTTTATATATTTCAAAGATAACGTTACCCAAAGAGACCCCGAACTCGTATAAACAATATAAAATAAATAAATAACAAATCTAAAGTATTTACTGCCAAAGATAAAGCAAATGAGCTTCTAATTAGAAGTGCATTACTTATTTTAAGAATTTTTACACAGGTTTACTTTTAAAACTGACGAATACTTTCAGTGGGTTCTATAAGGAGGAACAGAATACCAAATTGTAAGAAAAGTGTATGAACAAGTGAAAGATGAAGTTGTGAAAATGTTGGTGCAAATGATGTGGTTGCTATTTCTTGTGTTTCCCTAAAAGTTAATAAAATTGCTTGTCCTCCCTCTACCCACACTGTTGAACTACCTAAAATCACTCTAACCAGATACTGATGGTGTGAGCTTGATAGATAGCTTTATTAGCAGGTACAAAATGGAAATTTCCATCATCATTTTTTAGATCAAATGGTCGACAATTCTTATTTACTTTATAAAAGACAGAAGCAACAAAGCGGAGAATAAAATCTTATTTTAAAAATAGCTATTTTGTTGAGAAGTAGCCATGTGCCTTTCCAAAATTGGTTGTGCAACAACCCCTAAGAAAATAGGCTTTCCAACAATGTGAAATTTGAAGGAAAACAGCATTCAGTGACAACAACTTCAACAACAAATAAAAAAATATATTTATATTAGAATGTCTTTAGAATTCTTTTAATATTCTCTTCGACTTTATACAACGTACTACAAAAAGAAAAATTTGTGTGAATTAGAGTTAAATTTAGTTTAGGTCTTTCTATCACATCTAAACACTTTGTGTTCAGTGCACTGCTCATCTTTTAGAAGTTTCTCTTTTTTTACAATACCAAACATAATTCTTCTAGCCTTAAGACAATAATTTTTCTTTCGTATGAGCAGGAAAGAGAAATTTTAGATGTTGCTTACCCAGCAAGAGCCACATGCAGATTGATCTGGAATTTCAGCAATAGATTTACAATGAGGCCATTGGATACGAGCATCGAAAGATTCAGGTAAAGCATCAGGCTCACCGTGATTGATCAGTGGCATCTCTTCTAAAATAGCTTTTTGCGAACCTCTGACACCTAATAATCCTGTGAGGGTTGACATGGGAGTGTCTTTGTGGAAATTTCTTCCTGCTCTCCACAGATTTTGTTTAGTGTTGATTTCATTGATGAAATCATCAGAATTCTCATAAGCCAGAACACTTGTCAGTAAAAAAATGTAGCACAGCACTAGATCCCTCATCCTACATATACATAAATAATTAGTAAAACATCTGAAAAATATTGGATTTTGTTACCTTTTGTGGTTAGTCTAACAATAGAGAATCTTACTTGTCTTTTCCAATACATTATTACTGATTTCAAGTATTAAGATAAGCCTAGACCTTGAAATGTAGAAACGTAGATATGATTTCTATCACACACTCTATTGTCTAAGTATTGTATATTATTAGTCAGTCAATTAGTAGCATAACGAAACATATTTCATTAAAATTCGCTCGAAAAGAGGAATAACGAAGCTATTATTGGAGGTGTTCTCCTGGTATGTTTTCAGAATGTGCGCTACAAATGTTTCAAACATAAAATAACATTTATTGTATTATTTCGGTTTAAAATGTTGCAATGAGTTATATGAATGAAATAGGTATTTGACAGTTCAATCAGTTGGGGGTGGCGCACTGATGAAGAATCTCGGCTAGTCACAATATTTTGCCTAGCGTTCAATGGACTGTAGTATCATAATATTTGTTAACTGACTTCCAAAACGAAGGAGGTCGTCTACAACTTTTTTTTATGTATGACGAGCGATTATTCAAAAACGGCCTGGGCAATTTTGTTGATTTAAACTACATTATATTAAGGAACAT